>CM077149.1:150031943-150314884 GCA_039583875.1 Platanthera guangdongensis
GCCATGCAACACCATCGCAAATGTTGTGCAAAAGACCATTAGACTCACTAGTGCACGACTCTAAAGGGCTAGGATTGACGTCTATAGGCCTTCTAGGGTCATATTCTGACACTACATGAAATGGACTCATCCCAATAGACCTATTGACTGAACTGTTGCAGGCAAATTCTGTGACTGGAAGGTCAAGATCCCAACTACCTACATGCTCTTCTACTAGACATCTCAATAAGTTCTCTAAGATACGGCTGACTACCTCAGTCTGCCCGTCCGACTGTGGGTGATACGCCGAGGAGAACCTAAAATGATGTCAGTCTTGTACCATATGGTCTTCCAAAAATAACTTATGAATCTAACTTCGCAGTCTGACACAATAGATTTAGGTATGCCATGCAATCTAAAGACGCCCCTCATAAAGATGGATGCTACATGTGAAGCAACCGCCGTCTTGCGGTAAGTGATAAAATACGCCATCTTCAAAAACTGATCGACCACCACGAAGATGGAATCGTGTCGACGAAGAGTACGGGGGAGCCCGAACACGAAGTCCATTGTGATGTCCTCCCAAGGGCGATGTGGGACTAGTAAAGGCGTGTACAGACCCGTGTTTCGCATTGTGCCCTTCGTCGTTTGACAGATACGATAGTGGAAGACAACACGAGCCACATCCTTCTTGAGACTGAGCCAGTAGAGGTGGTCTTCAACAATAACAATAGACTTATCCCGCCTAAAGTGCCCAGCGGCCCCGCCCGCGTGCAACTCCCAAATTAGGTAATCGCGATAGGAAGTCGGGGGTATCCACTTGCAGGATCCACGGTACAGATATCCCTCAAAAGATCTGATAGCCCTCAACAGGGTCTGGGTGGTCTCGGGACAAGGCGGAATAAATCTCGCCAAAATCTGGGCATGTCGGGTAATATAAAATAACTCTCTTAAGCCCGTCTACCACGTGGTCATCGTCTGGAGCAAGGAGACACGACGACTCAGAGCATCGGACGACTTGTTCTCAACACCAGCTTGGTGTTTGAGAACGTAATGGAAATTCTGTAGGTACTTGACCCACTTGGCATGCAGGTGTCCCAACTTGCGATGCGAATCTAAATATCGTAACTCCTGGTGATCTGAATAGAGCACAAACTCTCGGGGAGGGAGATTGTGCCTCCAATAGCGTAGAGACTGAACAATCGCATAAAATTCCCGATCATAGTTTAAGTAATTTAGCTTGGCCTCGTTCAGTTTCTCACTAAAGCATGAAACTGGATGTCCCACCTGGATCAATACGCCACCAATACCTACACCAGCAGCGTCACACACGACCTCGAATGCACGACTAAAATCAGGAAGTCTCAGAACGGGGGCCATTGTCAATCTCTCTTTGATCTCTTCAAAAGCTCTAGTGGTTGCGGGGTCCACTGAAATTCTCGTTTCTTGAGTCAGCTTGTGAATGAGGCCATAATCGTATTGAACCCCTGGACAAACCTCCTATAGAAGGTGGCAAGTCCGTGTAATCTGCGAACCTCGTGAATGTTCGCTGGCACAGGCCAGTTGCGAATGAATTTGGCCTCTTAGGGTCAATAAAAACGCCAATAGACAATACAATGAATCCCAGAAAGTGAACCGACTCTGAAAGGAAGGAGCACTTTTTCAAATTCACATATAATTTCTCTCGGCGGAGGGTTCCAAATTGAAGCATCAGATGGTCCAGGAGGTCGACCTGAGTATGTCTTTAGATCAGTATATCATCGAAATACACTACCAGAAACTTGTCCATGTAGGGGCGCAACACCTGCGTCATAACTCTCATAAATGTACCGGGGGCATTAGATAGCCCAAATGACATGACTAGCCACTCGTACAAACCATCTTTGGTTTTAAAGGCCGTCTTCCATTCGTCTGCCTTACGAACTCGTATTTGATGGTACCCACTACGAAGGTCGATCTTGGAAAAGATCTGGGCACCGAACATACTATCTAGTAAGTCATCGAGTCACGGGATATGGAAACAATACTTGACCGTGATTTTATTAATGACGCGGTTGTCGATGCACATACGCCAACTACTGTCTTTCTTAGTGGTAAGAAGGGTGGGAACCGCACACAGACTCAAACTCTCATGAATAAACTGCTTCCGAAGAAGCTCGTCAACCTGCCTCTTGAGCTCAGCGTGCTCATCAAGGTGCATACGATAATGGAGCAGGTTCGAGAGAGAAGCCCGTGGACTAAGTCAATAACATGTTGAATGTCCCGCGGAGGGGGCAGCTCCTCGTGGAGCTTATCAGAGATAATATCTGCAAACCCAGCTAAAAGGGGACGCATTGCAGGGGGGTGGTCCTCAGGGGGGCTCTCAGAAGCTATGGTGGCCGACACGACGTATATGATATCAAACTCAATGCTATCTCGCAGGAACTCTCCTCGCCTCAGGATATGTAGAGGCCTCGAGGCGCTCGTACTCACAGACGGCTCAACCTGACCCTTGGATTTCTCCTTGGGTTGCGTAGGCGTCAACGCAATCTTTCGCCCCTTATCGTAAAAAACATGTGTTCGAGCTACTGAAACACGCTACATCACAATCAAAAAGCCAGGGGCGGCCAAGCAGCACATGAGCAACGTCCATGAGAATTACGTCACACCAGACCCCATCCTGAAATGAGGCGATGGTGATCGGGATGAGGCAGCGCTGTGTAACCTAAATCGTCGTCTTGTCAACCCAGATAACACGATAAGGGTGAGGGTGAGGCTCTGCCTTCACCTTCATGCGGACAAGGCCTTTCTGGGCCACGATGTTCACACAACTCCCGCTGTCGATGACAACCTTGCAGGGACCGCCTGCTCTAGGAAAGTATGTATAAAATATGGTTGTGCGACGCCAGTCCTCATCTCCGCGTGGGGTATACAGGAGGTGCCTAATCATTCCCATTTCCAAGGACCACTCAATTTGCTCTCCCAACCCTCCTCGACAGTGGCTGTGATCTCCTCAGTAACCTTCTCACCATCCTCTAAACCCTGTTCCTCGTCTTCAACTAGCAGGTTCCGCGTGGGGCATTGCGCCGCCACTTGTCCTATGCCAGAACAACTGTAACACAAAATACCCCCAGATCACTGACCATCAATGGCGACGACCTTGCCCTTCGTGTTCGTGGGGACACGAGGGGGGGGGGGACTGCTGTGGTTTGGGACGGAGCAGGTTTCTTTTACGTTGTGGTATTAGTCCGAGAGGGGAACTGCCTCGTGTCAGATGGCGGAGGTACTTCTCGTACTCTAGGGCGAGCTGAAAAATCTGATCAACGGTCTCTACTCGGTGGGGAATCAACTCTCTCCGAATCTCAGAGCGTAGGCCCCCCTTAAAACGGGAGGTGGTGGCAATAGGCTTTTCTGAAATGTCACTCCTAACAACAAGTTCGTCGAAGTGAGCCATATACTCGGCGACAGTGAGTGTCCCCTGTCGTAAGTTCTGCAACTGCTCAAATAACTGACCACGGTAGGACGTGTGAATGTACTTCTCTTTTAGTCTTTGCTTCATTTCATCTCATTGGGTGATGAGATAATCGCCATCTCGCTCACTAGCTCTCTCAACGCTGATCCAAAACATTTGGATTGTCCGATTAGCTTCATTTTGGCGAAGCGAACACAACACTCGTCGCTCATGTTGTATCACTCAAAGTAATAGTCCATATTGAGGAGCCAATCACTAAAGACCTTCGGGTCTAGGTGGCCATCGAAGGTAGGGGCATCGATGCAAATACGATGAGTGATGTCGAAGTGGTATCCACCTCGCCGTGGGTCAGGGTACTCCTCTGGGTAGTCATCATGGGCGTAATCATATCGAGCAGGTGGGGGACCACGCTCTCTCCGACTCGGGGATAGTACTCGTCACAGTGATAGTCACGACGACCGTATGGAGGCACACGATCTCTAGGATCCGGCTGAGGCTGTCGGGGCATACAATACTCGTCACCCTGGTGTGGAGGTCTATCACGATCCGGAACTTGTCTACGCTCAATTGCAAGATCAGGAGTCCGTCTCGCTGGCGTTGCTGGGGTTCAGGGAGGAATGTCACGATGGTAACAGTCTACGGGAGGCTGACCATCCACCGGATGCTGGTCCAGACGAGGGGGAACATCAGGTTTGTGCTCCTGCAAATCATCGTGCTGTGCAGGAGGGTTCCAGGTATTTTCTAAGTGGTCCAAACAGAGGTGTACCTCGGCAAGATCATGACACACATCGTCGAACTTAGTACCTAAGACATCTAGACGATCTAGGATCCGACGTTGAAAGTCAGCCAAAGCGGCACCCGAATTCGAGCTAGCCGCCCGGTCTTCGGTGACTAATGAATCTGACATGCTTGCTCTAAAAATTCTGCCACTACGAAGCATGCAAACGACCCGACCTGGGCTTTGATACCAATCTATGTAGGGGTAGGCTACGAGGTGCACAGGACCTAGGCCTCTCGATGAATATGCAAATGTGACACACTAATCCTAAGGCCACATGCAATAAAACCGTCAGATACGACGACAAATAAATTAGAGCAGTGTAATTTCAACACCACGCAGTTAATTAAAGAATAAATGACAAATATTCAATTTATCAAATTTTAAATGACTTTTCTCCGCTCGGAGGGCAAAGCAAAGCGCACGGCGAATGAATCCCACCTGCAAATTATAAGAGCATCGCCACAAATTTCTACTAGTTTGTATCCAAGCAAAACACAATGACTAATCCAATAGTAATGTCAAATCACATAAACCAATACAATAAGAAACTCACTAAAGTAGCGGGCTGGCCGAAACACTAGAGATTTCGAATCCGGATGTGTGGAATGACGATGAAACGTGGAACCAACGACGTGGAAATGATGGTGGTGGCTGGCGAGATCGGGCCGAAAATAGATAGATCTGACCACGTGAAAGTAGATATGTGCAAGTGGTAGATGGATCCGAGGTTTGGGAGCGGATCCAGGCTAGGAAATGAAGTGTGAGTGGTGGGAATGACAGATCAGGGGTAGAAATTCTCAGATCTGGACTGATCTTGAAAAATGAGACGATGAGGAAGTGGATCCACGAGTGGGGAGGGTGGCGGCCAAGGTTTGAGAGGCCACGAAAGGGGCGGTGCTTTGGGGATGCGGATCTGAAGGAGGAAGGTGGCTGCAGGGTTGGCAGGGGTGGCGGTGGTAGAGAAATGAAAGGGGGTGGTTGGCTGGGGGAGGATTTGGAGTGGGGAGGCCGGCGGGTGGTTCTGGAAGGGGAGGGGCTTGCGGCTGAAGGGGGTGCTTGAACCTTAAAACTGGCGGCTGGGAGGGAGTTTTGAGGCAAAGACTGCGGGATTTTCGGGGTGAAAAGAGGGCTTGGGGATACGGTTTACCTTGGGGATTAACACAACCACCTAGGAGTCATCACATAGGGTTCCACGGAGTCAACATCGTGGAAGGATCACGGGATTCCAGGATGAACTTCTCCAAAATCTGCAATGACTTCAAAACCAGCCCCTACTCACTTATTTATAAGAAAACAAAACTAGGGCATCCCGCAATCAACGACTATGATTGACGGGAGGCGGGACCACTTAAAATACATGAAAATAAATCCAAAAATACTAAAGTAACATATGATTTTGACTCACGACGACCATCCAGACACATCCACAGAGTCTGATCGACGATTCGATCAAGCCTTCCTGCCATAGTTGTCCAGGCGCGCGCCTAGGCGTGCCTGAGGCGCCGGGCGCACCAGGCGCAGCCCGCCGCGCCTCAGCACAACTGAGGCGGGCGATGTGCCCCAGGCGCGCGCCTTACAGGCTCCCAAGCGAGGCGCGCCTGCGCCTTTTAAGGTATTTTTTTAGAAGTATTTTTTGATATGGGCAAAAACATGATCTTAGACGCACCCGAGACACCTCATATTCGCACTTGGGCGCCCAATTCGTTGAATTTGAGCGAATTGGGCGCCCCATTCGCTGAAATTGAGCGAATTGGCTCCCAATTCGTTGAAATTCCGCGAATTCGCTCGATTTCAGCGAATTGGGCGCCCACTTCGCTCAATTTCAGCATATTGGGCGCCCAATTCGCACAATTTCCGCGAATTGGGCGCCCAATTCGCTCAATTTCCGCGAATTGAGCGCCCAATTCGCTCAATTTTCTTTTCCCACCATTTTTGCGCCTCATGTGCCTCAAGCACGCGCCTGCGCCTTGCCCCTTGCGACTAGGCTCCAGGGGCCGTTTGCGCCTCAGTGCAGCTTTGATAACTTAGCTTCCTGCGCGAATACACGAATGTGGGTCCCGCCTTGCGGCGAACCTCTCCTAGTGCATGATCTGATGTCTCCCTATCAGGTGTTAGTCGTACAAATTAAATATAATAAATTTAAGATAAGAACAAAAATGTTGCCAAAAATTCGGTGGTAGAACTTGAAGATTGAAAATCAGGTTGCTTTCAATACAACAGTTATGAAACAACTAGTTGATGACCCTTATGTTAATCCTAGTGTCTCATGAGAAATTATGGCTTCACATTTAAGAATAAAGTGGAAAGAATGCACTTGAAGTATCAAAAGGTCGTGCACTCGCAAATAAAGAATTTTGGTGGTGGAAAGAGGAAGTGCAAACCAAAGTGAGGGCAAAAAGGGGCATCTATAAATCACTCTTTGCTTGTAGGAATGATGAAAACTTAGCCATGTATAAAGTCGCCAAAAAAAGCTAAACATACAGTAAGTTTAACAAGAAGTCAAGTTTATGAAAAATTTTATAACGACTAGATGTCAAAGATGAAGAGCGTGACATACATAAAATTGCTCGAGCTAGAGAAAGGAAGACGAGAGATTTAAGCCAAGAAAAATGCATAAAGGATGCAACAAATACAGTTTTGACGGATGATGTGGATATTAAAGAGCGATGAAAAAGACAGTTTTATCAACTTTATAATGAAACAAAAGACAATGAATTGAACTTGGAATAGTTAAGTAAACAGATGAGTATAAGAACATAATATTTTATCATAAAATTCATGTATCAGAGGTAAATGATGCTCTAAAAGATGAAAAATGGAATGACAGTTGAGCAAGATGATATACCCATCGAAGTATGGAATTGTCTAGTGAATGAAAGAATTTTGTGACTTATGTTTTTCAATAAGATACTGAAGTCAAATAGCATGTAAGACCCATGAAGAGAAAGTATCTTGTTACTTTTTTGTATAAGAGCAAATGAGATAATGCAAAATTATGTTTAATTAAAGAGAATTAAATTGATGAGTCATAACATAAAAATAAGAGAAACGAAGTATTAGACGAAGAGTAAGACGAGAGACTACATTTTTTTCAGAGGAATTAATTTTGGATTCATGCTATGCGGTCAACAATGAAGCTATACATTGCTTGAGGAGTACTTATGATAACTAGCGAGAAGAAAACAAGATTTGCATATACTGTTTATCGATCTTGAGAAGGCTTATGATAAAGTTCCAAGAGAGATCTTATGTAGAGTCTTAGAAAAGAAAGGTGTAAATGTATCATACATTGACATAATCAAAGATATGTATAAAAATTCAGTACAGGGGTGAGGACATCTGGGGGATTAATGCATGAATTACCTATCACTGTTGGCTTACATCAAGGTTAAACTTTAAACCTTTATCTCTCTACCCTATCCAACAAGAATACCTGAGTGTTTATTATTTGCAGATGATATCGTTTTGGTCGATGAGACGTGCTAGGGTGTAAACGCAAAACTTGAATCTTGGCGAGACACTTTAGAAAATAGGGTTTTAGGTTGAGCAGGGCAAAAACAAAAGTATATGGAGCTTTAATTTAGTAGTGCAAGAAGGACGGGTGACTTCGTTATTAAGTTGGGTGATCAAGATATTTCCGCAGTCTGAGTGTTTTAAATATCTAAATCGATAGTTTAAAAGACGGGGGTATTGATAAAAATGTGACACAAAATCTAAGCGGTTGGTTAAAAGGAGAGGCACGTCAAGGATCTTATGCGATCGTAAAGTACCATTAAAATTTAAGGTCAAGTTTTACGTATTGCAATTAGACCAGCGATGCTTTAATGATTTTGAGTGTTGGGCAGTGAATTGTGTACATGGGCAAAAAATTAAGTACGGAGATGAAAATGCTTAGGTGGATGTGTGGACACACGAGACCGAGATAAAATTAGGAATGATGTATTGAGATAAGACAGGAGTAGCACCAATTGCAGAGAAGATGCGAGAAGTCGACTAAGATGGTTTGGACACGTACAAAGGACCATTAGAGGCACCTGTTGGGCGTTGTGAGAGTTTAGTCAATAGGCTTGTTAAACGAGAGAGGGGTAGACCAATAAAGCTTTGGAATGAAATTATAAGGAAAGACATGTACTCAGGCATTAGTGAGATTATGACAAAAGATAGGGCACAGTGGCGACAAAGGATCCATATAGCCGACCCCACTATAGTGGGATAAAGACTTGAGTGTTGTTGTTGTTGATAGTTTGAGATCTGCACAAGTTAAAACTTGCAAAATTTTCTTTCCCAAATTCTATCCAAGTTTCAACTATGGTGAGCTTGCATGGACTGTCTTGACAGTCTACGAAGCACAGATACTTAAAAATGCTCGACGTATCGGCTCGGACGCGTACCATATACGAGAAACACATTTTTGAAACTCTAGGAAACACAATTTTAAATAAAAAAGAAATTTAATTCGGAATCGCGTATCCCACAAATGGGATACGCAATCCCGTATCCCACAGATGGGATACGCAATTCCCGTGTGGTAAAGTCCCGCCCCTTATACATTTCATTTCACCGCCGCTTTAGGTTATCCACGCCCGTCAAAGACTCGAAGCTACCGCGCTGCTCTGAATCCCGCTCTAGATCCCACGCTATGCTCGTAAGCTCTTCTTCCTCTTCTTCATCTTCTTCCTCTTCCTCTTCTTCATCTTCTTCCTCTTCTTCTTCTTCTTCTCCCTCTTCTTCCTCTTCCTCTTCATCTTCTTCCCGTTTCCACAGCTTTTGGATCTCGTTAGACTTGCTTCTCCCTCTCTTTCCCCCCTCACCACTTCCGCACAAGCTTCCAAAAGTCTCTCTTGCTACCGGAGAAGCCCCCCCAGCAGTCCCCTAACCCTTTCCCAGCCCCCATCCCTCCAGGATTCCCAACCCCTCTTTTGAAATCCTGTCAGCAAGCTTCCAGTATTTCAAACAACCTACAAATGCCCTCCAGGACAACTCCAGACCCATCTTCCCCCTTTATGTTCCCTGTTCTAGCCCTGAATATTCAATTTTGGGTTTTGGAATTTCTTTCCAGCATTCCAGACCCATCTTTCTCTTCCTATCTCTAAACATTTGATATCTCCGTTATTTTTTATTATTTCTTTCTAACTATATTATGTTAAATTAATTTATCATTTAGCTCTTTTTCATTGTAACTTTAGATGAATCAGCACAAATGATAAAGTTTGTTAGAAACCACGGTGGGGCCCATTTGAGGGGGGCACGTGACATCCAGATCCGTGGCCGACTGCAGTCGTGGCAGAGCATCCCCAACCAAATCACCCAGGATGAATTTAACCGGGGTAGGTTGTTGGGAGCCGGATCGAACCCGGGACCTCCCCTTTATCAAGTTACTATCTCAAGTCCTGATACCCAACTGCACTGCAGTGCAGTTGGGTATCAGGACTTGAGATAGTAACCTGATAAAGGGGAGGTCCCGGGTTCGATCCCGGCTCCCAACAACCTACCCCGGTTAAATTCATCCTGGGTGATTTGGTTGGGGATGCTCTGCCACGACTGCAGTCGGCCACGGATCTGGATGTCACGTGCCCCCTCAAATGGGCCCCACCGTGGTTTCTAACAAAGTTAATATAGATTTGTAGGCTTCATCATAGAATATTAATTTCTGTTATCTTTTAAAATTATGCAAAGTTTCATTTAATACTTATTTGTTGTGTTGAATGCTTATTTTCATGCTTACATTAAGTAAAATACTTATTTTTATGCTCACATGTACTCTTATTCATCTTAATACTCTTTAATACTTATATTAAAAAAAACTAAAAACGTTTCCCGTATCTTTAATTTTAAAAAAATTTGTGTTTCCCGTATCCGTTTCATATTGTATCCCGTTTTCATTCCCGTGCTGCATAGTTGACAGTTGTTTTGGCTCTTTACCTCTTTGCCCTGCTAAATCAAATTATTTAAACATATTTTCTCTTTCTTTTTTGTTCCTCATTCTTGATTGAATTTAAGTTTCTTAATCAAGCATTTCTTTTTTATTAGTAGGGCCTAGAAAGCGTGAATATCTTGGAGAGTGCTACCAAATTGAATTGCATATCAAGGTTTGATGTATTTAATTTGCCTTATTCAAGTCCATTCAGGATCTTTATTAACGTTTTACAAATGCAATATTTCTTATTTTGTTCCAGATATGCGCCCGAAAAACTCAAAAATCTTGGAGAGTTTGTGAAGAATTTTTTCCATGGATTCCCGAGAATCTCAGTTGTTTGCATCAGTTTGCTCGATGGTGATTATGCAAATCTCATCGGGGAAGTGTTGATTCTCCCTTCTTTTTTCCCGGCGTGGTTGCTTATCACACGATTTGATGCCGGCAGCCAACCCATTACCATCTTCTTACCTGCTGATTCCATTTCAGGAGGTATGCCATTTCCTTGAAACCAATTTGAGGATGTTATATCCCCTTACAAAACCATCCTAATAAGTTTTTGTGTAAATTCTGTCAGGCATTCAGCCTAATTCTAACTCATGCAAAGAATTTATGGTTGAAAATAAGGCTGTAGCATCAGAATGGCATTGCCCGTGGAACAGTTCTGTAATCGACGATGTGGTTCCCTCATACCGTATTATTTTGGAAGCAAATTTTGCATCCCTTACTAAGCATGTTCCTAGCGAAACTGATCCACAGTTCAAGTGGTGGTCTTGTCGAAAGATTCTTGATAGTCAACTAAACGATTTATTGAAGTACGCTGACCTTCCAAAATTAGCTGTTTTGTTCATTAATTTTCATGCTTAGCGGTAAATTTATTTGTTCTTTTCTTTTGTTTTGATGCAGAACAATGGAGGACGAATGGATTGGACCATGGGGGTGCTTGTTCTTGGGTGAGAGATTGGATGTTGAATCTCTCGAAAATCTTGCTACCAAATTGTCCAATTGTCTGAAGTCCCAATGTGATTTTGAACAAAATGATAATCTCATCAAAGTTATTCTTAGCGGCGCCCCTTCTGTAGTTCATGCAGAAGCTTGCATTTCTCAGTCACTATTGTATAAAGGATTCTTCGGTAGAGGAGGATGTTGTGGGGAGCAAAGGTTCAGGGCATTTACTGATCGTAGTGAAGAAATTGCGAGCATATTCGCTTCTGTTCACAGTTTAGTATTAGAAGCTGTATGTGAAGACATGCCAATCGATAGGCAACCTGTGATTCTCGTCTTAGATAATGATGTGCAGGTATGATTCTATTAGAGTTAATTAAGAGAAATTACGTTTTGCTATATTCAGCTTGCAGCTTGGCTTATGCATGATAAATTTTTATTTGCTTTTATAGAATATGTGTAAAAGTCCAATCTAAAGGACCACCTCTATGACCTATTAATTGTATTGTTTAGTCCCACATCGTAGTTTGGAGTTGAGGTGTCACTGCTCCCACCTATAAATGTGTACATGTATTTGTATTTTTCTATATATGAAGTAATGAAATTGTTGCGCTTCATATTCCGTAATTCCACATGGTATCAGAGCCTAACAATTCCTAACATAAAGTCGAGACCGATTTGATCTCGCATCTTGAGCTCGCCTTGATCGCTGAGCAAGGTTGTCAGGATCGAGATCCTAGATGAGATCGTTTCGAGTTAAGATCGGATCTGATAGTAAGGTCGGATCGAGGATCGCTTTACAAAATCAGGACCGATTTACAAAATCTGGATCGTAGGATCGTAAGATCCTATAATCTGGATCGTGATCCTAACAACCTTGCCGTTGAGGCCGCTGCTTGAGCTAATTATTTGTCTTCTTGCTTGATCTTGAGCTTACTTGATCTAACAATCTGATCTCCTCATTCGCAGTTCCTTTATGAGCTCACCAAAATCATCTCCAACTTGGGCTCTGCGTAACCCCCCCCCCCCCCCCCCCGATTTGTATGTGCTAGTGGATCTCCCAGGCGGAGCCCCTCCGCTGCTCGCTGAAATTGCCCGCTCGCGACTTTTTGTCACCACTGGCCGACTCTGCTGGATTGTGCTCACTGCTAGCTAACTTTGTTGGATTATGCTCTTGACTACTACTCTCACGAGTTCGCCTCCTCAATTTGTCGACTCTGCTGGTTTACAGTCACAAACTACAGCTCGTCGTTTGCTCTCACAACTTGCAATCTGTTACATCTTACTGATTCCAGGCCGCTGACTCCAGCTCACCATCTTTACTGCTTGCAACTCACATCTCTTTGATTCCAGGTCGTTAATTCTTGCTCGTTAATTCCAGCTCTCGCATCTCATTGGAATCGCCTACTAACTGGCTTGAGCTCGCCCCAGGTCCGCTCGCTTCTGGTTGACTTTATCTTGAGCTTGCTTCTTGTTCACCTCTATCTGAACAGAGCTCACCATCTCCTCTACTAACCAGACTCGTGGTTTGAGCTAGCATGTGGTTTACTCAACCCCGACAGAACAAAGCTCGCCATACCCTCTGCTCTTTGAACTCATGGCTTGAGCTCCTTTCTATCCGCTAATATCGACATTTGGATTCCAACTTAAGCTAGCCCTCGTTGTTGAAGCTCGTTACTTGATTACGACATCTCCAGCCAAGTACTGTTTGTACATATATTTATAACATGGGGACAAATTTGGCATCCTCATTGTCAACCATTCCGGAAACACTTTCTCCAACCCGCATCTATGAAGTCTGAGATGAACTAAAAATTACCACTATATCCCTCACTTGAGTGGGTCCACTTGGTGCGTCGAGTGCTTCAGACTAAGGGTCTTCTACATCATCTGACTCGTGACCCCCTAATTGAGCCCACCGAGCAGTGGCTTCGGGATGATGGTCTCGTTCAATCTTGAATTTTGAATTCCATGGACAATGAGTCATATCGCATGATTATGCACCGCGAGACTGCAAAGGTCATGTGGGATGAACTGAAGTCTCTCTACTCTTGGAAAGATAGCCATCAACATCTGTTCGTTCTACTTAGGTACCTACAAACTGTTGAACCTAGTTCAGACAGTGACTTGATGTCATTCATGGCTTAACATAACACCTTCATCGAAGGGGCTTAGAAGGAATTTGTTGGCATAACAATGATGATGACGTGTATACCACCTCATCTCTATAGTCTCCTTGCCAACATCTTATCATCTCCAACTATTTCTTCTATTAGTTATTTGCTCCATGGTTTTAAAAGTGACTCCACCCACTGTTGTCTTCATGTCTCCTTCTGCCCTATTCCACCATTCAAATAAAACTCCCCCTACTGGGCATCGTGGAGGTCGTAATGGGTCTCATGGCGGCGGGCGTGATGGAATAAATCTCCCCAAGGGACAACATTCACATGTGTGCCCACTATGGTCAGGCAGACCATACTGAAGTTGCTTGTTACAAAAAGCATGAGTTATGTAACATCCACCAAATTCTCCTCATCACGCCTCTCATGTTGTCGACAATCTATCACTTCCTGCTATTAACACCTTGAAGGAGAAATTCCAACATCTGCGGGGGTTGGTTACTTGTTGATGGGGAGCCATCAGATGCACTTGGAGGAGCTCGCCGCAAGGCGGGGCCCACATACATGTACTCGCGCAGGAAGACTTGATCGGATCGCCGATCGGACTCCGCGATTGCGTCCGGGACGTCGTCGCGAGTCAAATCACTATATTACTTTATTTTTTTTAGTGTATTTTGATGTATTTCAAGGACTAACCCACCGGCCAATCATAGCCGTTGATGGGGATGCCCTAAGTTATGTTTTCTTATAAATAGGATGCTAGGAGGCTGATTCCAAGACATTGCAGAATTTGGAGAAGAATAATCCCGGATTCCAGCGATCCCTCCTCGGTGCCGACGCCGTGGAACCCTAGGTGACGACTCCTAGACCGCCAATATTCCCCCCAAGGTACCCCCTATTCCCCTCCTTCGTTTTCCAGCCATTTCCCCCTCTTTCCACCGCTGGAGACCCCCCAAAACCACCTCCAAAACCTGTCGGCCTGCTGTGAAAACAGCAGCCGACAGCCCCTGTTCAAACCCCAGCCCAGCCCGCTGTTTTCCCTGCACCGGCCGACCAACCAGCACCTCCACCGCCCCCTTGTCTCCAGCCTGTACCAGTCGGCCCCTCCCTACAGCAGCCCAGTCTAGCCGCCACCACCTCTCACCAAAACCAGCCACCCTAGAGGAGCCTCCACCCTAGCCGGCCACTCCTCTCCCTTCCCCTTCGTGGATCCACTCCCCAACACTCCGAAAACCGTAGATCTAATTGATCTAGCACTACCTTTCCCCGATCTACCGTCCCCTTACGTATTCCCACTCCCGTAGCCCGGATCCGCCCTAAAATTAGCGGATCTACCCACCGACACTCCGATCCATTCTCTAGTGGCCGGATCTCGCCGTTTCCGACCCGCACCCCCTCTTTTCCACCGTGGGCAGCCACCGTGACGTCACCGTGCCACCGTGTCCGTCTCCGATCGCTCGTTTTGCATCCGGCCCCTCAAATTCTCCACCGTCTCGGATCAGCCTACTGCATCGTGAGTATTTCATGGTATTGTGTTTGTATTTGACATTTGCACTTGGTTGGTTATCTATATTTGTGCTGTGATCATAGCTTGTTAGTTGTTGTCTCATACGCTAATATTTGTTGTGGAATTAGTCGCCGCCGCTTGCTAAGGCCCTCCGTGCGGAGGAAGCCGTTGCCGAATTGCCAAAGTTATTTAATTGCTTTTATTTCGATTAACTGCGTGGTGCTGCTAATTTTCATTGCTAACGTTACTAGTCATTGCTTTCCGACTGCTCATTGCATGTAGCATCGCATTCGCATATTCCCTCACACGTGTACGTAGAGTCCTAGCTTCCGAGCACCACTAGCCTACCCCTACATCACTTGTACTTTTGGGTCCATCGTCTTTGCATCCATTGAAGATATATCGTGCTTTTCACGTAGCTCCTCTTGAATAGTGCACTTTGGTGCCCCAAATCACATTACTCATAAATCTTCTCGGTACATGGACGCTGCTAGTCCCAAATTTATCACTGTTGCCAGTGGAGAAACCACTCCAGTTTGTCTTTGGAGATGCGTCTCTTACTCCCTCTATTTCTCTATGGCTTGTATTTTATGTTCTTAGTTCACAATTTAATTTTCTCTTTATCAGTCGTCTTACTCATGATCATGACTATTCCACATGTTTTTCTCTTCATCCTTTGTGGCGCAGAATCGATGGACCCGAAATATCATTGGTAGAGGACGACTGTCAAATGGACTCTACATTCTGGACATCTCGCCTCAGCTTTATCCTCTATCACTTTTATTAGTTGGCACCTGTGTCTTGACCATTCTTCTCTTCCAATACTGCAGAAAGCTCTTCCTTATTTTTTATGAAATTACTTGCGAATCTTGTATCTAAGGAAAACATCATCGTTTTACCTTTTTTCCCCTCATTATAGTAGAAGCGTTACTCCATTTACTTTATGGATTTGGTCCATAGTGCATGGTTTCTGTACGATTTTCCTAATCTAAATCGAATAGGTTTTATAGGAAGAATGTTTTTTATAAGCATGCTCTATTCGAGAGTAATAGGAGAAAAATCAACTTGGTATTGTTAAAAAAAGAGGGGAACTGAACAAGGTCAAGCGTTAAGGATCTTACTTCCATTCTGAAGGAACTGAATATTCCTTTCCATCCCAGAGTTCCTATGTGTTTCCACGCCTTTTTCTTAGGAATACATACAAAAAAGTAGGATAATGGTAGTTCGTTCGGGCATTTGGTGTCCATATAAAACTTATAATCTATCTGGATATCCGTACTTACTAGTTTTATTAATCATCATTCTCACATTACAATATATTTATTGCGTGATTACTTCGAATTACTACGTGTTTTCGCCCATTCATTGTCGAAATTCGCACTCAATTTTCGAGCCCTATTAGATGTTTTTGGATCGATAATTTTTGTTATTATACTAGTCATGAATTTTAGGAGACTTGCAATACTTTGGCTACTATCTACTAAACATCATGTGCTTACATTCAACATCATATTGGTGTGACGAGCAGAAGAACCTCCACAATCCTCGAGGTTACCAAATCTCTTATGTTTCAAATGGAGGTTCCAAAGGTATTGGTACTTCACCGCCACAACATGTTATTTAATTAATAACATTCCTTCGACCATCCCGACACTTTTCTCCATCATGTATCCATCAACATCTCATTTTGCCTTGATTCTTTAAGTTCTTGGGTTTGTCTGTTTTGTCTATCATCTTGGTCTTTCTATGGACAAGTTGGCACCATGTGCTACTAATTATATTTTTGTTTGGTACTCTCGCACACAATAGGGATATGTGTGTTACTCTCCCACTGATCACAAAAGTGTTACATCCACAGATTTTACTTTCCTTGAGGATCAACCCTTCGATTATTCGTCTCCTCTTGTCGATTTACCAATTTTTATCTCGCTTCCCAACATCTCTATCGGCTGCCCACCACCTCCTCTCAACGTGTACACTCGTTCATATCGTTTGGGATCCCTGGGACAGTCACTTTACTGATGTCGCTCCTCGTCCAGTTGATTCGCCCATCGCTCCTGTTGGGTATATTGGACACAATGTACTTGATTTGAAAAAGCCATTTCAACTCAATGATATACACATTTGTATTTGATGTATATTTAAGTTTATGTTTACAGGTTGTCTATTTCATGTTGATTAGACTGGTGGACACAAGAAACTGACTAGATTTTGAAGAAAAAAATGTCTAAGTACCAAAAACGTCGAGTGGAGTCAATAAAGTGCTGACTGAAGTCAGCACAGTCTACATTCAGCAACTTACAGTGCAAAAAAATAGCTATGTACGGAAGTGTCGACACACTTCAACTGTGTCGACACCTTAGCAAAAGCTGTGTCAAGACAAGTCAGTTAACTCGACATATAGAAGATTCAAGACAGCTGTGTCGAGACAAGTCAGTTGTCTCGACACCTTGAAGACTAAGTCAGCTTACTTGACACTATAAAGCTTAAAGCAGTTGTGTCGAGACAGTACAACTGTCTCGACACAAAGAAAAAAAGAAATTTTACTAAGTAAAATTGTGTCGAGACAAATCAACTATCTCGACACAATGAAGAATTAAAGCATAGACTTTCCGACATCAGACAGACAGTTGTGTCGAGACAATTCAACAGTCTCGACACAAGGCAGAATTAAAAGATGTCGACACAGACAACGCTTGTGTCGAGACAAGTTAACTGTCTCGACACTTTTAAGTTACAGATGAAAATTCTTCAAAGTAGAATTGTGTCGAGACTGTTAAGATGTCTTGACACAAGTGTCGAGACACTTTGGACATCTTGACACTTATGTTTCAGAAAATGTGCAGAGTCAACACAGAAGTGTCAATATAAGTCAGAACTGTCAAATCAGCTACATGAATAAGATATTTCAACAGAAACAGTCTGATGGAGGATTTGAAGTATGATGTCAGATGCTGATGTCATCATTCAGTAACCAACCATCCATGAATGCTATAAATAGAAGGGTTGTCTACACTAACAAGAGAGAGACAGAATCGATCAAGAAAACAAAAATTCTCATTCTTATTAAAATTCCGAGGAGGAAGAAGAAGACGAAAGTCTTCAAGAAAATCTCCAGGTCCCTTCATGAAGTTGATCTGAAGATTAAGGTGAATCTGATCTATAATTTCTTCAAGTAAATCAAGCCGATCAACATCAAGAAGATTGCAAATCCAGAGAAACTACTTTTCAGCAAGTCAATTTATCAAGAAGAAATCCATTGCTGCTGATTTGAAGAATCTGTGATAACAGATAAGTCAGATTACAGAATTCATGTTTTCTGAATATTATTGTTTATACTTTTACCTCTTAATTTTGTAAGATCTCCTTGAGATCTGAATGGGTAGGAGATCTTATCTCTGAGTTGTAAGTCTAATTTATAAAGATTGAGGTAGAGTTCTTGAGGGACCTGCGGTAGGTGGTTTTCGGTGAATCACTGAATTGTAAGCCTGATTTATAAAGGCTGAGGTAGGGTTCTTGAGGGACCTAAGGTAGGAGATTGAGAGAATTTCTGAGGTAGGACCTGTTGGTCTGAGTGTAGGTTTCTTAACAGAAACTGAGACTGTAGGATCTTTGGATCTAAGTTAAAGAGGAGGAGCTATAACCTTATCTAGCACATTGCTAGTGAGCAAGAAGGGGGAAAATGGATGTACTCTAGATAGGGGAACCACTATAAATTCTTTGTGTGCAGTGTGCTGTGGATTGCTTTTGCTTGTGCTGTGATCTTAGTTTTTATAAGTGCAGAAATTGTTTAGTGATAAAGAATTGCTAATGTATTTTAAAAAGTCACTTATTCAACCCTCCGCTCTAGGTGATTATATACTCATAAGATTATCTTTCAGCTCCCACCGAGGAGGCACTCCCATCTACAGATCACTCGTTCTCTCATTGTTTCACCCCTTATCTCTCGGTAGTCACTGGTTCGGCCTCCCTATTTTTTTATCCACCCCTCTTCTGTACAGGAGGCTCTCCAACATCCGGGATGACGGGCCGCGGTGGATGATGAAATGGCTGGCCTCTGGGCTAATCAGACGTTGGACGTTGTTTCACTTCCTCTCGGCCAATCCCACACGGAATATTAAGGAGTCTTCACAGTTAAGCACCGTCTTGATGGAAAGGTCCAGTGTCCTATAACCCATCTTATGGCTCGCGGTTTCACTCCACAATATTACATTGACTATAAAGAAACTTTCTCTTGTCGTTAAGCTGAATACAATACGGGTATTGATCTCCTTGACCGTCCATCGCCATTGGAAGTTCCATCAGCTTGATATTCGAATTTATTCCTTTATGATGATTTAAGGGTGACTGTCTATATACATCAATCTCCTGGTTACGAGACCGTAGGGAAATCTCTTGTTTGTCACCTCAAAAAATCTATCTTTGGCCTAAAGCAGTCCCCTCGGGCTTGGTCTGCCAAATTTAGTCAAATCGTTCGAGATTTTGATTTCACTAACATCTCGACAAACTTCTCCTTATTTACACGTCATCGCCAAGCGGGCACGGTGATACTTCTTGTGTATGTTGATGATATTATCATCACAAGCGATCACTGTTTTAAATGTCCTCCGACATGTCCGACATGTCTCCCGACATATTATTTTTTAGAGGAAAACGATATGTTTTTCTCAAAATAATAGATTATGTTCTTTTGTAAAATATAGGCCGACATGTCCGATCTTTTTCGATATATCAACCGACACGACTTTTAAATATATCACCCGATATTTTATTTTATGTTATATTTGCAGACAAATATCATATATTTAAATCACAAATGGATACTATATTATGTATATTATATTATGTATGTTTAAATCGATTAAACTTATTATTTCAATTTTTTAACGTTTTATTCTTACAATCAATTTTGTATAATTATTTCACAAATTTTTAATTTCATATTATAAAAAATAGGAGCATATTTAATATATTTATTAGGTGATTGTTTCCTATTTTTAATATAAATTTATAAGTTCGAAAAAACTTATAATAAATCAAGTATTTTAACTTTTAAATTTTTGTTTTTGCAATAAACTTATTGTTATCAAAATAAAATTAGTGTATAGTATTAAATATATTTTACAATATATCATTTTGTATTTGTTAATAATATTTTTTCTTAGATATTATTTAAATTTATTTCATAATATAAATGACTCATTTTTTATCTATTTGTTATATTATTTTTCTATTTTTATAACATATAATTATAGTTAGTATACATTAAATAAAATTTTATTTATAATATATGGAAATACGATATTTTAAAATATCCCCGACATGTCTCCGACTTCCGACATCCGACATTTTAAAACACAATCTGATATGTGTCCGACATCCTATATTTAAAACATTGCAAGCGATGATCTAAATGATATTTGTATGATCAAGAAGCATCTGACCTCACACATTCAGACCAAAGATTTAGGGCATCTCGGATGGTTCATGGGTATTGAGGTAGCTCGTCAACCTCATGGGCTTGTTTTGTCTCAACGGAATACTGCATCGATATTCTACAACATACCGACTACTTGGGTTGTAAACCCGTTGATACATTCATGGATGCCAACCACAAGCTTTGTAGTCACGTCTGACTCTAATCCTCTTCTCCTAATCATGGAGTATTATCTTCGCCTTGTTGGCAATATCTATCTGATTGTCGCATGATCAAATATCTTTTTTGTTATTGACATAGTCAACCAATACATGCATAATGCTCAGACATATCACCTTCACCCTGTCGAGCGAATCCTCCGGTATCTGGAAAATTCTCGGTATAATGAGTTGTGTATTAGCCCGCCTCTTCGCTCCCAATTAGTCCCTATTTTGATGTTGATTATGTTGGCTTCCTCGATGATTGTTGGTCTATGAGTGGCCATTGCACATATTTTGGAGGGCACTTTGTCACTTGGAGAAACAAGAAGCTAACGGTTATCGCACGCTCCTTTGCGGATGTTGAGTATTATTCAACTACGAGCCTGTTTGGGACTCCAACGGCGTTTGGGAAGGGAGACGAACGCCGCCGTGATATTGGACTGCAGGCAGGGAGCGGCAACAGCGAGCGACAGTTTGTTTCCAAGCTCGGCGACTACAATCTGTACTCCCCACTTGCTGGGGAGTATAGACTATAAAAGTTCAATGTAAAGGTTCACCTCTATGACATATTAGAGATACCTCTGTTGTATAGGTTAGTCCCACATTGTGATTTAGAGTTGAAATGTCACTCAACCCACCTATAAACATGTTGCATATATATTTGTATTTTTTTCAATGTTAATTTAATAAAATTGTTTCGCTTCATATTTCGTAATTCCACATCTTTGTTTTATAACTTCATGTGCACATTGTTTTGAAATGACCTTCATATTTGTTTGACCCATCAGTTGCAATCTAAGACGTATTAATTGTATGTGGAGGGGTCCATGATCTATATTAAGTGCACACGTCTACTAATAATGTGAGTGTATTGTCAACACATGCCCTTACATGTAGGGATTGTGTTCTCTAACGTGTGATTTTGACATCTAACATTGCTCGTATACCATGTTTAACCATAAATTTTCAACTTAGATTCGATTCGTTATAGGTGGAGATGCCCAAAATTTATATTGAGTGCTAATTCCTCAGTGTTGATGTGGTACTATTCTCAACACATCCTCTGACATGTAGGTTGTTTGACTTTTGAAACATGATCTATGTTTTATTAGACGTAGCTTGCTCTAATACATGTTAGAAACTAAGCATTCAACTAAAAATCAATTAGTTGTAGGTGGAGAGCCTCTGGATCTACATTGAACGCGACTACGTTTATTCAATAATATTTGATGCCAAAGTAAAACTTTTTAAGAATGAATCTGGTTCTGAATTGGGAAACTTGTCAGGCCATTGATTGTTTTAAGAATGAGCCATGTTCTCTGTGGTTTTAAGCTGCTATTGATGGTTGGTTTGACTTGTATGCCTTACTGCAGATGCTCTCATGGGAGAGCATGCCCATCTTGAAAAATCAGGAGGTCTACCGAATGCCTTCGTTGCTTAGCATCTTACAAAAATTTGATCGGAGCCATTATTGTAGTAAAAATAGCAGCGCATTTGAAGTTAATTTTCCCTGTGTCGATCCTTTACATGCATATTACTTGCTTAATCCTAGCGGCGACCTGGATTATACACAACAGCAATTTGAAGGGTGGTTCCAGAAGCAGAAGTGGGAGGTAACATGATCTCTTTGAATACATTAGTTTTCATTTCTTTTTTGATTTTAGCTTAATATTATCTGATTTATATAGCTGTTCACCAGGGAAAAGCAGGAAATATTCCAACAGTAGAAGAAATGTTATTGGCTTTGGAAAATCATGATCTGTACTTGTATTTTGGTCATGGAAGTGGTATGCTGGTCTCGATTGCATTATTAGTTTATATGCTGCTCCTCCAGCAACATGAGCAACAATGTCTGTTTGGGACAGTTGTGGCATTTGAGCTGTGGCAGTAGAGTGGTGCTGCTGTGTTTGGAGCTACGTTTCTAGCCCAGATTCCATTGTTTGCTGATGGGACCGTAAAGAATTCTACGGACTCGCCACCGCTCTGCCTCTATTCTCTCAAACAAAGTCGAATTCCTGCCATCCGGCCATATCGTAGCATGGCCCCCGCCATAGAAAATATTCTAAACACTAATTCTTTTTTCTTGTCCCGCAGGAATGCAGTACCTCCAAGCAGATTCATTTGGGAAACTCGATCGCTGCGCCGCTGCTTTTCTCATGGGCTGCTGCAGCGGATCTCTATGGCAGAGCGGGAGCTATGCGCCCCGAGGCGCGCCCCTGCACTATTTATTTGCGGGCTCGCCGACTGTCATCGCGAATCTGTGGGAGGTGACAGATAAGGACATAGACCGTTTCGCGAAGGCCATGCTCGACTCTTGGACGCAAAATTCCGCTCTCTACTGCAAGAAATGCGCGAGGGTCGCAGAAGATTCTAAGGATGGAAAGGCTCTGCTGCCTTTGCGAAGAAGAGGTTGTAAAGCGAAAGAGATTGCGGAGAATGAGAAGTGCGGGCGGTGTGAAGAGAAATTGAGACTGGCATCATTCATCAGTCAAGCCAGGGGAGCCTGCCGGTTTCCGACTATTATAGGCGCGGCGGTTGTTTGCTATGGCGTGCCGACCATACTAAAGAGGAAGCAGTGAATTGAATGGAATTATTAAAGTGAATCAATCAGGCGTTATTGTTATTTTATTTTTTTAAAAAAATTGTAGATATTTTTGGAACTGCGACAAATATCAAATGAGAATTGATTGTATCTGTCAATAGGGTTGTTCTTGTTGACAATTTTAGCAAGACACTAGGAAACAATATCTTCTAATATTAACTATAATATGCATGCCTTAATGGATGGGATAAGATTTTTGATGATGATTTTAGGTAGATGAGAATGATAATCACTTCAACCTTAGTAAGATGATGGCATTGAGAAATGACGAGATCGAGGAGAGGGAGTGCGGCATTCGTGTTGTCGATATAACATATGATGTTGTCATTTGTGAAATTATGATAACGAGTGGAATTATTTGAGGGTTTGTTTTGAATGGTGGTGACGGTAGGAAAAATAGTGGTGTGGAATCAGTGTTGAGATTGGAGCTGTTAGAAAACAGTGGTAGGAGAAGCAGAAGGAGAAGGGGACGCTGACCTGTGGGAAGAGAAGCATTGAATTGCAAAAAAAAAAATTTAGCTTTTATGAAAGTGGGAGAGTTCACTGTGGTTTCAAAAAGTTCTGAAAATATTTTTTTGATACAAGCATGTTTCCTACCACTGATAATCCGAGCGCCTACAAAACCACGGTGTAGGAAAATAGTAGAAGGAAAAGGGGGCGTTGACCTATGGGAGTGAAACTTGAAAATGTAGAAAATTCCTTTTAGCATATCTAAGGCTCTGTTTGGCGTGGCTGCAACGATTGGAGATTCAGTGGTGGGAAGTAGTGGTGGAATAATCAGCTGTTTTGCAGAGTGGTGACAGAATTTGTGAAACTGTTTGGAAGAACAACGTTTGCAGTGCTGTTTCAACTTGCAAGACACAATCACATGAACCAAATTTTTTTAAAAACTCAATCAATATTATTGAGGGTAAGCGCATCTCATGCAGTAGGCCGGTGGCGAGGGGGAAGTCGCTCTGCGCCCGTGGTTGTGAGGGACAGAGAGGAAATAAGGGCGGCCATATCCACGCTGCGATCAAGGTAAATGTGGTGGCCATGGCCGGGATTTAGATGTCTTTGCCTAGGGCTTCTTGTTGGGCCGCCTTCAAGATTGGGCTTGAGCCAGACGTCCCTGTCGGAGGAGGAACAGTGCACGGAAGAAAGGGTTAGGAGTCGCCAGAAATGGTGAAGAGGAGGGGGATTATTCTTTGGCGCTCCGCCGCAGGGAGAAAGGAGGAAAATGACGGGGGAGCAGAACGCGCCTCTCCGCGATCAGGAGACGTGAGAAATTATCACGACTGAAAAACGCGAAAAATGCACGATTTTGAAGCGGGGGCTGATTCCACCGCAGGCGTTAAAAATTTGTTTGGCGGGGCGGATTTAAAATCCGCGTTGTGCTGCTCTAAAAACGCCCCGCCAAATAGAGCCTAAGTGGTACAGTTAACTGCTTTTCAATCGATTTTCCAGCCACCAGTGATCCACACCTCCAAAACAGCGGCAAGATGGGCAAAAACGTTCAAACAAACAGGCATGAACTGATGAACCTATTCATTTATAATAGAAAAGGCTGCATTTGCCGCAGATATTTGACTCCTTTTGTACGCCTTTGGGTCTTCATCGCATAGGCAAACAGTAACACCACTGTGTGTATATATATTCTATGGTGGCAATGTTAACGGTAGAGATGCGGTTATCTTTTGTACTCCTTTTGTATGCCTAACTTATTCTAAGTTTTCAATTTGATTATTAAGGCTCAGTTGGCCGGGTCGTTATGAACCGTTGTTCATTACCGCCGATCTCACCTAAGGAATTTCGTCCATTTTTATGTTCAAAACTTGTTTTTTTTTGGGTGGTGATCGTAATCACTGTCATTCTTCATCCCAAACATGTATTATATAATTATGATGTTTTTGTACAAACTCACCCGAGCAAAAATGCTGCCCATAGCGGAGCCCATGGCTCTGTTTGGCATGGTGGTGACGGTCATGAACATGAGGGTTAAATTGTCATTCGTTTAAAAACATGCATAAGTAACTTAGACATTCACTTTTCTGTTCAAAGCAGTTTTATTTTCTTGGTGGCGGACGTATTTCTGTGATGCCCCACATAAATTTTATGTCCAAACACTGGGGCAAAAACCCAGAGCCAAACTGGAGAAATTTTTGTGCGTCCAACGAAACGCACACTCTGGTGGCACCGAAAAACTGAATATCCTGCATTTTCTCTCTCAAACAGTTATTCTCTTCTTTTCATTAACTGTATAGTAATTACTCTAGCGGAGTAATTAATTAGTAGGCATCACGCAGCTGTCCTTTTTGGTAATTTTGTCAACCTTCGTCTTGCTCCTCCCCGCCGCTGTCGCCTGAGAATACAAAAACGTCCCGAAGATAGCCATGGCCGAACCCAGAGCATTCAGCGGCCTCACCGGATTTCTAAAAGCAATCACTGAGGCTATAATCACCACCACCCTCTTCATAGTGTTGCCAACCGAGAAAGTCAGCGGGCTGATCTCGTCCAATGCCTGGTACGAAGATTGGTTGTATAGATGGTAGAACACGCCGGAGAGGAGGACCCAACCGTAGAATGACGCCGGCGAGGCCACCCCGGCGATCGCCGTCCGGTATCCCTGCACCCAGTGGCGCCCCTCAATAAGCACGGCGACGGGAAAGAGGTAAATGAGGGAGACAATGGAGATCCAGCCGTAGAGATTGAGCCCGTCGATGTGTTTGAATTCGTAGAGGCTCTGTTTCGAATAGATGTTGCGCAGGACGAATCCGACATTGCTGATGAGCGCGCCGTATAGCCCAGCGGCGTTGAAGGAGAGCTCGGTGACGGCGGCGAGGCTGCAGCCGGCGACGATGGGGAGAACAGAGAGCCAGACGTGGATGGGGTAGAATTGGCCGTGGAGGGCAGAGAAGACGACGGAGAAGACGGGCTCCGACGACTTGATGACGTGCGTGAAGGAGACGGCCACCTTGGAGAAGGAGATGCAGGCGGCGATGTGGCCGACGGCGTGAAACAGAGCAGGGCTTAACAGGGCGAGGAAGAACTTGCGGTTTACGCGCGGAAAAGGTTGAAGTTTCGACGCCCAGAGTGCGGCCATCCAGAGGGAGCCGACGAGGAGCTGAAACGAGGCCAGCAGCCATGGATACGGGAACAAGTTGAGGGCTTTCTTGTTGTATATGTTGAAGATCACATTCTGGAAGTACCAGAGGCCGAACACGGCCGCCAAATTCGCCGTCTTCCTCCTCTTTTCCGACTTCGAATCCTCCTCTGATGGAGGGAATGGCGGCATTGGGGTGGCATAATTAAGAGCGGAGTCGAAGTTTTCCGGCGGGGGGATTGGTTCTGGCGGAAGATGCGGTGCCGCTGTCGCTTTGGGGATTCCGACGAGGCTTATTGGGGCTGAGCACCGGTTGGGGCGAACGAACGGCGGGATGGAGTGGGTGAAGTTGTGGGTGTGTGAGGGTGGGATTCGTAGCAGGGGGGCATGGAATCTGGGTGCGAAGGGGTGCAAGATTTGCGAGGATAGCATCGCCATTGTTTTGTCTCTTGTCGTTGTCGAGGCGAAGAGCAGGGGATGGGGGGAGAAGAAGTAAAATGGGGAGCCTTTATAGAAAAATCTGTTGGTGTGCTGCGGGATATAAATAAAAAAAATCAGTAATTTCGATTGAAATAATTGGATTGAAAATCTAATTGAAAATTTCAATCTAAATGCTCTAAAAATCGTGCGTAAAAAGAATTCTACGGTGAGATTTATATCCAGGACTTAGAGTCTTAGAGGATGGTGTGTTGAGACTTGAGAGTGGGATTGTTTGGAAATTAAATAATGGGTGAATAATTTAGATTTTGATTCGTCAATACTCGATTTAAATTTGTATTTTTTATTTTCAATTTAAATTATGATACCAGTAATATCCGAATTCAAATAATATTATATATGTTAAAAGGATTAATGAATAGCATGAAAAAATAATTTAATAAATTTTACATGACTATTAAACTTTACATAAACTATAATATAAATTTTATATACTAGTTAAACTTCTCCATGCCAATTTCAAATATTCAAATGAAATTGAATCTTTGCATTCTATCTTAATTTTATATTCGATTGATGTGTTATTTGATTCGGGTTATGAAAATCTCTGGTTGAGAGTACTAAAAATCTCTCTTTTTTATATATGCTCCGAAATTATGGGAGACATGAGGTAGTAATCATTGCGGAGATGCTCAATGGATACCGGCACGGCAGAGGAAGAGCACGTGCGGGGGCATGCCATGTGGATAACTTGACACGTGGTTTGATATGGATGGGCGGTGTGCTACTCGGATGGATAGGCTGCTTGGGATCCTTTCCTTCTCACTCACTTGGGGTTCCTAGCAGCTGAGATTTGATGCTCTTACGCTTCTCATATGTATGATTAATTGAACTCTCATAATTCAGCTCTGATTATTAATTTATCTCTCAAAATAATAATAATAAATAACATAATAATAATGAGGAGGGTTTAAACTTTAAACATCCATTTTATTAATATTGTACTTAAGATTTATGATCATAATTTCTTCTCATTCTGTCTTTTATTTAGGTGGATTTATGCAAGAAAATGAGAATGGTGCCGGAAAACGAGAATATGGGGAGGAGCGAAACCTGATTTGCCCCTATCTATATTTCACACTGTAAAAACATTACTTATTTAATATTTTTAATTTTAATATTTGTTTTGCCCATATCCGAAGTCAATTTGCCCACAACAATCACCTTTATTTATTGTTCCGACCTCTCTCTTTATCATTTTTTTCTTTCTCTATATTATTATCATTTTATATATGTATTTACTTAAGAATACTCATATTGGGCCCACTGACACAATCATTCACGTTGAATTTCAAAACTTTTTTTTATTAATGATAATTAAATTAAAATTATTTTTTGTTCTTATATATATATATATATTATATTTTGTAACTCTTTGTTGAATTTTAAATAAAATAGAATTGACACGGGTTCATGAACTCATGGTTTTTGATGAAAGGCCGTGTTCGATTTTTCAGGGCATCATGATTTTGTTGAATTAAAAAAATCATTAAATGTGTAGTTAATTATTTTTATATGTACATATATAGCACAAAAAATCATTAAAAATATAGCCATTTTTATATAGGGTTATTTACCGGGAGCTCTCCTTGAAGTTTGCAAAATTACCGCTTGCACTCCTCTAATTTTCAAAATTATAATTAGCTTTCATCAATATTTATATTTAATAACGTTCATACAAAAAAAGACTCCCCTTGAAGATTTACTCCAAGTGGGTACTTTTGTCCATGAATGTTATGAAATGTAAACATTTGGGAGAGATTTTTGTAATTTCAAATGTTAGAGGGGTGCAAGTTGTAATTAGGCAAACTTCAAGGGGAGATCCCGGTGAATAACTCTTTTATATATGGATATTATTGTTGAGGTCCGCTCAAGGTTTCTCGTAGATCGGGCTTTCTGAACCGTTTTAACCCGTGCAGCGGTCGAGTGCCCAAACAGTCAAAGATTCACAAAGTTGTGAGAGGGAGACTTGATTATGTGGAAAACCCGCAATCGGAGTGAAAAATCACGCGATTGATTCGGCATCAACCTAACTTTCGCTATTCAGAGTTTGTTACAAAATGTATGAGTGAAGGCGAGAACGTCAGACCGCTACTCGTTACACGCGATGAGATGGGAGAGTGCACACAGTGCTCGACAAGGCTCCGTACTTTTTTGGCGATCTTGCCCCACGCACGAGGGGGAACATGCAAACTTGATCGTCTTAACTCGATCATCTCGGCGTCACTGAGAGGGCTTGTCACTAGCTTTCATGCGTCACGAACGACCAAATACAGTGGGTGACTGTTGCGAGTCTGCCCACCTCCAAGTGCTTGACAGATCTCAGGTGATTTTGTCTGTTTAAACGGTGCTTGGCGGAGTTCCTTGGTGGAAATTGTGCAAAAAGAGGAGTCGGGGTAAAGAGAGGCATGAAGTAGAGAGAGAGAGAGAGAGTTCAGAGTCCCGAGAAAAGATCCAAATTAAATAGATAAGTGGGTATTTTGTGTGTTTTAATTCTAAGTTTTCAATTTGTTTTCTTCTTATTTCTATTGTAATCCAATTGTAATCGAGAGGGGAAATCACCGTCTTGTGTGTGACGTCTAAGTCCTTGCGTGGCTTAGGGGAAATCGCTGCCTTGTGCGTGACGTGTAAGTCCTTGTGTGGCTTAGGGGAAAATCACCGTCTTGTGCATGTCGTTCATGTCCTTGTGAGACTTAGGGAGAAATCGTTGTCTTGTGTGCAGCGTCTAGATCGTGGTAGATCTAGGGGATGCTAGTAGCAAGATATAGGGAGAGATACGCTTTAGCCTGCCGGTTCTTGGTAGAAGGACCGACAAAAACAAAAGTGAATTGTATTTTTCATAAGCATTTGTCTCCAGTTCTATAAAGATAATTTGTATTTAGATTTTGCACGTTTGAAATAAATCGTTTTTGTTTTTATATATTCAGAGTGTTCAAGTCTACTTATGAAAAAGTAGTCTTCATTTCTTAATTTTATTGTTTTTGTTCATCAAGTAAATCTTGTTTAGTTAAAAAAATAATTAACCATTATTCACCCCCCCCCCTAAGGGCGCCGCACGATCAAACAACTGTTGCGAGTCTGCCCCCCTCCAAGTGCTTGACAGATCTCAAGTGATTTTGTCCGTTTGAACGGTCCTTGGCGGAGTTCCTTGGTGGAAATCTTGCGAAAAGAGGAGAGGGGGTTGTTGGGATATAACGCAGAAACTATCTCGCAGACACAACCATATATTTACAGGGTGTACAAGAACATATAAATATGAACAAACCACTGCATACAAAATTAATGTAACTGCAATAAAATACATAAAGAAGTGTACCGACGTCCGTTACAGAAACACCGCGGAGAGCCGGACCCGCTCGATCCGCGCCACTGCACCACCGCAAGCCTTCGCCGCCACGCCCGCACCGCCTCATCTACTCCAAGACCGGTAGAGATCCTCTCCTCCAAGACCGGTGGCTATTTCCTCCAAAGTCTCTTCGCCGCCATCGCACGGTGTTACACCGACTGCAACCACCTGCGGTATCCAACATGGGTCTCCCACCCCTTGCGACACCAAGAGTGAGACGGCGGCGGCGACTCCTCTCTCCAACGCTACCAAGGGCGGCGGTTCTTCTCCCCCAAACGGTTGCTGCTTTTCCCAGGCCGACTTTTCTCCTACACGGCCAACAAGCGGCTAGTTTTTCTCATTCAAGAAAGATCTAGAGAGAGCATTTCTCAAGGCCATTAATTTGGACTGAAATTTCTTTTATTTTTCTGCCATAAAATCTATGACATGTCATGCTTGCTCTTTCTCTCTCTAATTAACACCATTAATAGGGCTAGATATTTTCCATGCATGACGTTTCTTTGAATGACATTTTCAAATTTTGGATCCGAACCAAAATTCAACAATCACCACCTTGGTTCGGGATCCGGATCCACCACCTGCACGAAGCACTCTCTGCACACGGCAATAACTGCATCAAGCAACTCTGCATGTAGCACTGCCTCAGTCCGAGGCATCAACCGACTTGCTGTGGTCGAATCATCTCTGCTCAGGCTCAACCCGTGAACGTCGTCGCATCGTGATCATATTAACTGACTCGCATAACCCGAGTCCTAGAAGGACGATCTTCTGCACCACCACGACAATCCAACTTATCGGCCTCAGAAATCATGGGCACACCACCACACGTCGTGATCCCCATCAGTCGATACAAACTACCGCACTACACAGCTCTCCTGAGCAAGGTACGCCCTCACCCCACCATCAGGACTCTACCTCGGGCCACCCAACTGTAGCCACCTGAATCCAATCCGCTCAGTGATGACAAACATCCTGCTGTCAGAGTCGCTCAGACTCTCAGTGATGGTGAGGACAACATCACTCTGCACCCCTGACCCAGCTGTCACTCAGTCCGCAACCTAGCCTCGAGGCCTTTTTGCACGTTGCGAACTAGCACTCCTGTGTGACTGCACTGTCTGCAATGGTAAAAATACCATACCCTCCTTTGGCCCAGATCGAAATCGTGCTTCACTCAATCCCTTGCCAAACTGCCTCACCATACTCATCCGCTGCTGCCAAGATGTGACCGCCCTCAGGAGTAGGGCCCACTAACATCTGTTTGGATAGCACTGCGATCGTGATCTCCACTAGCTCCGCCGTATCCTTCTCATACAAAAGCATCGTCACTATGGCCGGGTAAAAAAAGTGAGCGAGATAAGAAGTGAAACGAGTCTTCACGTCTTCCTCCGTCTTTGCATCAGCTGCCTCTAACTGACACAAAAACCCATTTGTCACAGATAATCACCTCCATGTAACATATTCGTGGTTATCATGAAATTCTCATGCAATACCACCTATCATAGGTCAAATTTGCCACTGTCGCACTTCTTCAAATAAACAATGCCCAGATTCACATTCTTCCCTGTCATGGTTGTCCTACGGCATGACCAGGAGACCTGATTAATTCAGAGGTCAGATTTGAAAAGATGGGGAGCGGACCTAGTCGTCACCCACCGCAGTCAAACCGTTCCTCGAATGTCCAATCAGTAGCCTGCGAACCTGACTTTGATACCACTTGTTAGGATATAACACGGAAATTATCCCCCAGACATAACTATATATTTACAGGGTGTACAAGAACATATAAATCTGAACAAACCACCGCATATAAAATTAATGTAACCGCAATAAAATACATAAAGAAGTGTACCGACGTCCGTTACAGAAACACCACGGAGAGTCGGACCCGCTCGATCCGCGGGAGAGAGAATTATCTGGACTGCAATCCGCTAGCACCGCGGACGCACAAGATTCACCGAGAACCTTTGTCGTCCGATGACGACCAAACCACCCGCCGTCACCGGAGAAGCATCGTCGATGCCAACTGCACTCACGCACGCCATCGACGCCAAGTCGTACCACCGGAGAAAACCACCATCAAGGCCATTGCACTCCCACAAGCCTTCGTCGTCATGTCTGCATCGCCGGAGAGAAACTCCGTAAAGGCCACTGCACCACCGCAAGCCTTCGCCGCCACGCCCGCACCGCCTCATCTACTCCAAGACCGGTAGAGATCCTCTCCTCCAAGACCGGTGACTATTTCCTCCAAAGCCGGTGGATACGTCGAGAGTTCCTCACGAGAGAAATGCTTCGCCGCCATCGCACGGTGTTGCACCAACTGCAACCACCTGCGGTATCCAACAGGGGTCTCCCACCCCTTGCGGCACCAAGAGTGAGACGGCGGCGGCGGCTCCTCTCTCCAACGCTACCAAGGGCGGCGGTTCTTCTCCCCCAAACGGTTGCTGCTTCTCCCAGACCGACTTTTCTTCTACACGGCCAACATGCGGCTAGTTTTTCTCATTCAAGAAAGATCTAGAGAGTGCATTTCTCAAGGCCATTAATTTGGGCTGAAATTTCTTTTATTTTTCTGACATAAAATCTATGACATGTCATGTTTGCTCTTTCTCTCTCTAATTAACACCATTAATAGGGCTAGATGTTTTCCATGCATGACGTTTCTTTGAATAACATTTTCAAATTTTGGATCCGAACCAAATATTCAACAGGGGTAAAGAGAGACAGGAAGTAGAGAGAGTTCAGAGTCCCGAGAAAAGATCCAAATGAAATAGAGAAGGGGGTATTTATATGCTTTTAAAATTTTGGGCGGCTCCAGTAATTTTGCCCGCCCGAAAAAACAAGCGGCCCGAGGCGGTGGCCGCTCCACTCCTCCATGTCGAGCGGCCGGGAGGGGGCGACCGGCCTTGGAGATGCCGGCCAAGGCCGCCAATGTCCTAGAAGGCCAAGGGTTTTCTCTATTCTAAAGCCTTTATATACTTATTAACTTTAATAAAATTAATAACGTTATTAATAATTATAATCCTATGCGCAGTTGCACGAGAAATGAAATTAGAGGCTTAATATGGTTCTGAATCGAAAAGTGATCAACATGAAAGTTGTAGATATCGTCGATACGAACAAATTTCACGTTAATCATTTTTTCAACACCATTTGGATGCTCAAAACGGCACCCGAAAGTTCGCGATAAGTACACACCCGAATTTCCCAAGTGAAAGATTTTTTTCCGAAAAACCAAGATGATTTTTCGAAAAACCATATGATTTTCCGAAAAATCAGAATGGTTTTTCGAAAAACCATGTTGATTTTTTGAAAACCAGTTTTCGACTCTGTTTCTGGGTAAAATGACGATACATGGCTAAGCGCACCCCCGATTCAAACGAAATTCGCACCGTTGGTGAATGTTGACGCTTCGAATTTAACGGCGATGACAAAACTAAAATCCGACACACCGTTCTCGAGATATTATTTTCTAAAATTTACGACAAACGTGAATAATAATACAAACAACAAACGTGCGCCGAGACTCCAAAAATGCTCGGATATGGACGAAAATTGACGAGCAAGTCCAAAATTAATTAATTTAATTTCGTAACGCAAAATTTTCCAATTCCGAATAGAGTTCATGGATTTGGCCGACTCCACCGAACGGACGCGAAAATGCCTTAACGGCGTTGCGCCGTCAACTCGATGTTAAAAAAGTAACGCAGGAGACCGACAGAAAAGAACTGTCGAGCTGCAGGGATGCACATACGGGTCGCGCGACCACGTGCGTTTGGGCGAGGCGCGCACCCACGCCTAGTGTGCACGTGCTGCAGGGACGCACCCATGTTCACACATTTCTCGAGGGGGGGGGGGGGCACGAGCGAGTTCCCCCAGGCGAAATGCACGAGCGGGGCGTGCCAACCGGCGTGCACGGCACGCGTTGGGCATACATGCGTAACTCCATGAGTGTGTTGTGCGTGCTTGTGGGGTGTTCTTGCACCTATTGCACGTGCTTGCGCATGTAGCGATGACGGTTTTGTGCTTGAGAGTGTCACTCTTGGCTGGGTGTGTTGGGAGTTTGGGTACAAGTCGCCACTTGGAGTGGGCGATACAATATCCCCTCCAGCCTCGAGATAAGATTTTTGAATGCCAAGCAACAGGTGCAAAATTCTCTGGTTGGGTGGATGACGTTGTGTAAGTCGTCGTTGAGGGTCGGGCTCCGGCTTCCTCCATGTGATGAGGTAACTGTGAACTATCACCCGCATCATGGTGGAGTAGAATCCTCCATGCTGGAGTCCCCCAAGGAAGACTCCGCGTAGGAGTTCTGGGCCCACCCTAGGAGTCTGCCTCGCCTCTGTGGTGAATCGTTAGAAAAACTCCTCGAGGGTTTCCCAATCACTATGGAGGATCCCGAAGAGATGAGACGTGTTGAAACCAAAAACTTGGTCTCTGTGGAGTTCGGGGTCCCTTGAAAGGGGTGACCTCACACCTACTACACTCGAGAGAACGTCACGGCCCAAAGGACCAAGAAACTAGAAACAGACCCTAGGCTCTAGCGCGGAGGTCCCACCTCACACCCGTAAGGCTACCAGAGCACTTCCCCTCCCTAGCCAATGCTTGAGCTAGGGTGCCTTGGAGAGCTCTCTCTACTCTACCAAGAAGGAGCTAAGGGAGGGGGAGGCTAGGAAAAGTCCTCCCCAAAGGCACCCAAGGGGGTCTATTTATAGTTTTCTGGGAATGGTCTGCAAATAACCAACCTTCCCTGCTCTGAAATTACTGAAATGCCCCCAAAATGGCCTGCCAACAGCCAAATCCCGCTGTTCTAAGCGGCTAATTGCAGTCCACCAGGGGTAGTCCCCCAAACCGGGCGGGCTAGGCTGGGCGAGCACCAGGGGCGAGCTGGCGGGCACCAGCTGGCCAGGCGAGCTGGCGGCCTGGGGCGAGCTGGAGCGGCCTGAGACGGGGCAAGGCGAGCTGGGCGGCCTGCGAGAGCCTCCTCGGCGGCGGCGACCTGGCGAGACGGGGCAAGGCGAGCTGGCCTACTTGGCGAGCTGGCCTCTTCGGCGACGGCTTGGGCGGCCTGCGGTCTACGGCGGCCTGGGGCCGGGCTGAGGCGGCTTAGGCGGCTTGGGCGGCTTGGGGCCGGGCTGAGGCGGCTTAGGCGGCCTGGGGCCGGCTTCTCCAGAGTGCCTGGGGGGAGGGTGGGAAATATTTTCTCCCCCTACTAGTATGTTTCCAAGCCAGAGCCAAAATTGGCCACCGAGAGTGCAAAATCTCCAAAAAGCTTAAAAACTTGCTTATCTTGTTTTGGAGCCCACTCTTCGCGAATACGGGCTTGTACACAATCCCCGCTCTTTTCGAGGTTGGCACAAGCTCGGAAAGAAACATCCAACCCAACGTATTCGCGGAGTGGCCTTTTTTTCGAAAAATACTTGGCCCCTCCCATGGGAGTCAACCTGTCAAGCTAGCTAATGGGAGCCTGGGTGACGAGACGGCCTCGGGGTGAAAACACTTGGCCTCTCCGAGGGGTCAACTTGTCAAGCCAGCTAATGGGAGCCTGGGTGACGAGACGACCTCGGGGTGAAAACACTTAGCCTGGGTGACGAGACGGCCTCGGGGTGAAAAACGCTTGGCCTCCCCGAGGGGTCAACCTGTCAAGCCAGCTAATGGGAGCCTGGGTGACGAGACGGCCTCAGGGTGAAAAACGCTTGGCCTCCCCGAGGGGTCAACCTGTCAAGCCAGCTAATGGGAGCCTGGGTGACGAGACGGCCTCAGGGTGAAAACACTTGGCCTCTCCGAGGGGTCAACCTGTCAAGCCAGCTAATGGGAGCCTGGGTGACGAGACGGCCTTGGGGTGAAAACACTTAGCCTCCCCGAGAGGTACCACCGGCCCTGCCAGCTGGTGAGAGCCTGACAGCGGAATCCCTCTCGAGGTGAGACCTTCCTACCCACCCTCCGAGAGATCAACCTGCCATGCCAACTAGTGGGAGCCTGGCCGCGGAATCATCATCGGAGCTAAGGACTTGGGCTACCACGAGAGATCAACCTGCCTTGCCAGCTAGTGGGAGCCTGGCCGCGGAATCATCATCGGAGCTAAGGACTTGGGCTACCACGAGAGATCAACCAGCCTTGCCAGCTTGGTGAGAGCCTGGCTGCGGAATCATCATCGGAGCAAAGGACTTGGGCTACCACGAGAGATCAACCAGCCTTGCCAGCTTGGTGAGAGCCTGGCCGCGGAATCATCATCGGAGCTAAGGACTTGGGCTACCACGAGAGATTAACCTGCCTTGCCAGCTAGGTGAGAGCCTGGCCGCGGAATCATCATCAGAGCAAAGGACTTGGGCTACCACGAGAGATCAACCAGCCTTGCCAGCTTGGTGAGAGCCTGGCCGCGGAATCGTCATCGGAGCAAAGGACTAAGGGTCACAATAAAACCTTACCAAATCCTACATCCTCAAACGGGGAAAAACATGAGTTACATGATCCCCCGACTCAGCTGGTCAGGGGTAGCACTTGTTACAAGACAAGAAAAGGGGAAAAAACTACCGCAAGGCGAGGCACCCTCAGGGGGCCTGGGCGTAATGGCCGTCTTCCACTTCCTTCTCCTCGGACAATTCCATCTTGCTCAAGCTCTCCATGACCTTCTCCATCTCCTCTGCCTTGGCCAACCAAGAGATGGTGTTGACGGCCGTGACGTAGCACTGCCTTGCCATCCTGGAGTCCCCCTTGACTCTGACCTGGATCCCTCCCGAGCTGAACTTGAGGCATTGGTGGAAGGAAGATGACACGCAACGGAAGGCGCTGATGAGGGGCCTTCCGAAGATGGCGTTGTAGCTGCTGGGATCGTCAACAATGACAAACCTGCAGTTTCTCGAGATCCCCCCTAACTTCACCTGGAGTCCGACTCCACCTTCCACTTCCTTCCTCTCCCCTGAAAATCCAAACAGGGGTCCGTCCGAGTCTAACACCCTCCTTGGCTCCACCTTCATCTCGTCAAATGCCTTCTTGAAAATGACGTTGACGGAGCTTCCGTTATCCACCAAGATTCAGGAGACGGTGTAGCCTTCGATGGCCGTCTGGATGACCAGCGCATCACAAAACGGATCCTCATGATCCGGCAGGTCCTTCACCGAGAAGGTGATCTTTTCCTCCAGGGGCGGGGTCTAGGAGGTTGAGGCGACGCTCCTTCGGTACATGACATGGAGGCTTGCCTTCCGAGTGGCCTCAACCCCCACTCCACCGTGGATCAATCCTATACCACCTCGGGTTCCCACGTCGACCCGGTCCTCGCATATATCATCACCCCCTTCTCCGGGTAGAACCTCTTCTACCCGCACCGACAGCTGCGGCTGCGCAGGGCCTCTCGCCCCCCTCACTTCCAAGAACTCGGGGCAGGTAGTCGTGGCGTGCCCCTCCACCTGGTGGAAGTCACAGTACATCAATGCTCTTTCTCCCCTCTTTCGGCGGGCTGGGCGTTCTCTCCTGTTACCTCTTCCCCCTCCTATCGCCAAGGCTTGCTGCGGCGGGGGTAAGAGCTGCCTTGGGGCTTGCCTCTAGAAGTTGTATCTCCCTTGGCCCCCATGAAAGTTCCCCCCACCTTGGATGAGAGCTCTTCCTGGACCTTGAGCAGGTCCTCCCTGCTGCCTCCAGCCTGGTTCCGGACCCTCCTGTCCTTGGAAACCCTGAGCTCTCTGCTCCTCTCTTCTTCTTCTTTCCTGATGCCTTGAGCCACCCTGCTCCTTTGACTCCTCCTCCGTCAACTTCGCCAACCTCTTGACAAATGCCGGGTTGGCTGCTTCCATGACAATCTCCTCTGCCGCCCTTTCCAGCAGCTCCTCGAAGGAAAGGGGGGCCTTCTGGTCAAGCTCATCTTGAAGAAGCCCTCCTTCAGCCCAACGGTGAAGGCCATCTGGAGAGCATACCCGGGCATCTCCTTGACCTCCAAGACCTCTTTTTGGAACCTGTCAACGTAGCGGGCCAGTGACTCCTCGGTCCCCTTGCCTTATCAGGAAGATGGATTCAGGACTCCTCTTCCTCTTCTTGGAGGTGGAGAAGCGAAGCTGAAAGCTCCGGCTCAAGTCTTCGAACCCGTAGATCGACCTCGGAGGGAGTTGATGAAACCAGTCCCTTGTCTTCTCCTTCAATGTGATCGCAAAGAGGCGACACTTGAAGGCATCCGTTATCGGCCTGATGGAGACGACATCCTCGAACCACTGCAGATGGTGGACGGGGTCATCCTTCCCAGTATAGTAAGCCATGTCTGGCTCTCTGAATCCCTCGGGAACGGGAGCTGAGATGATCAGCTCGCTGAAGGGTGACCCCCTAAGGGGTGGTCTCGCTGCCTCCACTCGCGCAACCTGCTCGCCTGGGAGGTTGGCACTCGCCGGGCTGGAGAACAGCTCCCGGCCGGTGAGGTCTCGCTCGACCCCATCTCCCATCCTCTCCTTCCCTGGCCTTCTTCATGGTGCACTTCCTTCTCCCCCTGCTGGGGTCATCTCGCTTGGACCCCTGGGAGTCGACTCGTCGAGGGGGGGAGCTAGCTCCTGGGGGGTCGGGATGGAGCTGCCACCATGAGGAGCAATGCTTCGCAGAATCTCCATGATGCCTTGGATGTAGGCCATGAACTCTTGCCTCCCTACAAAGGGTCCTGGGTTGGGGAGCTCGCCGAGATCATCACTACCTCCCTGACCTCCAGTCATGACACTCTTCCGAGATCTTCTGTGCTGGTCACCCTCCACGCTCACCGCACCAAAGTGTTGAAGCCAAAAACTTGGTCTCTGTGGAGTTCGGGGTCCCTTGAAAGGGGTGACCTCACACCTACTACACTCGAGAGAACGTCATGGACCAAAGGACCAAGAAACTAGAAACAGACCCTAGGCTCTAGCGCGGAGGTCCCACCTCACACTCGGAAGGCTACTAGAGCACTTCCCCTCCCTAGCCAATGCTTGAGCTAGGGTGCCTTGGAGAGCTCTCTCTACTCTACCAAGAAGGAGCTAAGGGAGGAGGAGGCTAGGAAAAGTCCTCCCCAAAGGCACCCAAGGGGGTCTATTTATAGTTTTCTAGGAATGGTCTGCAAATAACCAACCTTTCCTGCTCTGAAATTACTGAAATGCCCCCAAAATGGCCTGCCAACAGCCAAATCCCGCTATTCTAAGCGGCTAATTGCAGTCCACCAGGGGTAGTCCCCCAAACCGGGCGGGCTAGGCTGGGCGAGCACCAGGCCAGGCGAGCTGGCGGCCTGGGGCGAGCTGGGGCGGCCTGCGAGCTGGGCGGCCTGCGAGAGGCGGCGGCCTGGCGAGCTGGCCTACTTGGCGAGCTGTCCTCCTCGGCGAGACGACGGCCTGGGAGAGGCTGCGGTCTGGCGAGACGAGCCCTGGCGAGACGGCGGTCTGGCGAGACGAGGTAAGGCGAGCTGGCCTACTTGGCGAGCTGGCCTCCTCGGCGAGATGAGGCAAGGCGAGCGGCGACCTGGCGAGCTGGCCTCCTTGGCGAGCTAGCCTCCTCGGCGAGACGGCAGCCTGGGCAAGGCGGCGGTCTGGCGAGACGGGGCAAGGCGAGCTGCGGCATGGCGAGCTGGCTTACTTGGCAAGCTGGCGGCTGCGGTCTGGCAAAACGGCTTGGGCGGCCTGCGGTCTGGCAAGACGGCTTGGGCGGCCTGCGGTCTAGCAAGACGGCTTAGGTGGCCTGGGGCCGGGTCGAGGCGGCTTAGGCGGCCTGGGGCCGGGCTGAGGCGGCTTGGGGCCGGGCGGAGGCGGCCTAGGCGGCCTGGGGCCGGCTTCTCCAGAGTGCCTTGGGGGGAGAAATATTTTCTCCCCCTACTAGTATGTTTCCAAGCCAGAGCCAAAATTGGCCACCGAGAGTGCAAAATCTCCAAAAAGCTTTAAAACTTGCTTACCTTGTTTTGGAGCCCACTCTTCGCGAATACGGGGTTGTACAAGACGGGTCCTTGATGATGCGGCGGTTGGAGATAAACAGTTCCATGAATTGTTGGGTGAGCTGAGCGAAGTTCTGGACCGTTCCTTTTCTTAGTGAGTGGAACCAGGATCTTGTCCGGCACTTCAACGTTGCGGGGAAAACATAGCAGAACAACTGATCGGGAGTGCGTAGATGCGGAAGATCATGGAGAAGTGGTTCACATGCTTGAGGGAGGTACTCGGTCCCATCGTAAGACTCAATACTTGATAGCTTAAATCCCGCGGGGATCGAATGGGCTATGACTTCAGGTGCCAACGACGAATCGTTTCTGATGGAGAGGTGCGAGGTGCGCGACATGGCACCCGCCCGCTGGGATGGGAGGGACGACTATGACTTTCAGAATTCAACTGAATCATGGAGCACTGTCATGGTTTCCACTTCTTCTGCGTGGGGAATATTGATGAGTGACAGTGACGGTCCTGGATCGGCGCGGGCTTTGTCATATCGTGAACTTTATGGGGAACTCTTTTCCCATAGATGATACCAAACAGATGCGGCCTGCTCAAGGCTCCTTGTAGAGACCATCTGAACCGTCTTAGCCCGCAAGCGATTGAGCGTGGAAACAGTAAGAGATTCACCCGCTGCAATTCAGGTTCTTGATCATTCCACTCTCGACGGAACTCCCTGTCTCTCATTCCTCTTGCGGGTCCTCAGGGGCACCCGCCCGCTGGTTCTGATGGGGAGGGACGATCTCGACGACCCTTGTCTAGCGGGCGAGGTGTCCTTGCTAGGACTCAGAGTCCTCCTCCTGATCAACTCTTTGATTGAGAACTTGCAATGGTGGTACACCGATCGGTGCGGGGGGGGGGGGGGGGTGGGGGGGAGGGGTGGAGAGGGGGGGGGGGGGGGGGGTGGGGGGTGGGGGGGGGGGGGGGGGGGGGGGAGCTTGTGGCGTTCCGTGGCTCCTTAGCAAAGCCAACATCTCGGGCTGCTCCTCCTCCATCTGGGCACGTGCCCTGTCAAGAAAGTTATGTGCATGTTTTCCACTTCTTCTGCGTGGGGAATATTGATGAGTGACAGTGACGGTCCTGGATCGGCGCGGGCTTTGTCATATCGTGAACTTTATGGGGAACACTTTTCCCATAGATGATACCAAACAGATGCGGCCTGCTCAAGGCTCCTTGTAGACCGGACCTTCTGAACCGTCTTAGCCCGCAAAGCGATTGAGCGTGGAAACAGTAAGAGATTCACAAAGTTGTGAGATGGAGACTTGATTACGTGAGAAACCTGCAATCGGGGTGAAAAACCACGTGGTCGATTCAACACCGACCTAACTTCCACTATTCAGAATTTGTTACAAAATGCTTGGGTGAAGGCGAGGGCCACATGCCACTCCTTATTAAACATGATGAGATGAGAGAGTGCACACAGAGCTCGTCAAGGCTCTGCACTTTTCCAGCGCTCTTGTCCCTTCGCGCGAGAGGGAACGTGCAAACTTGATTGTGTTGATGAGATCACCTTAGCGTCACTGAGAGGGCTTGTCACTAGCTTTCAAGCTTCGCAAACGACCAAAGACAGAGGGCGATTGTTGCGAGTCTGTCCACCTCCAAGTGCCTAACGAATTTCGGGGCGACTTTGTCCATTTAGACGGTCCTTGATGGAGTTCCTTGGAAGTGATTCTTGGTGGACATCATGCAGAGAGGAGGGGGGGGGGAGAGACAAGAAGTATAGAGAGAGTTCAGAGCCTCGGGAAAAAGATCCAAATGAAGTACAAAAGGGGGGATGGATATTTATAGGCTTTAAAAAGGGCAATCCGGTAATTTTGCCCAATAAATCCCGTGATTTTATTTCTCTTATCGGGTTGTCCACAGAATGATCTTGCTATCATTCTAATTTAATCCTGCGTGTATTCCTTTGTAATTTAGGCTCATTTTGAAGGACTTATTTTCACAGGTAAAACTATTACAATCACATGAGACAGACCTTAATTAAAAACTCTAGGAGCCCATTTAACTTTTAGACGTTGTTATACTCTGGAAATTTTACACAGCAGTTCTTTTTATTTTTCCCAGGCCTCTAATTTCCATCAAGCGGAGTAAAAAAGCCCTCTCCCATCTTCTCTCCTGCACGCAAGAAGATGTCCAAAAACGCAGAGCCAATCCCCCGGCCATGGATTCTGGAGTTGGTTCCCCTCATTGTTGTCATCCTCATACTTGCCCATGTCTTCGCCTTGGTCTCCATCTCCCTCTCTATATTTCTTCCTTTCATCTCTTCCCATCTAAACCCACTCTTAATTTTCCCTTCTTTTCAGTTTTTAATAATTTCATACCGTGTTTTTTTAGGTCTATTGGATCTACCGATTAGCTACCGATAAACAACCCCGGAGGAACAAGGCGCATTAGGATCTCTGCCCTACAAACAATAACCTCTTCTCCATTTCTGGTGCCCCAGGGACGCATGATTCTCCCGACTCTTCGAATCCAGTGGGTCACTAGGATTACATTCGATTGCAATTGGAAGATTACACCGTAGATTTTATTCAAAATTTCGCTCAGGTTCGTTAATTCCTTTAGTTTTTTTTTTCATGTACTTCACAACTATCGAGATTCTATCCATAGTTTTATAGATCGTTTGTAGATCTGTACATATTCTTTAACTTTTGCACGCGAGTTTAACTTGAAGAAGCAGAAACATATCCATTTAATTCCCCTTTGTTAGTTTGTTAGCGTGGATTTCTGCTTCCTGTGTTTTTTTAGTGGATTGATTGTTACCTGCACTTGTCATCTGATGAATTATTAATGCTGAGCCATGTATTATGTCGCCATGGCAGTGATTGAGAGCTCATCATTAGCATGAGTTTCATGCACACATCATTGCTTGAAAATTATTCAAGTTTTGTTGTTGATATTATATTGAACTCGTGATCCTCTTTAATGTCTTGCAATGCTGTTTCCATTTGCTCATTATTATTGCATTGAATCCCGTTTCATTATTTCATGATATACACTCCATTTGAGAGACACTAATTCAGAAAAGCATACTGTCTTAAACTTCTGTTAGAAATAACAACTGATGGGCTTGATATGTTACTAATGCGCGTTGTGAGGCCGATGTTGTAGATGTTAGATGTAGTGTTCAAGTTGGTTTAGGGTTTGAAATATTAGATTCCAAGGATATATTAGAGAGATTTTAGAATGTTGGATTTAATAATTAAGTAATTTATTTATATATATTCACACATTTTTTGTGAATATGTACAGTTTGTACACATTATGTATGTTTATAAGTTACGCAATAAACAAATATACACATAATGTATTTTTATAAATTGCACAAGAAAGTGGTGTTGATGGCAGTAAACGACGTAAAAAACATCAAATGAGAGCGAGATTGGAAAATGGCCGAAGCCAGGCTCAAACAAATGCACAAAATGAAGCACAAAACTAAATATTAGCGCTCGGTCACTTAAAAGAATTGAAAAAAAAATATTTTTAATACTCTCACCGATATATCGACTTCGAGATATCACCCGATAATATCGGGTAAAATTGATATATCAAGCAATATTTTCAAAATTGACATTTTTGCTTAAAATGTCGATGTCGTGACGTTTTGTCCCCAAAATATTTATGTGGGACGACATTGACAACGCTTTACGAGGATATCGTTTATTAGGGTATTGATGGTTCATATTTTGTGTGGATATTGGTCATAATTTTGTATTTATACGATAAATTTAAATGCAAACATGCGGATTAAGGTTTTCCTATAAATAGGTTATGACCTAGAGTCACAAGGCACCGCTTCCATTCTCCTATTGTTCCGTCTTTTCATCGTCACCTAAAATCTAGAAGTTGTCTTCTCCCTCAGAGTCAGAGCCTCTTAGACTTGGATGATTCATAGCCGTCATCTTCATCTCTTTTTATAGATTCAGGCATGATTCTGCTTCAGTTCTCACCCCTGTTGTTTCAACTAGATGATTTTGTATCTTCATATGGATCTGACAATATCACCTCCCACATATTCACTATTAGTTTACTGACTTCTTCTGAGCTAATGCTTTAGATGAAATAGACAAATTGGAAAACCTTTAGAATATTAAGCACTCTGCAAATATGTGATGATAGGGTTTTGTAATAGCATTATTCTAGTTTAAGGTTTAGAGTTTTGGGTTTGAAATCTATTATTCTCAAACAACCAATTATTTGAAACCTAGTTCCTTGAAAATGTCTCATACTGCATTTCACGGTAAAAGTGTTTGCTTACACTTATTAATAAACAGCCTTAAAGTGATGTGAATGAAGGTTGTCAATAGTATAACTAGATTACTTCAGGATAATAATAGTAGAATAGAAGAAGACGAGGAATAAAATACTTGGAAGATGACTTTTGAGGTTATAAGGCATGCATCCATGGGATGGTGTTCATGCCTTATTAAGATGGCTGATCACATCTGTCTTAGACTTAAAAAAGCTAGTTTGTTGCAATCTTTTGGAACAAACATTTCTCTTTTGGGACATGACATGATCCATCTAGTTAAGCGTATCCTTGTGCCGTATCAATGAGATGTACGCCAAAATGGCGCAGCCGCCTTAGGGGGAAGAATTGGGACAACATAAGGTATGCATCAAATTTATAAAGGAAATGCAAGAAAGTGTATCCAAACTTTGTGTTATGGTCGTAGTATCGTTTTATGGTCATAGCATCGTTTTATGGTCGTAGCATCGTTTTATGGTCGTAGCATCGTTTTATGGTCGTAGGATTGTTTTATGGTCGTAGTATCGTGCAATGGTCGTAGTATCGTGCAATGGTCGTAGTATCGTGCAATGGTCATAATATCGTGCTATGGTCGTAGTATCGTGCTATGGTCGTAGTATCGTGCTATGTGTACAACCCCGTATTCGCGAAGAGTGGGCCCAAAACAAGGCAGACGCTTTTTAAGTTTTTTTGAGATTTAGCACTCTCGGTGGCCAATTTTGGCTCTAACTTGGAAACATACTAGTAGGGGGAGGAAAAATCGGCCTCCCCTAGTGGCCCTTTTGGGGGGGGGGGGGGGGGGGCGGGGTCTCGCCCCAGCCCCCCCTGCCCGCGGCTTGGTGGGGCGAGACCGGCCAAGGCCGGGGGTCTCGCCCCTGCCCGCGGCTTGGTGGGGCGAGACCGGCCAAGTCCGGGGGTCTCGCCCCTGCCCGCGGCTTGGTGGGGCGAGACCGGCCAAGGCCGGGGGTCTCGCCCCTGCCCGCGGCTTGGTGGGGCGAGACCGGCCAAGGCCGGGGGTCTCGCCCCTGCCCGCGGCTTGGTGGGGCGAGACCGATCAAGGCCGGGGGTCTCGCCCCTACCCTCGTCGCCCCTGTGCTCGACCCCTAGGTGGATGAGGGGCGGGGTGGTTTTTACCCCTTTACCCCCCGGCGTGGCTGTTTTCTATTGACCCAAGGTGTATTTGGCGTAGGGGTATTTCGGGCATTTTGGCCCATGAGATTTGGAAAACTATAAATAGACCCCCTTGGGTGCCTTTGGAGGGAACTTCTTTAGCTTCCTCCTCTCTTAGCTTCTTCTTGGTCGAGTAGAGAGAGCTCTCCAAGACACCCTAGCTCAGACATTGGCTAGAGAGGGGAAGTGCTCAGGTAGCCTTCCGGGTGGGAGGTGGGACCTCCGCGCTAGAGCCGAGGGTCTGTTTCTAGCTTCGTGATCTTTGGTCTGTGACGTTCCTCCGGGTGTAGTAGGTGTGAGGTCACCCCTTTCTAGGGACCCCGAACTCCACAGAGGCCATTTTTGGTTTCAACACTTTGGTGCGGTGAGCGTGGAGAGTGACCAGCACAGAAGATCTCGGGAGAGTGTCATGACTGGAGGACAGGGAGGTAGTGATGATCTCGGCGAGCTCCCAAGCTCAGGACCCTTTGTGGGGAGGCAAGAGTTCATGGCCTCCATCCAAGGCATCATGGAGATGCTGCGAAGCATTGCTCCTCAGGGTGGCAGCTCCACCCAGACCCCCCAGGAGCTAGCTCCCCCCCTCGACGAGTCGACTCACAGGGGTCTAAGCGAGATGTCCCCAGCGGGGGCAGAAGGAGGTGCACCAGGAAGAAGGCCAGGGGAGGAGAGGATGGGAGATGGGGTCGAGCGAGACCTCACCGGCCGGGAGCTGTTCTCCAGCCCGGCGAGTGCCAACCTCCCAGGCGAGCAGGTCGTGCGAGTGGAAGTGGCGAGACCACCCCTTAGGGGGTCATCCTTCAGAGAGTTGATCATCTCAGCTCCCGTTCCCGAGGGGTTCAGAGAGCCAGACATGGCTTACTATACCGGGAAGGATGACCCCGTTCAGCATCTGCAGTGGTTCGAGGATGCCGTCTCCATCAGGCCGATGACGGACGCCTTCAAGTGTCGCCTCTTTGCGATCACGTTGAAGGAGAAGGCAAGGGACTGATTTCATCAACTCACTCCAAGGTCGATCTATGGGTTCGAGGACTTGAGCCGGAGCTTTCAGCTTCGCTTCTCCACCTCCAAGAAGAGTAAGAGGAGTCCTGAGTCCATCTTCCTGATAAGGCAGGGGGCCGAGGAGTCGCTGGCCCGTTACGTTGACAGGTTCCAAGAAGAGATCCTGGAGGTCCAGGAGATGCCATGGTATGCTCTCCAGATGACCTTCACCGTTGGGCTGAAGGAGGGCTTCTTCAAGATGAGCTTGACCCGGAAGACCCCCCTTTCCTTCGAGGAGCTGATGGAAAGGACGGCAAAGGAGATTGCCATGGAGGCGGCCAACCCGACATTTGTCAAGAAGTTGGAAAAGCTAACAGAGATGGAGGCAAAGGAGCAAGATGGCTCGAGACCTTAGGAAGGAAGAAGGAGAGAGGAGCGGAGAGCTCAGGAGAGTCCAGAGCTAGGTTGGAGGCAGCAGGGAGGACCCGTACAGGGCCCAGGAAGAGGTTACGTCCAAGATGGGGGAAACTTCCATGGGGGCCAAGGGAGGTTCAACTTTCAGAGGCAAGCCCCTAGGCAGCTCCTACCCCACCACAACAAGCAATGAAGATTGGTCGAAGGCAGAGGAGGAACCGCCAGGGAAGGAGAAGGGTCAGGGTAGAGTTGCCGTACTGTGACTTCCACCAGGTGGAGGGGCACGCCACAGCTACCTGCCCCGAGTTCCTGGAGGTGAGGGGTGCGGGAGGCCCTGCCCAGCCACACCCACCAGTGCGGGTTGAAGAGGTTCTGCCCCAGAGAAGGAGGGGATGATGTGTGTGAGGACCGGGTCGATGTCGGACCCCGATGCGGTATAGCGGTGATCCACGGTGGAGTGGGAGTTGAGGCCACTCGGAAGGCAAGCCTCCATGTCATGTACCGAAGGAGCGTCGCCTCAACCTCCCAGACACCGCCCCAGGAGGAGAAGATCACCTTCTCGGTGAAGGACCTGCCGGATCATGAGGATCCGTTCTGCGATGCGTTGGTCATCCAGACGACCATCGAAGGCTACACCGTCTCCCGGATCTTGGTTGACAATGGGAGCTCCGTCAACGTCGTTTTCAGGAAGGCGTTTGACGAGATGAAGGTAGAATCAAGGAGGGTGTTGACCTCGGACGGACCCCTGTTTGGATTTTCAGGGGAGAGGAAGGAAGTGGAAGGTGGAGTCGGACTCCAAGTAAAGTTGGGAGGGGCTTCAAGGAACTGCCGGTTCGTCATTGTTGACGCTCCAAGCAGCTACAACGCCATCTTCGGAAGGCCCCTCATCAGCGTCTTCCGTTGCGTGCCATCTTCCTTCCACCAATGCTTCAAGTTCAGCTCCGGAGGGATCCAGGTCAGAGTCAAGGGAGACAGACTCCAGGATGGCGAGGCAGTGCTACGTCACGGCCGTCAACACCATCTCTTGGTTGGCCAAGGCAGAGGAGATGGAGAAGGTCATGGAGAGCTTGAGCAAGATGGAAGTGTCCAAGGAGAAGGAGGCGGATGACGACCACCAGGCCCAGACCCCCTGAGGAAGCCTTGCTACGGCAGAGTCCTGTATGTATCTTATATTGTGATGAGTCCAACCCCCGACCAACTGAGTCGGAGGGGTCATGTAACTCGTATTTTTCCCCGTTTGAGGATGTAGGATTTGGTAAGGTTTGATTGAGATGCCTAGTCCTTTTGCTCCGAGACGGTCCCGCTGCCAGGCTCTCACCTAGCTGGCAGGGCAGGTTGATCTCTCGGAGGGTGGGGTAGGCCTCGAGATGGATTCCGCTTCCAGGACCTCACCTAGCTGGCAGGGCAGGTTGATCTCTCGGAGGGTGGGGTAGGTCTCACCTCGAGATGGATTCCGCTGCCAGACTCTCACCTAGCTGGCAGGGCAGGATGATCTCTCGGAGGGTGGGGTAGGTCTCACCTCGAGATGGATTCCGCTGCCAGGCTCTCACCTAGCTGGCAGGACATGTTGATCTCTCGGAAGGTGGGGTAGGTCTCACTTCGAGATGGATTCCGCTGCCAGGCTCTCACCTAGCTGGCAGAGCAGGTTGATCTCTCGGAGGGTGGGGTAGGTCTCACCTCGAGATGGATTCCGCTGCCAGGCTCTCACCTAGCTGACAGGGCAGGTTGATCTCTCGGAGGGTGGGGTAGGTCTCACCTCGAGATGGATTCCGCTGCCAGACTCTCACCTAACTGGCAGGGCAGGTTGATCTCTCGGAGTGTGGGGTAGGTCTCACCTCGAGATGGATTCCGCTGCCAGGCTCTCACTTAGCTGGCAGGGCAGGTTGATCTCTCGGAAGGTGGGTAGGTCTCACCTCGAGATGGATTCCGCTGCCAGGCTCTCACCTAGCTGGCAGGGCAGGTTGATCTCTCGGAGGGTGGGGTAGGTCTCACATCGAGATGGATTCCGCTGCCAGGCTCTCACCTAGCTGGCAGGGCAGGTTGATCTCTCGGAGGGTGGGGTAGGTCTCACCTCGAGATGGATTCCGCTGCCAGGCTCTCACCTAGCTGGCAGGGCAGGTTGATCTCTCGGAGGGTGGGGTAGGTCTCACCTCGAGATGGATTCCGCTGCCAGGCTCTCACCTAGCTGGCAGGGCAGGTTGATCTCTCGGAGGGTGGGGTAGGTCTCATCTCGAGATGGATTCCGCTGCCAGGCTCTCACCTAGCTGGCAGGGCAGGTTGATCTCTCGGAGGGTGGGGTAGGTCTCACCTCGAGATGGATTCCGCTGCCAGGCTCTCACCTAGCTGGCAGGGCAGGTTGATCTCTCGGAGGGTGGGGTAGGTCTCACATCGAGATGGATTCCGCTGCCAGGCACTCACCTAGCTGGCAGAGCTGGTTGATCTCTCGGAGGGTGGGGTAGGTCTCACCTTGAGATGGATTCCGCTGCCAGGCTCTCACCTAGCTGACAGGGCAGGTTGATCTCTCGGAGGGTGGGGTAGGTCTCACGTCGAGATGGATTCCGCTGCCAGGCTCTCACCTAGCTGGCAGGGTAGGTTGATCTCTCGGAGGGTGGGGTAGGTCTCACCTCGAGATGGATTCCGCTGCCAGGCTCTCACCTAGCTGGCAGGGCAGGTTGATCTCTCGGAGGGTGGGGTAGGTCTCACCTCGAGATGGATTTCGCTGCCAGGCTCTCACCTAGCTGGCAGGGCAGGTTGATCTCTCGGAGGGTGGGGTAGGTCTCACCTCGAGATGGATTCCGCTGCCAGGCTCTCCTAGCTGGCAAGGAAGGTTGATCTCTCGGAGGGTGGGGTAGGTCTCACCTTGAGATGGATTCCGCTGCCATGCTCTCATCTAGCTGGCAGGGCAGGTTGATCTCTCGGAGGGTGGGGTAGGTCTCACCTCGAGATGGATTCCGCTGTCAGGCTCTCACCTAGCTGGCAGGGCAGGTTGATCTCTCAGAGGGTGGGGTAGGTCTCGCTCCGATGATGATTCCGCGGCCAGACTCCCACTAGCTGGCAGGGCAGGTTTATTTCTCGTGGAAGCCAAGTCCCTTACCCGGAGGAGGTCTCGCCACCCAGGCTCCCATAGCTGGCATGGCAGGTTGACCCCTCCAGGAGGTGAAGTGTCCTTTACCCAGAGGAGGTCTCGCCATCCAGGCTCCCATAGCTGACATGGCAGGTTGACCCCTCCGGGGGTGAAGTGTACTTTACCCGGAGGAGGTCTCGCCACCCAGGCTCCCATAGTTGGCATGACAGGTTGATCCCTCCGGGGGGTGAAGTGTCCTTTACCCGGAGGAGGTCTCGCCACCCAGGCTCCCATAGCTGGCATGACAGGTTGACCCCGCAGGAAAGTTACACTCCGCGAATACGTTGGGTTGGATGTTTCTTTCCGAGCTTGTGCCAACCTCGAAAAGAGCGAAGATTGTGTACAACCCCGTATTCGCGAATAGTGGGCCCAAAATAAGGCAGACGCGTTTTTAAGCTTTTTTGAGATTTAGCACTCTCGGTGGCCAATTTTGGCTCTAGCTTGGAAACATACTAGTAGGGGGAGGAAAAATCGGCCTCCCCCAGTGGCCCATTTTTGGGGGGGCCGGGGGTCTCGCCCCTGCCCGCGGCTTGGTGGGGCGAGACCGGCCAAGGCCGGGGGTCTCGCCCCTGCCCGCGGCTTGGTGGGGCGAGACCGGCCAAGGCCGGGGGTCTCGCCCCTTCCCGCGGCTTGGTGGGGCGAGACCGGCCAAGGCCGGGGGTCTCGCCCCTGCCCGCGGCTTGGTGGGGCGAGACCGGCCAAGGCCGGGGGTCTCGCCCCTGCCCGCGGCTTGGTGGGGCGAGATCGGCCAAGGCCGGGGGTCTCGCCCCTGCCCGCGGCTTGGTGGGGCGAGACCGGCCAAGGCCGGGGGTCTCGCCCCTGCTCGCGGCTTGGCGGGGCGAGACCGGCCAAGGCTGGGGGTCTCGCCCCTGCCCGCGGCTTGGTGGGGCGAGACCGGCCAAGGCCGGGGGTCTCGCCCCTACCCTCGTCGCCCCTGTGCTCGACCCCTAGGTGGATGAGGGGCGGGGTGGTTTTTACCCCTTTACCCCCCGGCGTGGCTGTTTTCTATTGGCCCAAGGTGTATTTGGCGTAGGGGTATTTCAGGCATTTTGGCCCATGAGATTTGAAAAACTATAAATAGACCCCTTTGGGTGCCTTTGGAGGGGAACTTCTTTAGCTTCCTCCTCCTTTAGCTTCTTCTTGGTCGAGTATAGAGAGCTCTCCAAGGCACCCTAGCTCAGACATTGGCTAGGGAGGGGAAGTGCTCAGGTAGCCTTCCGGGTGTGAGGTGGGACCTCCGCGCTAGAGCCGAGGGTCTGTTTCTAGCTTCTTGATATTTGGTCTGTGACGTTCCTCCGGGTGTAGTAGGTGTGAGGTCACCCCTTTCTAGGGATCCCGAACTCCACAGAGGCCATTTTTGACTTCAACACTATGGTCGCAGTATCGTGCTATGGTCGCAGTATCGTGTTATGGTCGCAGTATCGTGCTATGGTCGCAGTATCGTGCTATGGTCGCAGTATCGTGCTATGGTCGCAGTATCGTGCTATGGTCGCAGTATCGTGCTATGGTCGCAGTATCGTGCTATGGTCGCAGTATCGTGCTATGGTCGCAGTATCGTGCTATGGTCGCAGTATCGTGCTATGGTCGCAGTATCGTGCTATGGTCGCAGTATCGTGCTTAGAGCTGTCACGGTTCCGGTTCAGTTTCGGTTATACTAAAACCATGAACCGAACCACTAAGTTAACAGTTATTCAAATTAGAAGCAAAACCTTATTTGGTTTGACCGGTTCCGATTCCAATTTAATTTTTGGAACCGTCGTGTCAACGATTCCGGCTACGGTTCAACAAGAACCAAAACCAAACCAACCACTATTGGTTCGGTCTTGTTCCATGCGGTTCGGTCTTGTTCCATGCGGTTCGGTCCAGTTTCATGCGGTTCCAACTAAAACCAAAATCAAACTTGGCGGAATGAAATTAAAGTGGGTTGCAAATAGTAAAACTCAAAACAACATCAAAATAGAAATAATTATGTTGCGCACTTCTCGACGGTCTTTTCCACGATCGGTGGAATAGTATCAATTGCCTTCCTATGCGTGTAGACTTGCCTTGAATTTTAGTTGGCTTGCGCACGTTTTGTCGGCATGCTCAACCGTAACAATCGTTTACAATTAGTTGTCTTTCATGATTACTAATAAATAGTAGTTGTATATCTTCTATATTTTTTAAATAAAATATTTCAAAAAAATATGTAAGTAGAATTGAAAATATATTATATAACTGTATAAAAATAAAAAATGCACTGCAAAAATTGAATCCAAACCGCACCAATTTCAAACCATACCATACGGTTTTTATGCAGTGAAGTTTTATTCGGTCCAAAATCGACCCAATTTAGTGCGATTACGGTTTGGGTTCAAACTGCACCAGCTTCACTTGTGATAGTAAGTATAAATACTATAGATAAATTATAAAATAATAACAATATAATAATAATAATAATAAACGAGTTGCGGTTCAGTTCTATTTCGGTGCAGTTCGGATCGGGTCTAAAAATCTTGAAACCGCTCGAGATTTGTATGTTGCGGTTCCGGTTCCGGTTCTGGTCTGAATAATAAAATGTAATAACCACACCCGGACCAATGTTGTTCACGACTCCAAAATTCAAACCGGAACCCGAAAAATTTGCGAACGGTTCAGTTTGGTTCTTTACGGTTCCGGTTCGGTTCCGGTTCAGTTTGCGGTTTTCTGTTTTAAGTGACAGCTCTAATCGTGCTATGGTCGCAGTATCGTGCTATAGTCGTAGTATCGTGCTATGGTCGCAGTATCGTGCTTTGGTCGCAGTATCGTGCTTTGGTCACAGTATCGTGCTATGGTCGCAGTATCGTGCTATGGTCGCAGTATCGTGCTATGGTCGCAGTATCATGTTATGGTCGTCGTATCGTTTTATGGTCGTAGTATCGTTTTATGGTCGTAACATCCTGCTATGGTCGTAACATCGTGCTATGGTCGTAACATCGTGCTATGGTCGTAACATCGTGCTATGGTCGTAACATCGTGTTATGGTCGCAGTATCGTGCTATGGTCGTAACATCGTGCTATGGTCGTAACATCGTGCTATGGTCGTAACATCGTGCTATGGTCGTAACATCATGCTATGGTCGCAGTATCGTGCTATGGTCGCAGTATCGTGCTATGGTCGCAGTATCGTGCTATGGTCGCAGTATCGTGCTATGGTCGCAGTATCGTGCTCTTTGGTCGTAGTATCGTGCTCTATGGTCGCAGTATCGTGCTATGGTCGCCGTATCGTGCTATGGTCGCAGTATCGTGCTATGGTCGCAGTATCGTGCTATGGTCGCAGTATCGTGCTATGGCTCGACCTAGCCAGGCGAGCAGGCCCTAGCGAGGCGACCTCGGGCCTCAACACACCGGACAACTGCGAGGCGCTCTCGTCATTCCAGATAGTCACATGCCCCACGAGCCCTAGGTAGAACCTGCATACCCAGTCGCGAGCCAAGGTGCACCCAGGGGGTGACAAGCTCCAGCCCGGCGAGTCCTCGACTTTAATAGCCGGGTTACTCGCCCATGCAGGAATAATTTACAGTTTCGGCTACTATTTGCAGGCCCTTAAGGTTTGCCTGTATCCACCTCAAGCAACGGGATTCCGCTATCGACTGACCAATCGGGGGTGTTGATAACAAAAGCGGAAAGGCAGAGGCCCCTATTAGCAGGCCAAAAAGACTGTTTTGCCCCTGGGTTGGAGTTTGCCTATAAATAGACCCTTAAAGCACCTTGGAGAGGTAGACCCAGCCTCCTTGAGCTCCGGATTTTCGAGAGCTTTTGCTCCGTTCCATCCAAGGTGCTGATATCATCCTTTGGCTTTGGGAGGGGAAGACGCGAGTCACACTTTCAGGTAAGTGGCGGGACCTGCTCGCTACAGCTCACCAGGTCTGTGTGTAGACAACCACTTTCAACCGAGTGAGGGCCGACTCCGAGCTCAAACACCCCAGTCTTGTGTGGCAGACGACGAGTCGAGTAACTTGGACTGTTCCCTCTTAGTCCGAACACAGTTGAGTCGGTATCATGACTTTAACATTTTTGATGCGGTGAACGCAAACTAACAATTCTTGAAGAAAAACTCGATCGACGGTGCCATGACAGGGCATGAAGAGCAAGGAGACGGACAGGGGAACTCACATCCGGCTGGCGGGTTAGTGACACAGACAATTCGCCGAACTCGCTGAGTTCATGAATTCAATGAAAGGGATAGTGAAGGGACTACTCGCGCAATGAGGCGAGGTTGCGGCACCCAACCCGGGTGTCGCCTCGCAGGGCGAGTTAAGTCGCGACCATCGGTCCGACAAGGAGATACCCCAGGAGGGTGGCGACCTGGCGCTACAGCCGCGAGTACTCTTCGCGAGCATACCTGCAACTCGCGCATCAGAGAGGGAGTATGAGCGAACTCGCTCCAGCGGTCCCTTCTACAAGCTGGTGATGATGGCCCCCGTTCCAGTTGGGTTCGTGGAGCCGCCAATGAACTTCTATTCCGGGAGAGATGATCCCCTCCAGCATTTGCAATGGTTTGAAGATATGGTATCGATCCGACCAATGTCAGACCCCTTTAAGTGTCGGTTGTTTGCCATTACCTTCATGGAAAAGACAAGGGATTGGTTCCATTAACTGCCGACAGGATCGATCTACAGTTTCGAAGACCTTAGCAGGGAGTTCCTGCTTCGTTTCTCCACCTCAAAGAAAAATAAGAAGGGGGTGGGGTGGGGGGAGGCCCTCTTCTTCATCAAGCAAGGAGCACAGGAGTCGTTGGGATCGTATGTTGATCGTTTCCAGGAGGAGATTCTCTTGTGCCTGGAGTTGCCCGGCCATACCCTCATAATGGCCTTTGGTTTGGGTCTACATCGAGGGTTTTTAACGATGAAATTGACTCGCATCTCCCCGGTGTCTTTGAAGAGTTGATCGATCGAGCAACCCGCTACATCGAGGGGGGATTCGACGAGCAAGGGATTCATGACCAAGCTAGCTAAGTTAACCAGGGGGGAGGTGGAGGAGACAGCTGAAGGAAGCTGAGGAGCCAAGAAGGAGGAGCCAAGGAGGCGAGAGGAAGGAAGAGCGCGGGAGAATAGAGATCAAAGGGATCAGGAGAGGAGGTTACGAGGACCTCCCGCCAGGCTAATGCGGAGGATGGCCGAGGGAGGGTACCAGGGAGGATCTAGAAGGAGGCTTCTCACCAGAGCGGCAGAATCGACGACATTCACCAGTAAGAAGTCAGGAACAGTGGAGACAAAATCAAGCACCCCCGCAGAAGGTCTATGCCATCGGGAAAGGTCGAGGACGACGGGGAAGTCCCTGACAGCAGAGGAGGGGAAAAGAGCGGAGGAAGGTCCTCTATTGTGACCTAAGTTGCACCGACACCGACACGCGACACGACATTACACGACACTACACGACACGCGACTTGTCAATTCTCAAAAAATACCATATTCTGACACGTTGAGACACATATATTAAATATTTTTTTTATAATTATGAAAATCTAAAAACATTTAAAAAAATAAAAAAAATGAATAATTAATAAATATTCAAATAAACTAAGTCATGTTTAAATATTACTCATCAAATATTCAAATGCAAAACTTAACAGAAGATCAAAAAATGATGGAACATTAACATAATACCATTATATATCATCAGTAAAAATAATGGATTCTTAGACAAAACCTTTTCCCCCACTTTCAATCTTCTTTTTTCTAAAGAAAATATCCACCCCACTAATACATCCACCTTCACTACTCTAAATGCTAGAAGGGGACGAAGACACTTTTTAGGAGCAAAACTCGCTATTCTAACATTCACCACTTCTTCTAGTTTTTCCATCTCAAATAAATCACAACTTGAGACTTTTACACACTTTCCAATTTCTTTTTCACCAATCATTAACAAACGTGCTCTTACTTTTTTATATGAACTTATAAAATATTTTTCACAAAAATTGCATTTTCAAGACAAATTGCCTCTCGTCTCACAATGAGTAACTAGCTTAGCGACATGCGTGTCCAAATGAGCGGGACACGTGTTCAATTGAGCAGGACACGCGAGTCCCGCTTGAACCAGCGTGTCGGACTTCTGACACGAGTGTCAGAGAGTCAGACGAGTATCAGAGAGTCTGACACCAACACGTTGGCATTTTGAAGTATCGGTGCTTCATAGTGACTTTCACCAGTCCGAGGGCCACACACCACTATTTGCCCAGAGTTCTTGGAGCTGAGAAGAGGAGCAGAGAGAGGAACTCGGGAGGGGAGGCGAGAGCAGTGAGCAGGAGAAGGAAGAAACAAAGGAGCAGCAGGACTGACACCTAGATGGTACGAGGACCGAGTAGATCAGGGGGCCCGTGGTGGGATCGACACGATCTGTGGAGGGGTTGGGGTGGAGGCAACCCAGATAGGAAGCCTGCACGCGGTTTACCGTAGGAGTGTGGTTTCTACCTCGCAAGCCCCACCTCCGACCGGAGAAGTCACCTTCTTGGCGTAGGACATGTTCGGGAACAAAAATCCCTTTCATGATGCCTTGGTGATTCAGGCGGCGGTGGAGAACTTCACGGTTTCCCGCATTCTAGTTGACAACGAAAGTTCAGTGAACGTTGTCTTCAAGAAGGCATTCAACGCCATGGCGGTGAAGGAGAGGAGGGTGACCTCAACCGTCGGTCCCCTCTTTGGTTTTGTGGGAGAATGGAAGGAAGTCGAAGGAGGAGTGGAACTCCTTGTCACCCTGGGTGGAACCTCAAAGAATTGCCGCTTCGTGATAGTGGACGCGCCCAACAATTACAATGTTATCTTTGGGAGGCCCCTCATTAACGCCTTCCAATGTGTGCCGTCGTCGTTCCACCAATGTTTGAAATACAACATTGGGGGGCTGTAGATCCGGATCAGGAGCGATCCGAAGGTGGCGAGGCAGTGTTATATCAATGCAGTCAACACCTTCAGTTGGGATAAAGAAGGGAGAAAGAAGCCGAGATAGTCGACAAGGTGATGGAGGAGATGGCAATACTGGAGGCAGCAGAGGAAGTCGGGGAGAAAGAGATCGAAGCCAAGGGCAGAAGGCCCGGAAGTGTCAAGGTCGACAGGGAGCTTTCGGAGGAAGACAAGGAGGAGATTCTGGCGTGCATCCAGGAGAACACAAACATCTTCACATGTAGCGCGGAGGACATGTCGGACATCGACACAGACGTCGCATGTCATCATCTCAACCTTGATCCGGAGACCCTCCCAATTCGACAGAAGAAGAGGAAGGACGACCACCACCCTTGCCGAACCCATCTGCGTAGAAGTGTGGAAGTTGTTCGATGCAAAGTTTGTGTCAGAGATCCAGTATCCAGGCTTGGTCTCCAATGTTGTAATGTTCAAGAAGGGGGATGAGAAGTGAAGGTTGTGTATCGAATTTTCAATGCTTTATAAATATTGTCCCAAGGATTGCTACCCTTCGCCTAGAATCGACGTGCTGGTCGATTTGACCGTCAGATTCCATATTAGGAGTTTTTTATACGCGTTCTCCGGTTATCACCAAATACATATGCACCCACATGACATAAAAACGTTTCTTTTATCACAAACGACGAATGCTATTGTTATAAAATGATGTCATTCGGGCTCAAGAATGCAAGAGCAACGTACCAGCAGATGATGGATAGTGTGCTCACGGAACAAAAAGGATGCAATCTAGAAGTATATGTAGATGACCTATTGGTGAATAGCAAGAGTGTTGAAGCACATCTCGGGGACCTGGTAGAAACCTTTGCCACGCTCCGAAAGTATAAGATGAGGCTCAACCCCGCCAAGTGTGTCTTCGACACTGGGAAGGGGAAGTTCTCGGGCCACCTCTTGATCCCGGCGGGAGTGGAGCCGAATCCAGACAAGGTCAAAGCAATCATGGAGATGGAGACACCGATGAATGTGAAGGAGGTGCAACGCTTGACAGGTCGACTCGCAAGATTGAGTAGGTTCCTCTCGAGGGCCGGAGAAAAGTGCTCCCATTTCTTCCGGACATTGCGTATCCATGTAGATAGCAAGAAGTTAAAGTGGTCGGCGGAGTGTGAAGAAGCATTCCAAAACTTGAAACTCCAGCGAACGCGAGCCCCTCTACTGCAAGGGCCCCGGGAGGGAGAAGACCTCTACCTTTACCTGGGGGTGGGAACCGAGGTGGGGAGCTCGGTCCTAATCAGAGAATAAGAAAAAAAGTAACTTCCCGTTTATTATGTAAGTAGAGTTCTCCGGAAGGCCGAACAACATTATCCCATTTTGGAGAAGGTGGCCTTCACGCCCGTCATCTCGGCTCAGAAGCTCTGGACCTATTTTCAGGCTCACTCAATCAAGCTGGTCACGGACAATTCGCTTCATGGTATAATGGATGGGGTCGAGCATTCAGGAAGGCTAGCCAAGTGGTCGGTGGAACTCAACGAATTCGACCTCTCTTTAGTTCCTCGGATAACGATGAAGGTACAAGTTGTGGCCGATTTCTTGGTCAACTACACGGTAGAGACATGAGGAGTGGAGCCGCAATAATGGAAGGCTTGGGAGATGTTTGTGGATGGAGGCTCCGGGAAGTACTCGATGGGAGCCGAGGTCGTCTTGACGAGCCCTGAGTCAGGATCAAGCAAGCGGTGGACATCCGTTTTTCGGTCACGAACAATCAAGCGGAATACGAAACAGCGATCGTCGGACTCCGCCTCGCCCTCGAGCTTAAAATTCATTATCTTCGAGTTCACTTAGATTCTTTGGCGGTGGCTTATCAAATCAGAGGAGAGTTCAAGGCTCGAGAGCCGGTGCTGCAGTACTACTTGGTAAAGGTGAAAGAGTTAGTGAACGTGTTTCGCTCATTCTCCATCCAACACGTGCTAAGGGAGGAGAACTCGACAACGGATGTCACGACCCGCATTTCTTATCATTATAAATGTTATCAGAGTAAGATAAATTACGCGTCGTGATACCACGCCGTGCACGAGATAATTGCAGACGCTCCGGCAAAAACTATACTTTCAATTATTTTTATTTAAGACATAAGTTTTATATTTTAAGAACATAGTTTTAAATTTAGAGCTTAACGAATCGTATCCCTCGATTTAGTGGATCAACTAGACCATACGTAAAAAATATAATCACAGCGAAAAAGTACAAAACTTGCTTCATTTTATCCTACATGAGCATGAGGACTCAATATACATGCTAATGATGTGCAAGTTTCTAAATTTAGTATAGGTAGAAAAAGAGTTTTATAATCCGTAAAAATAGAATGACTTTTAGATGAAAGAAATGCTACGAGGCTAAGTTAGAATGTAGTTTTTTATTTAAAAATATCTAACATGCATGTTAACATAAAACATTCATATAGAGCAAATAATAGAAATAACCAACAAGTAAGACAAAACAAACCAACAAGTAGTCTAATATCTGCAAACAGAAGCAATGAGCGTCAACAACTTGACACGAACACATAAAAACTAAACACAAATCTGATCTGAAACAGAACCAACAACTACCTCACACGATGAGCGGGAACAACAACTACTATATCCGGGCTTGGAACCACCAACTCTAACCACTCAAATTGCTACTGCTTAGAGCCTGAGACATTTAATGAAAAGAACGCCTCAGTAGAAAAAGAACAAGTGACAGCTAAAAACTAAAAGTCATAAAGTTATTCAACAAAAAACACATAAACAATGAGTATAAATAATATGAAAAGATTAGTCAAAAGAAAAACTTGCACTATGTGCAACAAGGTCTATCTTATAATTTTATAGATATATATAAATAATTGAGACTAGATCAGCTTATCCCAAGCCTGGATGAAAAATGGCGAGGGTTGTGTTAGGTAGACGACCATCGTAAAATTTAGTCACCCTAATGAATATGAATCATTTGAGAAATTGTGCAAAAACTAGGTTATTCCCCTTAAGGAACACGTCGCATGGTCCAAATGCGGCATCTTGATAAGGACCGCTGCATCTCCAGGACTTGGGTGTAGTGTTAAATTTGCATGAGTGCTCGTCGTATGGTCCGAATGTGGCGTCTTGGCAAGAACCGCTACACTCCAAAAGGACTTGAGTGTATTATTAAATAAGCAAAAGTCCTTACATAGTAGACGTCATAGGGAAGTATGTTGTAAAAATTGTGATCGACTTAGATTTGGAAGTTAGAATATAGGTACGCTCCCGGAGAAAATGATGGAAGTAGTGGATACACTGATTATGAGAAAGATAAATATTTTATGTCTGCAAGTGAGTAGATGAGTGAGTGAAAAAGCTAAATTTTTAAATAATTCAGGTTCTAAATTACGGTACAAAAAAAAATAAAATAAGCAGTGAAGTAGGTATTATAGTGGATACTACTTGGAAGGATGAAGTTGTTGAGGTAAGCAGAAAATGTGATACAATCTTAGCTCTTAAACTAGTTATGTGAAAGAAAACTATTAATGTGATCAATGCATATGCAACACAAGTAGGTTTAAATGAAGCTATTAAAGTGCAATTTTGGGAAGACTTAGATAATTTAGTAAGAGAAATCTCACATAGAGGGAAGATTTTCATAGAAGGAGACTTAAATTGATATATATAAAAGAAAAATATAGATTACACAACTGTTCATGAAGGATGTGGATATGAAGAAAGGAATGAAGAAGGACGAATCATTCTAGATTTTGCCGTAACACATGAGCTAATTGTATCAAATACGTTTTTCATAAAAAAAGGAAAGAACATTTAATTACATTTAAAAGCGGACCAAATAAATCACAAATTTATTATTTCATGACTCGTAAAATACAATTTTGACGGTTGATACATAAAGGATCAGACAGATACAATTTTGACGGTTGATGTGGATATTAAAGAACAATGCAAAAGATACTTTTATGAACTCTATAATGAAATAAAGGACAATGAATTGAATTTGGAATAGTTAAGTAAATCAGAGAAGTATAAAAATGTAACGTTTTATCGTAAAATTCAAGTATCAGAGGTAAAAGATGCTTTAAATAAGATGAAAAATGGAAAGACGGTTGGGGCAGACGATATACCCATCGAAGTATGAAAATGTCTCGAAAATGAAAGAATTTTGTGGCTTACATATTTTTTCAATAAGATACTGAAGTCAAAGAGGATGTCAGACCAATGAAAAGAAAGTATCTTGATACTTTTATATAAGAATAAAGATGATATACAAAATTGTGTTAATTACAGATGAATTAAATTGATGAGTCATAACATGAAACTATGAGAATGAGTAATAAAAAGAAGATTAAGACGAGAGACTAATATCTCAGAGAATCAATTTGGATTCATGCCAGGGAGTTCGACCATGGAAGCTATACATCTCTTGAGTAGACTCATTGACAATTATCGAGAAAAAAAACGAGATTTGCATATGTTCTTTATTGATCTTGAGAAGGCTTATGATAGAGTTTCAAGAGAGATCTTATGGAGATTCTTAGAAAAGAAAGGTTTAAATATATTATATATTGACACAATCAAAGATATGTATACAAATTCAGTGACAAGGGTGAGGACATCTGGAGGATTAACACAGGAATTTTCTATCACTGTTGGCTTACATCAAGGTTCAGCTTTAAGCCCTTATCTCTTTACCCTTATCTTAGATGAGCTCACCAGACATCCAACAAGCAATACCTTGGTGTTTATTATTTGCGGATGATATCGTTTTGGTTGATGAGATGCGCGAGGGTGTAAACGCAAAACTTGAATCTTGGCGAGATACTTTAGAAAAGAAGAGTTTTAGGTTGAGCAGGACAAAAACGGAGTATATGGAGCTTAAATTTAGCAGTACAAGAAGGACAGACGACTTCGTTATTAAGTTAGGTGATCAAGATATTTCCCGTAGTGAGTGTTTTAAATATCTTGGATCGTTAGTTCAAAAAGATGGAGGTATTGATAAAGATGTGGCACATAGAATCCAATCGGGTTGGTTGAAATGGAGAGGCGCGTCGGGGATCTTATGTAATCGTAAAGTACCACTAAAACTTGAGGGCAAGTTTTACGGTACTGCAATTAGACCCGCGATGCTTTATTATTCTGAGTGTTGGGCAGTGATTTGTGTACATGAACAAAAAATGCGAGTTGCGAAGATGAGAATGCTTAGGTGGATGTGTGGACACACGAGATTGGATAAAATTAGGAATGAAAGTATCAGAGATAAGACAGTGGTAGCACCAATTGTAGAGAAGATGCGAGAAGCTGGTCTAAGATGGTTTGGACACGTACAAAGAAGACCATTAGAGGCACCTGTTAGGCATTGTGAGAGTCTAGTCACTAGACATGTTAAACGAGGGAGGGGTAGACCAATAAAGACTTGGAATGAAACTGTATAGAAAGACATGATGTACTTAGGCATTAGTGAGATTATGACAAAACATAGGGCACAATGACGACAAAGGATCCATATAGCCTACCCCACTATAGTGGGATAAAAGCTTGAGTGTTGTTGTATATAAATAGTTGAGACTGATGAGCTCGAGAAAGTGCATCATTAACACCGGGCATAAATCTGCTCTGAGAAGGTGGCTCATATTCCAACACAAAACTTCAGTCTAAATTATCATAAAAGGCACTGTGGTGATGACTATCTTTCTAACACAACCCAACAATCCAAAACATCATAAAAAACGCTGTGGCGGCGGCTATCTTTCCAACACAACCCAACAGTTCAAGACAATATCACCCAGTGTAATGAATCACAAACAGACACTGTGGCGGTGGTATAATCTGCTAACACCCACAATCCAACAAATATCATAACATAAAACAGGTAGTGTGGTGGTGACATCTTTCCCATTTACACAAACTGACCACCAAATTTCAAGAATTTGGAAAGGAATAACACAGAGGTTCCTGAGTGGAAGATACTTATATGTTATCATTATGCTTGAACTATGCGGCCCAATTGATCTATGTAGCCGAATTTACTATGCAGTCGAATTTAACTATCCAGTCAATGGATGAAGTTGAATTTGGACTTAAGCAGATTTAGACCATGTACTTGATGCAGTCAAATTTGGACTTTGACAAATTTTGACTCATGCAGTTGATGCAGTTGAATTTGGACTTAGGCAAATTTTGACTTATGCAGTCGAATTTGGATTTAGGCAAATTTTGACCCATACAGTTGATGCTGTCGAATTTGGACTTGGACAAATTTTGACTCATGCAGTCGATGCAGTAGAATTTGGGCTTAGACAAATTTTGATCAATGTAGTCGATGCAGTCGAATTTGGACTTTGACAAATTTTGACCCATGCAGTTGATGCAGTCGAATTTGGACTGGCAAATTTTGACTCATGTAATCTATGCAGTCGAATTTTGACTTAGTGCAGAAACGGAGCATGCAAAATTTGAGCAAAATGCAGTAAAAACTGAGAACATGTAGGGGGAAACAAATGTAGAGCATTAGCATATATTGCTAATTATTAAGAAAGAGAAACAAAAATTTGATGTTACAAGAAACAATAAAACTAATAATGAAAACAATTAAGAAGGAGATTTAACCAAAATCACTGCTCATGAAATTTTTTTCACATAATTAAGTCTAAATAAAATTTCTACAAGTTGATTTATAGGAAAAACAGAGGTACAAAGGACATGCAAGTGGAAAACAAACCACCACTTGCCTGAACCTTTTCCACCAGGCCTTTGGCCTTTCAAGCCCTCCACGTCGAGGATCGCTCCAAACTAAAGCTCGGCAAGAAAATCTGTGAAGTTTTGGCAAGAAACAACGGTTATGGCCGCTTACCATAACACTAAAACTCAACGAAATGGAAAATACTTACCACACACACGAAGAGCTCGACGAGAGATTTCCGAATCTAGGCTCCGTCGAGAATTTTGAACATCAGAGCTCTCAAATCCGTGACTGGAAAGCTTTAGGAGAATAGTTTCTCCGCCTCTCTCACTCCCTCTGTCTCGGGTTGGCTTGAGGAAGAAGAAAAGCTTTGGGAAACGAAAGTATAACTGACTCCCACTTATTAATTAATGAAGGGATTAACTTCCAAGTTGAGATTTTTTTGTTTTTGGTCATTTTCAAGGCTAATTTTGACTTAATTGATCCAAAATTAGCAAAAAGAAATCCTCATTAATTAAGTTTGTTTTAATTAAGACTTAGGAATTTCGATTCTTATAAATTTATCTTGAAATCTCAATTCCGACAAGCTCGAAGCCCGATCGTCTTGACCAAAAGACACAAAAATACACTAACGACGACGCTACATGCAAGATAGCTCGTGCAGCGGGAAACGTCATGCTCGCGAGGCTAAGGATCAACGACAAACTCGCCGAGGGGGAGAAGCTGCTCACTGTTGATGAGCTCATCCCCGAACTGCTCGCCGATGAGTCGACCTCGCACGATCGCCTACCTTCTTCGTCATCGGGCTCCAGCAGCAACGACAGCGGTAGCAACAGCAGCGGCAGCTGTAACAACGGTGAGGAGGAGAGCGAGGAGAGCGTCGAGGAAGAGGAGGACGCTGATATTGGAGACGACGAATATCAGTCTGCTACTGACGACAATGAGTCCTAGTTGCTCACCGATATTTGTCATGCTCGCATGTAGCAGTTAGCCAAATTTTGTAACAGCCAAATTTTGTAACTTGTAAAATTTTTGATATATATATTTATACAAGTTTGAATTACCGTAGTCGTTCTTTGCTTTCATGTCTATTGGTTGATGATGCTCGCTAGGCTCATAGGCTCGGGGAGGATGAGTGCTCGTGACACTTTACCCACGCGTTGACATCATTCATAGTCGCGTAGTTATTACTCGCACGACCATAGTCACTCCAACAGCTCGCATCCCGATACTCGCCTATGTCCGCACGTACACTCGCCGTAGCATACTCGCACGCTTGCCAAGTCGTACTTACATACTCGCCAAGACCTGCTCGTATATTCGCCAAGGCCTGCTTGCATACTCGCCAAGGCTTGCCCGCACCTGCACAATTATTTATTTTTCCGGAGTTAATCCTGACTGGCTCGAAGACCAGAGCCGACACCCTATGAGGAGCTGAGCTTGGTTGGTGGTTTGGAGTAGTTGACACCCAACAGGAGCCAAGCTCAACTGGGGGTGAGAATCAGTCGACACCTAGCAGGAGCCAAGCTCAACTGGGGGTGGGAATCAGCCGACACCCAGCAGGAGTCAAGCTCAACTGGGGGTGGGAATCAACCGACACCCAGCAGGAGTCAAGCTCAACTGGGGGTGAGAATCAGTCGACACCCAACAGGAGCCAAGCTCAACTGGGGGTGAGAATCAGTCGACACTCAGCAGGAGCCAAGCTCAACTGGGGGTGGGAATCAGTCGACACCCAGCAGGAGCCAAGCTCAACTGGGGGTGAGAATCAGTCGACTCGGGGAGGCGAGTAGTCGGTCTGCAGGAGAGGAGCTCGTACAAAAATCTCGGAGTACGACATCACTCCAACGAGGAACTTGATCTCACTCGAGGAGGTCCTTGGCCAATATGCAGGAGAGTAGCCGTGCAGAGACTTGGACTTACGACGACACTACCACTCGAGGACTTCGAATGCTGGAGTCGACAACTCTCAGGATCCTTGCTCAACTAGAGTGGTGTAAGTCGACTCGGGGAGACAAGTAGTCGGTCTGCAGGAGAGGAGCTCGTACAGAGATCTCGGACTACGACATCACTCCAACGAGGAACTTGATCTCACTCGAGGAGATCCTTGGCCAATATGCAGGAGAGGAGCTCGTGCAGGGACTTGGACTTACGGCGACACTACCCCTCGAGGACTTGAAACATTATTGGAGTCGACAACTTTCAGGAGCCTTGCTCAACTAGAGTGGTGTAAGTCGACTCGGGGAGGCAAGTAGTCGGTCTGCAGGAGAGGAGCTCGTACAGAGATCTCAGGCTACGACATCACTCCACCGAGGATCCTGATCTCACTCGAGGAGGTCCTTGGCCAATATGCAGGCGATGAGCTAGTGCAGGGACTTAAGACTTACGACGACACTACCACTCTAGGACTTGAAACATTGTTGGAGTCGTTTTTCCTGTTGCTTTAAGAGATTGACAATGAATCAAGTGTATCAATATCTTTGAGGACAAAGAAATTACAAAGAGAACGATGATCTCGTCGCCGTCGATTTGGGAGGTTGGCGTCCAGCCCTGTTCCTGATAGTTCCTCCAGTCGGAGGAGAGATGCAATCGGGGGTATCTAGGCCGACATGCAAGGGGGGAGCTGATCTCGGCCGTCAATACAGAGGTCCGGTCTTACAAGGACGCTTACATCCCGAGGCATCGTCCCATCGTCCGCCCTGGGCTATATAGGAGAAACAGGTCGAAGACACGTTTCCCAATCCAACCGTTGAAATCATTTTCAGCTCTGCCACCTGACTACGAGCGTATATGCATGAGCGAGGGTTAATGCTTTTCCGAGGGTCCTCCAAGACGTACTCGCGACTAACATATTCCCTTGGGCCTATCCCTGCTCTTTAGCCGGTTATCTTGCCTTTGGAAATAATTGAAGGGCTGTTGCCCAAATGAGAGCTTTGCAGGGTCGATCCTTCCTCGAATCCGAGAGGTTGGAGTCCAAACATGTTCCTGATAGTTCCTCCAGTCGGAGAAGAGATGCAGTCGGGGGTACCTAGGCCGACATACACGAGGGGAGCTGATCTCGTCCGTCAGTGCAGAGGCTCGGTCTTACAAGAGCGCTTCCGGAGGCATCGTCCCATCGTCCGCACTGGGCTATCTAGGAGGAACGGGTCGACAGCCGATTTCTCGGATTGATCTCGGAGCGGAACCTCAAGGCCTCATAAATCTTGAGATGAAATAACACAAAGAGAAGCCAAACAGTTGCCACTATCTGTTTATGTATATATGTGAAAACATGTACACGTAAAATACAACATTAACCGCTAGGGATAGAACCTTTTCAGGTCATCCCCGCTCCAAGTATCTCCCAGTTGCTCTCCGACCTGATCCTGGAGATAATAGCCTCCGGTGGCCAAGGCTTCTTGGATGATAAAAGGACCTTCCCAATTTGGATGCAGCTTGCCAACTGTTGCTCCTCTTCCTGCGGCGTCCACCTTTTTCATAACCAGATCCCCTGCAAGGAAATGTTTTAGGCGAACATTCTTTTCGAATGCTTCGCCATGCGTCGCTTGATCTCCTCTTGACGGATGGAGATCAAGTCACGAAGCTTTTCTACAAAATCCAGTGAGAGCCTTTTAGCATCTTCATTCTCCAAGCGCCATTCCTCGCTGCCGTCCCCAGCTACTATGACTCTCGGGCTCCGAACCTCAAACTCCACTGGGATGAGTGCCTCAGACCCGTGGGATAACTTGAAGGGAGTTTCCCCCGTAGCTGAGTTTGGAGTTGTTCTCAGAGCCCAGAAGACTGAGGGGAGCTGTTCTGCCCGAATGCCTTTCAAGTTGGTGACTTTCTTCTTTAGGAGGTTGATGATCAACTTGTTGGCGGCTTCCACCTGTCCGTTGCTCCGAGGATGATGCACAAAGGCGAATCGAAGATCCTTCCCTAGCTGCTTGCAGAAGTCCTCTAACTCAAAGCTAGCGAACTGTGGCCCATTGTCGGTGACGATAGCGAGGAGAATCCCGAAAATGCATGCAATTTCTCCCCAGATGAAGTTCTTTACAATCTGCGAAGTGGTCTTGGCCAGAGCTTTTGCCTCGATCCATTTGGAGAAGTAATCGATCATGACGAGCACGAACTTTCTTTGTCCGCTGGCCTGAGGAAAGGGGCCAATCAAGTCCATCCCCCAGGCGGCGAAGGGCCATGGAGCAGTGATCGAGCGAAGGTGTTGAGCTTGTTGTAGTTGAAGAGGCGCGAAGAGCTGACATTGGAGACATTTTTTGGAGAAGGCTTCTGCATCCTTTCGAATGATGGGCCAGAAATACCCGTGCCTTAGGATTCTTTGTTCAAGAGTGCTAGTCCCTGAGTGGCTGCCACACTCTCCCGAATGAATCTCCTCCAGAACACGAGGGACTTCAACTTCTGACAGGCACCGGGCCAGAGGGTCTGAGATAGTTTTGCGATAGAGCTCTCCTTCCTGAAGTAAGTAGTATGCGGTTTTGTAGCGGAACTTCCTCTGATCCCCCTCGCTGGCAGGAATCCGACCTATTGCTAAGAAAGAAACGAACGGATCCCTCCAGGATGTCCTCTGCTCGATCTCCATCATCTCCCCCTCTTCGATGGACGGTCGGAACAGTTCAGTCATGGTACCCCCAGCCCGGGGACCGTACTTGGCGAGGTAGTCGGCCTCTGAATTCTCTTCTCAGGGTACATGCTCGACGAAGAAAGATTGAAACCCCCCGATAAGACCTTTTACTTTGACCAAGTATCTCTGCAGGATCGGATCATTCACCTCGAACTCGCCTCTGATCTGGGACGCGACTACCATCAAGTCGGTGAAGGTCCTGATATCTCGAATTGCCAACTCCTTGGCGAGACGCAAGCCGACCACCATAGCTTCGTACTCCGCCTGATTATTCGTAACTGGAAAGAGGATCTTGACTGCTTGCTCGATCCTGGTTCCCTGGGGGCTCACCAGCACGACTCCGGCTCCCACAGAGTACCTGCCCGAAGCCCCATCCACAAACATCTTCCAGGAAACTGTGCTAGAAGAGCCTTCCTCTCCTTCCACCTCGGCTGAGAAGTCGGCAAGGAAATCCGCCACCGCCTGCGCCTTGATCGCTACCCTCGGAGAGTAAGAAATGTCGAACTCGCTAAGCTCCACCGCCCACTTTGCCAACCTGCCTGAATGCTCCACTCCATGCAGGATACTACGTAGAGGGTGTTCGGAGACGACCCTGATGGAGTGAGTCTGAAAATAAGGACAAAGCCTTCGAGTCGAAACTACCACAACAAACACCAACATCTCCAAAATAGAGTATCTAGTTTCCGCTTGCCGCAACACTCTACTCACATAGTAGACAGGGTGCTGGCTCTTGCCTTCCTCTCGGACCAACACCGAGCTAACCGCCTCTGCCCCGACTCCCAGATAGAGAAAGAGATTTTCGTTACCCCGCGGGCCTTGGAGGAGAGGAGCTTTGGTTAGCTGTTGCTTGAGCTTTCCGAAGGCCTCCTCACACTCCGCGGTCCACTCGAACTTCTGATTCCCCCGAAGGGTCTTGAAGAATGGAGAACACTTCTCCCCTGTCTTGGACAAGAAACGACTGAGGCCTGTTAGCCTTCCCGTCAACCTTTGAACCTCCTTGGGATCCCTTGGTGACGCCATCTCCAGAATGACCTTCACTTTGTCTGGATTAGGTTCCACCCCCCTGGGAGTGAGGAGGTGACCTAGGAACTTCCCTCTTCCTGCACCGAAGACGCACTTGGCCGAGTTGAGTCGCATCTTATACTTCCTCAGGGTAGAGAAGGTCTCCACCAGATCCGTTATGTGCTCCGCAACACTTTTACTCTTGACAAGGAGATCGTCCACATAAACCTCCAAGTTTCGCCCCTTCTGCTCCTTGAAAATTTGATCCATCATCCTTTGGTAAGTCGCGTCCGCGTTCTTGAGCCCGAAGGGCATCATCTTGTAGCTATAACAACCATTGCTGGTTATGAAGGAGACGTCGAGGCAGTCGGGGGATGCATCCGGATCTGGTGATACCCTGAAAAAGCATCAAGAAAACTCATCACAGGAAACCCGACGGCGGAATCAACCAGCGCATCGATTTGAGGCAAGGGGTAGCAATCCTTCGGGCAAGCTTTATTCAACATGGAAAAGTCGATACATAGACGCCAGCCCCCTCCGGGCTTTTTCACCATTACAACATTGGAGACCCAGCCGGGGACTGGATCTCCGAAACAAAACCTGCCTCCAGCAGCTTCTCTACCTCCTCCCTGATTGGTCCGGCCAGCATGACAACGCTCTTCCTCTGCTTCCGACGAACAGGAGCCACCGCGGGATCCAGGTTGAGGCGATGGCAGGCAATATCGGCGTCGACCCCTGGCATCTCGGCGACTCTCCATGCGAAGACGTTGACGTTGTCCTGCAGGCAAGCGACCATCTTTATCTTCCCTTCCAGCGGCAGGGATCCTCCAACCTTCAGCAGAACTGACTCTCCTCCTTGAGAGATCATTTCCACCTCCAAGATCTCCTCCTGGAAACGGTCGACGTAATGGCCTAAGCTCTCGTGCTGCCCTTGGGTAACTTTGAAGAGAGCTGTTGTCTCCTTCCTCTTTTTCGATGTCGCGAACCTCGCCATGAGGCCCCGACGCAGGTCGGAGAAACAGTACACAGATTCTGCTGACAGTTGATGGAACCAATCTCTGGCATTGCCCTTGAGGGTGATGGAGAAGAACCGCCATTTGAAGGCGTCAAACATGTTGCGGATGGAGACGATGTGATGTAGGGGTAGGCTAGTGGTACTCGGAAGCTAGGACTCTACGTGCACGTGTGAGGGAATATGCGAATGTAATGCTATATGCAATGAAACAGTCGGATAACAACGACAATTAATTTACGCAATGATAATTAACAACACCACACAGTTAATCAAAATAAAGAAGCAATTAAATAATTTTAGCGATTTGACAACGACTTCCTCCGCGCGGAGGGCCTAAGCAAGCGGCGACGATTAATCCCACAAACAAATATTAGCGTAAGAGTACAACAACTACCAAACTATGATCACAACACAAATATAGATAAACAACCAAGTGCAAATGTCAAATGCAAACACAATACCATGAAATACTCACGATGCAGTGGACTGATCCGAGATGATGGAGAATTTGAGGGGCCGGATGCAAAACATGCGATCGGAGGCGAACACGGTGGCACGGTGACGTCACGGTGGCTGCCCACGGTGGAAAAGAGGGGATGTGGGCCGGAAACGACGAGATCCGACCACTAGGGAATGGATCAGAGTGTCGGTGGGTAGATCCGCTAATTTTAGGGCGGATCCGGGCTACGGGAGTGGGAATACGTAAGTGGATGGTAGATCGGGGGAAGGTAGTGATAGATCAATTAGATCCAGGGTTTTCGGAGTGTTGGGGGGGTGGATCCATGACGGAGGAACGAAAGGGAGTTGCCGGCTAGGGTTGATAAGGCCCTAGGGTGGCCGGTGTGGGTGGAGGGAGGCGGCGGCTTGGTTGGGCTGCTGTAGGGAGGTGCCGCCGGTTGGGGGCTGGAGACAAGGGTGGCGGTGGGGAGGAGATGGCTGGCCGTCAGGTGCAGGGGAGGCGGTGGGAAGGGAGTAAGAGAGGCGGCTGGGTGGGGGTTCGAACAAAGGGGCCAGCGGCTGCTGTTTTCACAGCAGGCCGACGGAGTTTGGAGGGGGTTTTGGGGGATCTCCGACGGTGGAAAAATGGGGGAATGACTCAAAAATGATGAAGGGGGTTGAGGGTTACCTTGGGGGAAGGTTTGACGGCCTAGGAGTCGTCACCTAGGGTTCCACGACGTCGGCACCGGGGAGGGATCGCTGGAATCCGGGATTAATCTTCTCCAAATTTTGCAATCCTCTCAAATCAGTCCCCTAACATCCTATTTATAAGAAAACACAAACTAGGGCATCCCCATCAACGACTATGATTGGCTGGTGAGTTAGCCCTTAAAATACATCAAAATAAACTCAAAAAATATAAAGTAATATAGCGTTTTGATTCGCAGCGACGTCCCGGACGCAATTGCGGAGTCCGATCGGCGATCCGATCAAGTCTTCCTGCGCGAATACATGTATGTGGGCCCCGCCTTGCGGCGAGCTCCTCCAAGTGCATCCGATGGCTCCCCATCAACTCCCCCCCACTGAAAGGCCTTCATCTCCGATGAATGGAGATGATCGTACTGAAGTCGAAGTCCGGGGGTGAGCCGATCTAGCTTTGCCGGTAGTATCCAAGTATCGTCTGTGTCAGGTCGGCCCCGCCAATGTACTAGGTAGCGGCAACACGGTTCGCCCAAGGTGGGAACAAACTGGTGGGATCTGATCTTTGTGATGCTCTCATCTCTCGCCTCTCGGAGGGTGGGTCCCGGTGCGATCGGTGGTGCCTGCGGGGGAACCAAAGTGGACGAAGTCCCAGGTGGGTGGGTGGCAACGGTGGGTGGACTAGGCTGGCCAGCAGGTGGTGGCGAAGTGGACGGGTGGTATGGTAGCCAGAGCTGTCACGATTTCGGTTCGGTTTCGGTTCTACTAAAACCATGAACCGAACCGTTAAGGTAACGGTTCTTCAAGTTAGAACCAAAATCTTATTTAGTTTGAACGGTTCCGGTTCTGGTTCCGGTTCCATCATAATTTTTGGAACCGTCGTGTCAACGTTTCCGGTTACGGTTTAACAAGAACCAAAAACAAACCAGTCACTAACGGTTCGGTCCGGTTCTATGCGGTTCGGTCCAGTTCCAATCGGTTTCAACTAAAACTAAAACCAAATTTGACAGAATGAAATAAAAGCGGTTTGCAAAAAACTCAAAACACCTTCAAAATATAAATAATTAAGTTGCACACTCCTCGACAGTCTCTTCCACGATCGGTGGGCTAGTAGTATATGTCGCTTTCCTACGCGTGTAGAATTGCTACGACGTCTAGTTGGCTTGTGCGCGTCTCGTCGACATGCTTCTATGTTGTTCGGTCCGGTTCAAATGAGTTACAACTAAAATAAAACCAAACTTGTCGGAGTGAAATAACAGCGGTTTGCAAATAGTAAAACTCAAAACAACAACGAAATAAAAATAATTAAGTTGCGCACTACTCGTCGGTCTCTTTCACGATCTGTGTGATAGTATCTGTCACCTTCCTACGTGTAAAGACTTGTCACAACATCTAGTCGACTTGCGCTCATCTCGCCAGGTTGCACAACCGTAATAATCGGCTACAATTAGTTGTCTTTCATGATTACTATTTAATAGTAATTGTATACCTTCTATATTTTTAAAATAAAATATTTCAGAAAAATATATAAGTAAAATTGAAAATACATTATATAACTATATAAAAATCAAAACTATACTGTAAAAACTGACTTCAAACCACACCAATGTCAAACCATACCACACGGTTTTGGTGCGGTTTTGTTTAGTCCAAAACCGACTCATTTTGATGCAATTACGGTTTAGGTCCAAACTGCACCAGTTTCACCCCTGATAGTAAATATAAATATTATAGATAAATTATAAAATTATAACAATATTATAATAAAATTAATAATAATAAACGGGTTGCAGTTCGATTCTACTTCGGTCCGGTTCAGATCGGGTCCAAAAATCTTGAAATCACTTAAGACTTGTATGTTGCGTTTCCGGTTCCGGTTCCGTTCCGGATAATAAAATGTAAGAACCACACCCGAACCAAAGTTGTTCACGGTTCCAAAATTCAAACCAGAACCAAAATAATTTGCAAACGGTTTGGTCCGGTTCTTTGCGGTTCCGGTTCGGTTCCGATTCGGTTTACAGTTTTCGGTTTTAAGTGACAGCTCTAATGGTAGCGACAGTGGTGGTGGGGGTGACTGGGCATCTCCCCCGCTCGGATCCACATACTCATGAGGCTCATAGTATGGAGTCAGATCCTCAACATTAAACACAGGGTGAATTCCCATACTGGCCTGGATGTCAAGCCGGTAGGCGTTGGTCCCAATACGGCTAATAATGGAATATGGACCTATTCGCCTCACGCTTAACTTCTTGGCAGGCCCGGAAGGGAGCCTCTCGGGGCGGACTCGCACCATTACCTGCTCGCCTACATTAAATATCTGCTCTCGGCTTCGCTTATCTGCATGGGCTTTATAATTATCATTGCTTATTATTATTCGTCGGCGGACCGACTCATGCAAATCATGCAAATGCTGTGCAAATGACTCAGCAGACTCACTAGGGCGGGACTCTAAAGGGTTCGGGACAAGTCCTATAGGTTTCCTAGGGTCGTATCCTGAAACTACATGAAATGGACTCAACCCGGTGGACCTATTGACTGAGCTATTGTAGGCAAACTGGGCGATCGGCAAATCTAAGTCCCAACTACCTACATGCTCTCCAGCTAGACACCGCAACAGATTCCCTAAGCTCCTATTCACTACCTCAGTCTGACCGTCCGTCTGTGGGTGATATGACGTGGAAAACCTAAGGATAGTACCAGTCTCGTGTCACAGGGTTTTCCAAAAGTAGCTCATGAACCTCACATCGCGGTCAGACACGATCGACTTGGGTAGGCCATGCAACCGAAAGACATCCCTCAAGAATATAAATGCAACGTGGGTCGCATCTGTCGTCTTGCGGCAAGCAATGAAGTGTGCCATCTTCGAAAACCGATCAACCACCACGAAGATGAAATCGTGCTTCCGTAATGTGCGGGGAAGTCCGAGAACAAAATCCATGCTGATGTCCTCCCAAGGGCGGTGTGGAACGGGTAGGGGTGTATAAAGGCCGGTGTTCTGCTTATTTCCCTTGGCCGTTTGACAGATACGGCAGTGGCGCACAACCTGAGCTACGTCCTTCTTGAGGCTAGGCCAGTAGAGACGACCCTCAACAATGGCTATGGACTTATCTCGTCCGAAGTGACCCGCGGCTCCGCCCACATGCAGTTACCAAATCAGGTAGTCTCGGTAAGACGTCTGAGGAACGCATAGGCGGGAACCCCGGTACAGATATCCCTCGTAAATCTGATATCCCTCCCAAAGTCAGGGCACGTATGGTAATCGAGCATCAGTCGCTCAAGTCCCTGCACACTCGCCGTCATCGTCTGCAATAGGGACACGCAGCGAATCAACGCATCAGCCGGCTTGTTCTCAACACCCACGCGGTGCTTGAGAACATAATGAAAATCCTGCAGATACTTGACCCACTTCGCATGCCGGTGGCCCAGCTTGCGTTGCGAATCGAGGTAACGGTGGGCCTGGTGGTCGGAGTACAATACGAACTCCCGGGGAAGGAGATAGTGTCGCCAGTAGCGCAAAAATTGGACAATAACATGAAATTCTCGATCGTAATTCGAGTACTTTTGCTTTGCTTCATTCAGCTTCTCACTGAAGTAAGAAATTGGGTGTCCCTCTTGACTCAATACGCCACCTATACCGATACCGGACGCGTCGCGGGCGACCTCAAAGGCGCGACTAAAATCTGGCAACCGTAGGACGGGAGATGTCGTCAATCTCTCCTTAATCTCCCCGAAGGCTCTAGTGGCTGCGGGGGTCCACTGAAACTCTCCCTTCTTGAGACAGCTCGTGAAGGGGGCCATGATCGTGTTGAACCCCTGGACAAACCTCCTATAGAAGGTGGCAAGCCCGTGAAATCTACGAGCCTCGTGGATATTCCTAGGTACAGACCAATCTCGAATAGATTTGACCTTCTCAGGGTCCACAGAAACTCCAGTGGAGGAAATAATAAAGCCTAGGAAGTGGACGAACTCGGAGAGGAAGACACACTTCTTCAGGTTCACATACATTTTCTCTTGGAGGAGGGTGGCAAAGAGAAGTCTCAACTGATCGAGGTGAGCGGCCTGAGTCTGACTGTAGACTAATATGTCATCAAAGTACACCACCAGAAATTTGCCCATGTAGGGCCGCAACACCTGCGTCATAACGCACATAAACGTGCTCGGGGCATTGGATAGCCCGAATGGCATGACTAGCCACTCATACAGACCGTCCTTGGTCTTAAATGCGGTCTTACACTCGTCCCCCGCACGAACTCGTATCTGATGGTACCCACTGCGGAGGTCGATCGTGGAGAAGATCTGGGCACCAGACATAGTATCCAGTAAGTCATCGAGTCGTGAGATAGGGAAGCGATAATTGACCGTGATCTTATTGATGACGCGACTGTCGATGCACATACGCCAACTACCGTCCTTCTTAGGGGTAAGAAGGGCGGGGACCGCACACGAACTCATGCTCTCACGAATGAATTGCTTCCGGAGAAGCTCATCAACCTGCCGTTTGAGCTCAGCGTGCTCATCCGGGTGCATACGATAGTTGGGCAGGTTCGGGAGGGAAGCTCCTATGATTAAATCAATGGCATGCTGAATGTCCCGTGGGGGAGGCAACTCATCGGGGAGCTCGTCTGACATAATGTCCGCAAACTCGCCTAACAGGGGACGCACCGCGAGTGGGAAATCAACCGGGACGTCCTCAGTAACCTGGGTAGCGGCGACTACATAAATAACGCCGGACTCAACACTATCTCGTAGAAACTCACCTTGCCTCAAAATATGCAGCGGCCGCGAGGCGCTCGTGCTTGCAGACGACTCTACCATACCCTTGGGTCGATCTCGGGGCTGGGTGGGCGTCAACGTGATCTTCCGCCTTATCATAAAAGACACACGTGTTCGCGCGACCGAAGCACGTGACATCACGACCAAAAAGCCAGTGACGGCCAAACAACACTTGAGCGGCGTCCATGGGAATGACATCGCACCAGATCTTGTCCTGAAAGGACGCAATAGTGATTGGGACTAAGCAACGCTGAGTGACCTGAATCGCCGTCTTGTCAACCCAGTCGACACGGTACAGATGGGGGTGAGGCTCTGCCTTCACCTGCATACAGTCAAGCGCCTTCTGGGCTACGATATTCACGCAACTCCCACCATCAATAGCTAGCTTGCAGGGACCGCCTGCACTAGGGAAGTACGTGTAAAAGATGATCGTGCGTCGCTAATCCTCGTCCACATGTGGGGTGTGCAGGAGGCGCCGAATCACTCCCACCTCTAACAATCGCTCGGCGTCACTCTCCCAACCTTCCTCGACTTCGGCTCTAACCTCCTCTGGGGCCTCCTCTTCACCCTCTAAACCCTGCTCCTCTTCCTCAAGTAACAGGTTCCGCGTGGGGCACTGTGCCGCCACGTGGCCCCTACCAGAACATCTAAAACATACAATGCCCCCAGATCGCTGGCCATCAGTGGCTATGACTTTACCCTTCGCATCCGCGGGGGTACGTGAGGGTGCAGCCGTGGTGGTCTGTGGCGGAGCGGGTTTCCTAAAGGTCGAGGAATCTGTTCGAGAGGTGAACTGCCTCGTACTAGACGAACGAAGGTACTGCTCATACTCGAGGGAGAGCTGGAATATCTGATCAACAGTCTCTAGGCGGTGGGGAATCAACTCTCTCCGAATATCGGAACGAAGGCCCGCCTTGAAGCGGGAGGCAGTGACAATATGCTCCTCTGAAATATCACTCTTAACGATCAACTCATCAAAGCGAGCCATGTACTCGGCGACGGTAAGTGTCCCCTGTCGTAAATTCTGCAGCTGCTCAAATCGCTGATCTCGGTATGACGCGGGGAGGTACTTCTCCTTCAGTCTCTCCTTCATCTCATCCCATCTGGCAATGGGGTAGTAACCATCCCGCTCTAAAGCTCTCTCAACACTGATCCAAAATACTTTAGCTTGCCCGATCAACTTCATCTTCGCAAAACGGACACAATGCTCGTCACTCATGTCGTACCACTCGAAGTAGTGGTCCATGTCCAAGAGCCAGTCGCTGAAGGCCTTCGGATCTAGACGACCATCAAACGAAGGGGCGTCGAGTCGGATACGACGAGTGATGTCCAGGTAGTGGCCACCTCTCCGTGGGTCAGGGTAATCCTCGGGGTACTCATCCTGAGCGTAATCGTGTCGAGCGGGTGGGGGACCACGCTCTCTCCGACCTGGAGGATAATATTCATCACGACGGTGGTCTCGGTGACCGAGTGGGGGCACTCGATCCCTAGGGTCAGGCTGAGGTCTACGGGGCACACGATACTCATCACGCGGAGGTAGGGGCCTTTCACGCACCAGATCAAGATGTCGCCTGGCTGGCGGGGCTGGGGCTCGGTGGTGAGGATCACGACGGTAGCGGTCTGCCAGAGGCTGACCATCTCTTCGGCGCTGGTCATAACGTGGAGGAGCGTCAGGGTCGTCCTCAAGTGAATCGTCACGCTGGGTCAGAGTGTCTCTGGCATCCTCTAAGTGGCCTAAATGAAGGTTCACCTCGGCAAGGTCATGACGCACATCATCGAACTGGGCTCCTATGGTGTCAAGGCGACCTAGGACAAGACGTTGGAACTCATCGAAAGCGACGTCCGAATTCGAACTCGTCTTTCGGTCCTCAGTGTTCTGTGGTTCTACCATGGTTACTCTAAAAGTCCTATCTCTACGGAGCATGCAAGTGACCTAACCTTAGGCTCTGATACCAAATGATGTAGGGGTAGGCTAGTGGTGCTCGGAAGCTAGGACTCTACGTGCACGTGTGAGAGGATACGCGAATGTAATGCTTTATGCAAAGAATGAAAATGTATACTAGCTAAAACAACAATGATATATTTCAAAAGTGATAAATTTAATACAAAGTGTCTCTATAGAGCTAGAAACAAAGGCTCATGAAACAAATAATTTACTTGTATTTTCGCTGGTTCTTCTACCAAGAACAGGCAGACTAAAGCGTATCTGTTCCTAGATCTTGCTACTAGCCTCCCATAGATCTAATCATAATCTAAACGTTACACACAAGACAACGATTTCTCCCTAAACAGCACAAGTACTTGGACGCCACTCACAAGACGGCGATTCTCTCCTAAGCCACACAAGGACCTAGAGGCCACGCACAAGGCGGCGATTTCCCCTCTCGATTATAATGAGAAAATAATAGAAACAAAAACAAAACAAACTGAACACTTTAGGCTAGACACTCCCTTCAAACAATGCGCTTAAGATGCCGATGAATCCTTATTAGAGTTGCTTCGAATGCTGCGAACGTGCTGTCAATCTTCCGCGCTTTGGCCTTCTTGAGAGTATGGAGTATCTCTGAGATTTGGAGCTCTCTCAATCGCCTTTTGCAGGAAAGTGCTCTCCAGGTAATCAAATTAGTAATTTCCACAAGAAATTGAATGACTTTTATACTATGGCAATATCGCCTGGCGATACTGGGTATCACCACCTGCCGATATCGGTAACTGCTGCCACGTGTCCCACGAACTCCTCATTTTCGCATCACAGATACGTCGAGCGTCAAACGTGCACTATCGCCTGGCGATACTGGATATAGCCGTCTGGCGATAGCGATGTAATGGATGCCAAGTCGCCCACGAGCTTCGTCGAGCGTCGAACAAAAATGCATCGAGTGGCGCTATCGCCTGTCGGCGGTAATCAATATCGCCTGGCGATATCTCCCGAGCTCAATTCTGATCCGATTCAACACCCAAAAGACATTAGAGATAGACCTATGATATCTGCACACCAAAAACACCCAAAAATCAAATACAAACAAGATTTGTTATTAGCAAACCAGGAAGCGTGGAATGCATGCTCCAACATATTTGAGTTATCATTCCTGCTTTAGTTTAGTGGACATCCATGTGGTTGAGTTCTAAGAAATTTAATTAACTTTCGCTAGAATGCACTCTGAGTTAGGATACGTAATTGGATTATGGTCTCAATAAATAACTCCGCTAACTGTATGTAGAATATAACGTGGGGCACCGGTCGGACCTTCTGCTATATTCCATGTAATGGATGAGGGTGTTACAGAGATAGGTCGCGAGCTTGCGACTACCAATCTTAGTCTCCGCCTTAACTTAGTCGCCATCTAGAGTCTACCTCATACCCTGCTCGACCATCTTTGGTTATGGAGGGTAAGCTTCTTCTAAGCATCCAGGTATGTGGTAAGACCTCCTTTCTGTAGCACTTGGGGTCCTTTTTGTTGTTTGTCTATTTCTGCATCCTAGCCCGTTAGCCGTCGAGCCTGACCGCTAAACCGGTAATCTCAGACTGCCTTGATTAGAATTTTGGACTAGGAATTTTACCTGCTTCAACAAAGATAATCTCAATTATGCTCACATCCATTGAATATCAAACGAGCCAGTAGAAGAGTCAGATAACTGAGGCAGAGCGGGTGTTGTCCTAATAGCTCTTCGTCTACCGTAATGTGGGTTGAATCTCAGATGAGGTACCCACTGTGGGATTGCTTGTTCCTGCTCCTGTTAATGTTTAATAAAATATTAGTTTTTGACAGCTACATAACATCCTCCGCCCCTTAATGCTCCTTAGGGCACAATGCAAGTACGACCAATAGCTTATTAAAACATAAAATATAGCATTGGATTTATTATTTAAGTTAACAACAATAGGTAAAATCATGGTAATACATAAAATAACTTATCATATTAGAGAGCACAAACTAACTCACACAATAAGGGTCTATAGAGATTTGCAAACTATAAATGTAACTTATATATTACATCGCCCATACACTGAATAAGATAAGGGTCTAAGAATATTAGCATGTTACTAACAACATCAAATACTATGAAGGAAAACTAAACTCTAGTGTTATATGACCAGCGAGGTTACCCAAGCTCCATTCTATACACCAGTATGAACACATGATTTATGAATTATATCGACACAAGTAACCTTTTTAAGTAGGTAGCGATCCTACAAGCCTTGTCGTAGTGAAAAAACAACAATAGTGGAACGATTACCACCACTTCTAGGGCAGCAACACACAACTTACCCTAAGCCCTATTGTACGGATTAAACATATACTATTTCGGAGTAAATGATCAATTCAAGTGCATAAACTGAAAAAAGGCTCTTATTCTAAGAAAGTAGAGCCTACTGAGAGAGAATGTAGGAATGACCTCAAGACCCACTATTTCAAAGAGTCACCACTCAAACACCCCGTCAGTGTGCTCTCTTCAAGAGATTTGGAAGAACTCACCACAAAACTCAACCACCATCATAACCGTGATAGTGAATTATGCATGTACATAACTTAAACACATGAGTATAAGACAAAGACTTGCCTTACAGCTAAAAACATGAGGGCTAAGCATAATAATCGAGATAAGTGTAAAACATCTTTACTCTATATAACTTTGTACTTAAACATGGAATATAAAAAGTACCAATTAGCATCATGGTGTATAAATATCAACCTCAACATGTGACTAATCATGACTATCAAATCTAGTACATGTAAACATGTATTATTCACGTAACTTAACAAGTTAAAGTTATGGCAAGCAAGATTTCAACACCACAACCAGGAAATCCTACAAATATGAGTATGGTTAGCATAATTAAAGAGGCAAGTGCTCTGAAATTTTAAAGGTGTAACACCACGCCCGTCATGAAAAATATAACAAAAGGTCCGGTCGGGGTCCCACACCATATTAAATGAACAAACAACGGAGTTACGAAATGGAACCAAACATCTACGTAACCTATCACAGAGTTCGCAACTATCAGAAGCATTTAATTAGAATAACTCGCAACTAGGAATGTCCACTATATAAACCAGGAATTAGAGTACACAAAAGTTGGCCTTAAGGTCTTACAAACTTCTTTAAATGTTTACAAATAAAAGTGTGATTTACATATATTGACACGTAGATCGGCAAGACATGAAAGTAGTAAATAGAACTGATGTAGGGTAGGCTATGGAGTGCACCACTTAGACTCTATATGCAACACAATAACTGGTTCATGCGACGGATTATTAGAGCAATGGAAATAACAACGCCACAAGCAAATAACTACAACAAGAATTTATTTTAATATTTGGCAAATTTCTTAGTTGGCTTTCCTCCGCTCGGAGGGCCAAAAGCGAAGCGTGCGGCGAAGGGATCCACCTGCAGGTTAATAATCAATCGATACAAAATGCCACAAACAAGTTCCAAGCAAATATGAGATCTTCCAATAATAATATCCAGAAAATAGTACAACACAATCACAAAATACTCAAGACTAGGGGCTGATTTCGGGCAATGGAAGTGGAAGGTGCGGGTGGCGTAGATCGGGTGCCGGGTGGTGGAGCCGGAGGTGGAGATGACGGGAAGGGGCTGTTTTGGTGGTGGGAGAAGGGATCGAGACGAAAAACGGGTGGATCCGGATGAATACGCGCGGATCCGGACTCGGGTGGACGGATCCGGTAATAGATGGCCGGATCCGGTTTGGGGAGAGTGGATCGGGTGACGGGAGGGTAGATCGGGGCGCTTTAACCCGGATCGTGGGGAGTAATGGTAGAGGGGGGTTAGCGGGCGGTGGATCCACGGATTTGGGATGGAGAAAGAGCGTTGGCGGGCTGGTAGGAGGCGGAAAGGGGGGCGGGTGGCTGGTTCCAGGCGGCGGACCGGTGGGAGGGGCTGGCGGCCTGGATAGGGAGGAGATGGGGGGTTTCTGGCGGCCGGACCTGGGCGGAAGCAGGGAGGGGGGCTGGCGGCCTGGATGGGGGGAAGACGGGGGGGTTTCGGGCGGCCGAAACTGGGCGGAAACAGGGAGGGGGCTGGCGGCCTGGATGGGGAGGAGAAAGTGAGGGAGAGGAAGAGGAAAACTTACCCCAAGACGTCGGCACCAAGGGTCGACGGCGTCGGCACCGCGGAAGACCACCGGAAGTAGGGAAGAAACTCTCCAACTTCAGCAATGATAACCCTAACCAGCCACTAGTCCTATTTATAAGGAAACAAGCATGAGGACATCCCATCCAACGGCTATGATTGGCCGGTGGGTTCTCCCTTAAATAAAATAAGCACGTGTCCAAAAAAAAATACATAAATATATAATTCTGATTCGCGGCGACGTGCCGGACGCAACCGCGGGGTCGGATCGGCGATCCGATCACGTCTTCCGGCGGGAATAAATGAACGTGGGTCCCGCCCCATCATGTGCACGATCCGATGGATTCCCATCAAGAACACTAGAGCCTTCGAGGGCCAGCACAACATCAGGACTTCAACCCACCATTTCTCACTCGACTCGCCAGCATCTGCACAAGTACATTCCACGAAGACGCTGTAAAACAAAACACTAGTCAACTTTAGCTGACTACAATTATAACTATCCCACCCCATTCACGGGCCGGTGGTACTCCTTCCCTGCAAGCAAGCAGTATGATAGTATATACAATTACACATTCATCATCAATGTTGGCACGCACGACCACACACTTCTTACACTCATGACACACTTTTGGTAGAAACTCTCTTGTATGAGCAGTTCCACCCATCTGATCCGAGCATTGCCAGCTCAGACACTCTTTGAGAATTCAGTAGTCAAGTCTCATAACCTTGACTCTCTCCCATGCCAACAGTAACTGCTAATTACTTTAGGCGCGCTTAAGTTGAATGATATAGTGTAGGTTCTGTTCAGCTAATACGCATTGCTCAATCCCCATGTCTAGTCAAACACAAGGCGAGACAGCTTCTCCTCGACTCGTTGTCATCTCTTATGGTCAACACATAATACCACCAAGCTAGGCACGACAAGACTCATAGCTTAATGCTATACACCCAACCCTCAGAACCTGGGCTTTACATCCATCACAATAAATCTCACTGGGAGCTTTCGCTAGAGATATCACTATCATCGGTCGATATCGATAGAGCAAAAATCTGTTAGTCTTGGGTACGACACACCCAACACAAACTACTGCTCACTGGTCTCAACCGAAAGAGTTATCTCCAGTGATAACACTATCATAGAATATAGCAACATAACTTCGATTTCGTTTCCACTTTGAGTGTTTACTGGAGTATATCTCCAGTACTTCTTGCAGCAACCTGCATTACCCCAAAGCCCAGTAAACTTACATGTTTTTGTATGGAGTCTTCTCCAACACGCAAATCAACATCACTAATCCAGACAAACTTGTCACAGATGGGCTTCACATAGCATGCATATGTCTGTACTTTGTTCCGGACTCTATATACAATTTCTACAGGGGATACTCTGTACCAACCCATTAGAAGTCTTACCTCCCACTAATTAGTGGAGATACTTTCATGCAACTATGCCAAATAAAGGACTATCATGTCCTAGCATTCAAAAGGAGAGTCATTACCTTTGTAGATCGTTTCAGAGCCATGAATTTATAGTTGATCCAGATAGAAATTCCTCACCATGAATATTCGATCAGCTCACAAATCAAAAAGCAAAAACTCCTCCAAAGGCTGAGTTCAGCCTTCTTCCTTATCTTGCTCTCCTTTTCTTTCTATTTTCTTCTTTCCCTTTCATATTTTGAAGAGACAAAATTAGCAAGAGTAGGGCTGATATTGAGTCGTGTTCGAGCTATTTTGGCTCAGATTGAAATCAAGATTTTCAACTCGAACTCTGCTCAAAATTGACTCAAAATGAAAATCGATTTCGAGTTGAGTCAACTCAACTCAAAATGGCTCGATTCCGAGCCGACTCGAAATCGAATCGAGCCGGGTTGAAATTGAGTACTTTTTCTCTTTATTCTTAGTTGGTTCAACCTTAAATTAAGCAACCCCTAAATTTAGTAAATTAAACAGTTAATGCCTAATTTTTTTAATTTAGGTTTAAATATATTTGTTTTTAATTTTAAAATAAGAATTTATTAATAAATACATAATATTTTTAATTAATTTGAGATGATTTGAATCATAGTTCAAGCAATTCAGGCTGACTTGAAATTGACTCAAAATCTTATTCGAGTCAAATTGAATCGACTCAAATTGAGTTTGATTTGAATCAAATCAATTTTAACCAATACCGATCCGACTCATTATTCTTGCGATTTTCGAGCAATTTTTGAGTAATATGCTCAGCCCTAAGCAAAAGATAATGAGAATAAAATACACTCATCTCCCCCTTAACAATCTCGAGATTAAACCCAACCACATTATCTCCACGCCAAAAGGAATAGATAGCCCAATATTTGTTGAGAGATTTGTTAAAACACTATTGTTGGGTGATATCGCTATCGCCAGGCGATATCTCTAGTGGTGGCCGCTTGACCAAGTCAGCGCCGCTCAACAACCGCCTCACAACCAACTGACATCTGGTCTTCTGCCACATGGCACACTATCACCGTTGCGATATCACTATTGCCAGCGGTAGCAAATTGACTTCATCATTTTTTTGAATGTATTGTTTTGTCAATTGTATTATTTTTTTGACCATATCGTTTTGATAACTATCGCTAGCGATATCGCTATCACCAGTGGTAGCTCCAAAATGTTGTTTTTCAATGGGGGAAAATTAGAGTATTACAAAATGTCACAACACCAAAGGTCATGATGTTAAGTCCTTGTTTTAGATGAACCCATGCCCTTCTTCAATTGTAAGATACACTTGTACTCTTACAAGGAGAATTCTCATTCTTCCAGTGACCATACATGCAGTCTTGGTCATACCTATTGGAAGGGAGGATTACCTTATGAAAGGTGTCCTAAGGCACTACAGGAGCCTTACCTTTCCCATTCGAATGTCCAACACTAGAATTCCACTTAGACCCTAAGCCTCTCTCATCTTTTTGAGAGGTAAAGGAGTCAATCAGTGGCAACACGATTTAGTCGGATAGCAACAACAATTAATTTACGCAATGATAATTAACAACACCACGCGGTTAATCAAAATAAAGAAGCAATTAAATAATTTTAGCGATTTGGCAACAGCTTCCTCCGCGTGGAGGGCCTAAGCAAGCGGCGACGATGAATCCCACAAACAAATATTAGCGTAAGAGTACAACAACTACCAAACTATGATCACAACACAAATATAGATAAACAACCAAGTGCAAATGTCAAATACAAACACAATACCATGAAATACTCACGATGCAGTGGGCTGATCCGAGATGGTGGAGAATTTGAGGGGCCGGATGCAAAACGGGCGATCAGAGGCGAACACGGTGGCACAATGACGTTACGGTGGCTGCCCACGGTGGAAAAGAGGGGATGTGGGCCGGAAACGGCGAGATCCGGCCACTAGGGAATGGATCGGAGTGTCGGTGGGTAGATCCGCTAATTTTAGGGCGGATCCGGGCTACGGGGGTGGGAATACGTAAGTGGACTTTAGATCGGGGGAAGGTAGTGCTAGATCAATTAGATCTAGGGTTTTCAGAGTGTTGGGGGGGGGGTGGATCCACGACGGAGGAACGAAAGGGAGTGGCCGGCTAGGGTTGATAGGGCCCTAGGGTGGCCGGTGTGGGTGGAGGGAGGCGACGGCTTGGATGTGCTGCTCTAGGGAGGGGCCGCCGGTTGGGGGCTGGAGACAAGGGTGGCGGTGGGGTGGAGATTTCTGGCCGGCAGGTGCAGGGGAGGCGGCGGGAAGGGAGTAAGAGAGGCGGCTGGGTGGGGGTTCGAACAAAGGGGCCGGCGGCTGCTGTTTTCACAGCAGGCCGACGGAGTTTGGAGGGGGTTTTGGGGGATCTTCGGCGGTGGAAAAAGGGGGAAATGGCTGGGAAATGATGAAGGGGGTTGAGGGTTACCTTGGGGGAAGGTTTGGCGGCCTAGGAGTCGTCACCTAGGGTTCCACGACGTCGGCACCGGGGAGGGATCGCTGGAATCCGGGATTAATCTTCTCCAAATTCTGCAATCCTCTCAAATTAGCCCCCTAGCATCCTATTTATAAGAAAACACAAACTAGGGCATCCCCATCAACGACTATGATTGGCCGGTAGGTTAGCCCTTAAAATACATCAAAATAAACTCAAAAAATATAAAGTAATATAGCGTTTTGATTCGCGGAGACGTCCCGGACGCAACCGCGGAGTCCGATCGGCGATCCGATCAAGTCTTCCTGCGCTAATACATGTATGTGGGCCCCGCCTTGCGGCGAGCTCCTCCAAGTGCATCCGATGGCTCCCCATCACGACGTCTTCAAACAATTGAAGTTGTCTGACAGGGTCATCCTTGCCAGAGTAGTAGGTGAGAACGGGCTCTCTGAACTCTTCAGGAACGGGGGCGGCGAGGATCTCATCACAGAAGGGGCTCCTCCCTCCCTGGCGGTGGCGAGTTTCATTCTCGCTGGATACGTCATACTCGCTCCAGTGCCGAGTATCTCGGTATCTCGCTAGCGACATCGGATCCCGAAAGCGGACCCCTTGGCTGCCTGCCGGATGATGTCGCGACTGCATCGGTCGCTCTTCCCTTGCCCAAGCGGGCTCCTTCCCAGCTCGTCTCGGCGATGCTTCCTCATCTAGCGGTGTAACGCGACGGGGGGAAGTCGCCGTGACATCGGGGCGATGAGCAAACCCGGCGAGGATGGCCCGCTCGATCCTCTTCGCAAACTCCTCAAACGCCGCGACCGTCACAAACTCGCCACCTCGCGCGACATCTCCAACTCCCGCCGAGTTGCCGACCAACTCTCCATGTTCGCCACCATTGGCCATCTTAGTAGACCACTAAACTTTCCTCCTTGGCTGCGATCCACGCTCACCGCACCAAGTGTTGAAGCCAGGAAAATTCCCGACCTCCGAATTCAGACCAATGCCGTCTAAGGTTACCAGCTCAGGGGCAAGATCAGACGGCTAGAGTGAGTAGGATGAAGAACCAAGTCAAACAGGACCCCAGATGTTGCGGCAAGAAGGTCCCACCACGTACCCGGATGCTCGAAAGGAGCAACCTCTTCTTAACCAAAGATGGCCGAACTAGGTACGAGGGAGACTTGGTGACGACAAAGTCGCAAGGTTGCGACTTGGTCTCTAAGGAAATGGAATTCAAAGACTCGGCTAGTATTTGGAAATGAGAGCTTGCGAGTATCCTGCAGAGGATTTCAAGTGCGTCACATCGTACCCCCGGGGTCCTATTTATAGGCAAATGCAAGGAGGGGGGGGGGTCATATTTATACCCCACCCCCCGACGACTAGGCGACTTCCGGGGGAACGCTCACGGGCTGGGCGAGTATCTCGCCTAGTCGCCTACCTGACGAGTATGCGAGGGGAGCTCGCCATACTCGCCCAGGCCTTTTATGGTTTTGCGCGATGATGTTGACTTCTGTCTTGACTGGTTGACCTTGACTTCTGCTGACCTGGCTGTGGTAGGACCCATCCTCGACGAATACGGGTTGTACAATACTCATCCTTGATCCTCTCAAACCCGATAACCTTCACTTGTAATGTAGATAATAATAATGATACACGGCTAAGGGCGTCAACTACGCGGTTTAGGGTCCCCTTAAGATGTTTAATGAGAAAAGTATATTCTTGTAGATAGGAAATCCATTTAGTATGACGTGGACTAATTTTACTTTGTGAGTTAACAAATCTTAACGCGTCATGGTCCGAAAGGAGAATAAACTCCTTGGGAAGGAGATAGTGCCGCCAATGTTGGAGGCATCGAATTACTGCGTAAAATTCCATATCATAATTTGAATAGTTTAACTTAGGGCCAACAAGCTTCTCACTAAAATACCCAATCGGGTGACCCTCTTGACTCAACACACCACCAATGCCTACCCCAGAAGCATCGCAGGACAACTCAAAAACCTTGCCAAAATCAGACAATCGTAAAATAGGTGCTTCCGACATTCGGGTCTTGATAGTTTGAAATGTCTTAGTGGCCGATGCAGTCCATTTAAAATCTCCTTTCTTTAAGCACTCCGTGATTGGCGACATAATACTACTAAAGTCACGAATGAAGCGACGGTAAAAAGTGGCAAGACCATGAAAACTTCGCACTTCACGTAGGGTGGTGGGCTCGGACCAATCTTTAATGACTTGAACCTTCTTTGGATCAACAAGAATACCCTCCGAACTCACTATATACCCAAGAAACTCTATGGAACTTACCAAAAACGTACATTTTTTTATGTTGACGAATAATTTTTCCGCCCTTAACGTCGTAAGGAGTAATCTTAAGTGAGATTCATGATCATGCGGAGAAGTGTTAAAAACCAAGATGTCATCAAAATATACCACAATAAATTTGCCCATGAAGGGTTGTAGCACATGAGTCATCGTCCTTAGGAAAGTGCTTGGAACATTAGATAGCCCAAACAACATTACTAGCCATTCATACAACCCATCTTTGGATTTAAAAGCCGTCTTCCATTTATCCCCCTCTCTAATTCAGATTTGGTGATAGCCACTCCTAAGATCCAACTTGGAGAAAATTGCGGCCCCCGATAACATGTCAAGTAAGTCATCCAAACGAGGGATGAGAAACCTATATTTAACGGTGATCTTGTTTATAGCTCGACTATCTACACACATTCTCCACGTTCCGTCCTTCTTTGGGGCTAACAGGGCGGGAACGACACACAGGCTCTTGCTATGCCGAATGAGTCCTTAGATAATAAATCTGAAATTTGTGTTTGTAATTCCTGATGTGCGGATGAGTTCAACCTATAGTGAGGAAGATTGAACAAAGAGGAACACGGGATGAAATCTATCGCATGTTGGATATCGCGCATGAGAGGTAACATGGAAGGTAACTCATCCAGATAGACATCTTTGAATTCTTCTAAAAGTTTCCTCAACACTACGGGTAACTCGTCAAAAGTAGAGACTTCATCCTTAGTTTGCAAACAAACCAATGCATATAATATTCCACTCATAAAGGAATCTCTAGCAAACTCTTTCTTGTCGATCAAACTCAATGTCTTCTTCTCTACCGGGATAACCGTATCTTTGGAAGGAACAGTGGGGTCTTTAGGTGGGGTGGGCTTAAGAGTGATCTTTTTCCCGTTAAATTTAAATTCATAGATGTATGCACGTCCATAGTGCGTAACATCGTGGTCAAAAAGCCATTGACGACCCAACAACACGTGACAAACATCCATTGGGATAACGTCACACCAAACTTGTTCTGAATAAGCTTTGATGGTAAGAGGAACTAGGCAACGCTTAGTGATCGGAAGGGAGGTTTTGTTAACCCACGCGACGTGATAGGGATGTGGGTGCGGTTCGGCGAATAACGACATACGAGGAACCGCCCTCTCCGAAATGACGTTCACACAACTACTGTTGTCTATAATCAACTTGCACAGTTTCTCACCGCTCTTAAAACTCAAGGAAAATATATTAGTTCGGTTCCAATCATCCAAAGCGCGAGGCGTAGTCAAAATACATCTCATCACCGTAAGGTTATTGTCCTCTTCCATGTCACTAGGAAATCCGTCGGGTTCCGACTCATCCGTAGCCTCGTAGATAAATTCTGGTGTTTTACTAGTAGGCTCGACGACGGCCAAGATCTTTGTCTTGGTTGGACATTCAACGACGTAGTGGCCGGTTAGCCCGCAAGCATAACAATTGGCATTAGTGGTACTAATCTTGCCTACGAGAATGCGTTCCCCTAGGGGGTTCTTAGCGTCCCTAGCCGTAATAACGATGTTAGAGAAGTCCTTAGTTATAAATTTACCCTTGTCCTTATAGGTAGAGGCGGAAGAGCTAAACGTAGCTTTGCCTTTATAGGAGTTGTGCTTAAGTTTGGACTTAGCGGCTAAGTGTTTTTCAATATCTAGGGCGACGTTGAAGGCGGTGCTCAAGTCGGTGTGACCGTAGCGTAAGAGCTTCTTTTGGATGTCATAGTTAAGGCCCTTACGGAACCTAGATAGGGTAGCTTCCAGCATTTCTTGGACCTCACATCGGACCATCTTATCCTTGAGATCTCCCATATAATCGGCTACAGACCTATCGCCTTGCCGAAGGGTGACTAACTCATCGAACATTTGAGTGCGATGATAGGAGGGAACATATTGATCCTTGAGAAGATTTTTCATAACATGCCAACCGACAGGGGGAACACCATTCTCAGCTCTGAAACATCGCTCCTCATTTAACCAAAATACTTTGGCTCGTCCCGTTAACTTCATCCTAGCCACTTGAACTTACTGCGGGTCCATTAGGCGATGTCATTCAAAATAGCACTCCATATCCGTAATCCAATTCAGAAAATTTTGCGGCTCGCCTAAACCGTCGTAGGTGGGGGCATTTATTTTAATGGTGCGGGTAAGGTCGACATCTCGTTCAGGGCGACGTGGTTGTGGACGTGCACGTGGAGACAAATCATCGTGGTCATCGTCCTCGTGGTGGTGACGGTTGGGTGGCCTATGATCTCTAGGTGGTGAGGAGGTTCGGTTAGCCAAAAGTTGGGCCATCATTTCCCGAAGCTCCCCCAATTGTTGATTCATCTCAAAGCGTAGTTCATCAACTAGAGTGGGGTTTTGATTTGGGTGTCGTTCCTCGGCCATACTCGACGAGGATGTGTGATACTCGTGTCCGGAGGTGGTGTGATACTCGTGACCGGATTTAGTGGGCATACGATGGGTGAGAAAATACTTTTTTTTGTAGGAAAATAACATTTTGGTGCACAAGTGAGACCTAGCGTGAAATAGTGCGGACCGGGGCCAAGTTAAGAAATTTACCAACCTCGTTCCCGAAAATGAAGAAAGTAGAACGTGTGTTCATAAAGTTAGGAAAGTAACGCGGGAGGACCGACAAAGATTAAGAAATCTTTGCGCCGAAGTCTGATACCAAATTGGTGCAAGCTAGTCCCACCGACGCGACTTAGATGATCAAAAAACTCACAACTTGCTCTCTCACGAAACTAAGACGTGACCACACCGAATTGCGTTGTTATCAATCACACGTTAACTCGAAGGATCGCAATCCTCTAGAGATTAAATAAGGGCTATTTGCCAATATTTGCTCAAGCGAAATGGACCTACACGATCCGAACGATTGTGTTGTACCAAAAGAGATCCACCACAAATAAATCGATGCTCAAGGTGGTTGATCTCTCCCAACAACAAAAAAAACAACGGAAAAACTGAATCCTTAGGACGCCTAAAAGTCAAGAGTGCCAACAACAAATCATCCGGAGAAAACCCACAAGCAATTTCGATTTCAAAGTCAACGCCACCATTTTTCTTCATAAGAAATATGCTAAGGGATGAATCACACACGAGAGGAGGAAAGAAAATTGTTACCCACACTCGAGGAAGTTGTTATGAGGCGGATCACGCTACTATGGTTCCACCGGAGTTGCACCGAATGGAGATCAAGGCGGAGGGGCGCGGGTAGGCAGCTCAGATAAGGGCTCGGGTTGGTAGCGGATCGGGACGGCAGCAGCTCGGGTAGGCAGCAGCTTGAGAAGGGGCGGGCAGCAGCTCTTGGATGGCTCGGGTAGGCAGCAGTTCGCGTAGGAAGGGCGGACCGCTGGAGTCGCACCGACGAACGGAGGCGGCGAGTCACACGCCGGGTGGGAAGGGCGGCGGCGGCGGTATCGTCACACTGCTCGCAGAAAAATCGGACCGAACCCTAGGAAGAAGCTCACGGCTCTCTCTTTTTTTTTGTTCTGAAAATAATAACCTGCTCTCCTATTCATCATTTAGCATTTAAATATCAAATGTTTTACAATCATTAAGCTAACTAAACTTAACCCTTAATCTTACTTAAACATTAAACAGTAAAAGCTTAAATTAAAGAAAACGCAAAGGCTTAAGCAAAACTAAATGTTGAATCTAGGAGCTATGCGACGTGAACCCAAGAGTTATGCAGTTGCACGCGGCCGTGCACGGAGGTCGTAGCGGCGAACATCTTTGTTCTCTTGGTTGTTGTGGCGATGCGGCCGCGAGCGGAGGTTGTAGCTACGGATATCTTCATTCATTGGTCGGTCAACGCCATCATGGGGTGTACGGGCCGCGACCCTGATAAAGCCTACATGGTGTGACGGCATGGTGGGCTCCCTGGTGGGACTCCAGGGTGGCAGACGGTGTGGCGTCCATCCTGCATCATAAATGTGCAGCATGAGAGTTCTTTATCAATGAGGTCGGGGGATCGAGCCCCGGCCTCAACAATCCATCGACCATGTTGTGGGGCCGCGGATGGGTTGGGGTGTACGGGCCGCGACCGTAATAAAGACGCCATGGTGAGCCCCCTGGTTGGACTCTAGGGTGGCAGTCGGGCGTGACGTCCGTCGTGCATCACATACCCAGCTTCCTAGAGCTCTCTTTTGCGAGCTTCTTCTCCTTGTTCTCCGAGGTGCCAAGCTCATCTTTGGCTTTGGGAGGAGAAGTGAAAAGAACTTCCGAATGTGCGGCTGGACCTCCTCATAGCAGCTCACTGGTCTGTGTTGGCAAACCACTTCTTTCTTAGTGAGGGTCATCTCTGAGCTCAGAATACCCCAGTCTAGAGTGTTTGACGGCGAGTCAAGTAACGCGAACTGCCCCCTTTTAGTCTGAACTCCGTTGAACCGGCATCCCGGTTTCAACAATTGCATCAATAATCAAATGTATTGTAAATAATTAAGAGGCAAAGGATAAATAATCAAGAAGTAAAATGAAAATCAAATAAGCAAATGCCATTCTAGGCTTCAGTCTTCAGGTGTTCTAGGTAGGCTTTGATTTGCTTAGGAACCGACCAGCTCGAGTTCAACCACTGCCTTTGAACTTGCTGTTTGTTTTGAGCTTGATTTTGCCCCTCCGCCATGATCATATCTTTTCTCTTCCTGATAAATCTTCTTGCTTTCACTATGTTGCATCAATACTCCTCTTCTCTGCTATAAGAGACGACTTGAAGTAGAAGAGAACTAATAGATGCCGACTCTGACATAACTATATGTGAAAGTCCAGACAAACATGCAGTCGACTAACATACCTAACAATTAACTCATTTTATACTAGAACATGCAAATATTCAAGGCACAATTAATTAAATAATAGTATTTAAAAATGTGCACATATAACCACAATTAATTATAAATAATTGGAATGAGACTGACAAGTAGTACTAGAGCACTACAAAAAATTGCATGAAAACTAAAGGTCTGTTTGGTCAACGGCTGCGACCTTCACCAAGAAAAAAAAGCCTTAGTTTTTGGATGGGGTTCCTTGGATGAGTTCGGGCATTCATTGTTGGATCTTATGCCCCCTTAGAGAGGGGGGGGGGGGGGATAAGAGCTTTTACGATGATAATTAAGTTTTTATTTTTTTGAAATTGAAACTTCTCAAAAATTTTGCCAAAAAGATTTCTCTCAAACACATAAAACTTTGATTTCAATAAAGTTGACACAATGATTTTATTTCTCAAAGATAAATACATAAAACTTTGATTTCAATAGAGCTTGAAATCTAGACTTATAAGAAAAAAATCTTTTTTATTTCCTCACCGGTCCTTCGCCTAAGGAGCAGACGGCTATAGTCTATCTTGTCTCAGATACGGCCTCTTGCCTCCCCCCAGATCTACACCTCGATTTAGTTGTGGCGCACAAAGCGGCGAATTACCCCCTAAATCACACAAGGCCTAGTCGTCACTCACAAAACGACGAATAATTCTCCTTAAATAATTTGATTTCTTCATTTTATCCTCCCTCTTTTGGTATTATCAAAAGGAGATGGGGTATAGTTTGAATTTTGCACTATATAAAGCTGAAAGAAATTTGATTTTTAGCCCAAGTATTAAACACAGTGGAAACAATGTAATTATTTAGAAATTGAACATCTTAGAAAGTAAAGACATTGTAAATAGACCGAGTTTTAATTCACAAATAAGATGTTTGAATTGGAATTATAATAGATTCTATAATAATTGCAAGCATGAATAGAATTATCAAGAAAAGATGTGTTTGATAATGTGAATTAAGTTGCTTTCCAAATAAAAATAAACATTGTAAAAAGACTTGCTTAGCTATCTAGTGCGTTTACTCAAGTTCTTAGAGAGTAGTGTTGATATGTTTTAGGGTCCAATTCTCATGAGTAGAAGTTTTATATGAGATAATGAAGTATACATAAAAAAGTGTTTTGATAAAGTATACACATGTATAAATCAAACCGAATGAAAGCATGTAATGTGAGAACACAACATTAATTAGACTTAAATAGTCTTACTTCCACAACTGTCAAAGCACATATATTATTATTTTTTATTTAGAAAAGACTTTAATAAGAGCTTTTACGATGATAATTAAGTTTTGATTTTTTTGAAATTGAAACTTCTCAAAAATTTTGCCAAAAAGATTTTTCTCTCAAACACATAAAATTTTGATTTCAATAAAGTTGACACAATGATTTTATTTCTCAAAGATAAATACATAAAACTTTGATTTCAATGGAGCTTGAAATCAAGGCTTATAAGAAAAAAATCTTTTTTTGTTTCCTCACCGGTCCTTCGCCTAAGGACCGGACGGCTATAGTCTATCTTGTCTCAGATACGGCCTCTTGCCTCCCCCTAGATCTACACCTCGATTTAGTCGTTGCACACAAAGCGACGAATTACCCCCTAAATCACACAAGGCCTAGTCGTCACTCACAAAACGACGAATAATTCTCCTTAAATAATTTGATTTCTTCATTTTATCCTCCCTCTTTTGGTATTATCAAAAGGAGATGGGGTATAGTTTGAATTTTGCACTATATAAAGTTGAAAGAAATTTGATTTTTAGCCCAAGTATTAAACACAGTGGAAACAATGTAATTATTTAGAAATTGAACATCTTAGAAAGTAAAGACATTGTAAATAGAATGAGTTTTAATTCAAATAAGATGCTTGAATTGGAATTATAATAGATTCTATAATAATTGCAAGCATGAGTAGAATTATCAAGAAAAGATGTGTTTGATAATGTAAATTAAGTTGCTTTCCAAATAAAAATAAACATTGTAAAAAGACATGCTTAGCTATCTAGTGCATTTACTCAAGTTCTTAGAGAGTAGTGTTGATATGTTTTAGGGTCCAATTCTCATGAGTAGAAGTTTTATATGAGATAATGAAGTATACATAAAACAGTGTTTTAATAAAGTATACACATGTATAAATCAAACCGAATGAAAGCATGTAATGTAAGAACACAACATTAATTAGACTTAAATAGTCTTACTTCCACAACTGTCAAAGCACAAATATTATTATTTTTTATTTAGAGAAGTGGTGTAAAATTTATTTGCATAAGACACTTTACAATTCTTTCTAAGGTGCTCAACCTCACAATGCTCATTCAGACTTATCATGAGGATGAGTTTGTTTGGTGAAATCATCCTTGTCATAATACTTATTTATTCATTTTGTTTTTTTATAGTATTTTTAATCAAAGAATTCGAATGCACTTGTTTTGCAAATATAAAAATTTTGTTTTAAATCACATTTATCTAAAAACAAGTGCATGAAACTGTTTAAGCTTTTTAACTTCAGTGTGTTTAAGATAAACACAAGGTCGCATATGAAACTGTTTATTTTTCCGCCATCTATTCAGAACGTTGGCGTTTGTCTCCTACAATTTACGCCGTTTGCTGCCCCTACTCCCGAGCTCCAGTTCAGCGCGTTTCTTCTGTTCTGCTCTTCGGAAGAGAAAAGGTGAGCAAATCTCACTTGTGGGCCTCTCATCTTCTTTCCGGAAGGACAACCTTTCATCTTCTTCCCCAATCCGAATACGTGAGCTCTACGGTAGAGAGAAGCAGCAGAGGAGCTCACATTTCTTCTTCCCGTTTCTCCGTCAAAGGTTAGTTGATCCTTTTTTCCCTATTTCCATCCTCTTCCCTCTTCTGCATCCACAAAAAGCTGATCGTTTCCTTCCCTGTTGTCCAGAGACGGTGACCTTCCCTCCTTCCTTTCCTTCTCGAGATCTGGAATCATTTGGATTCATTTTGAGTTATGGCAGATTTCTGTGAATGATTTTTTAACTCTGGTTTTTCTGTGAATGAAAGATGACTATCATTTTCTGTTAAACCACCTTCCTCCCTTTCTGTGAATGATATCAGCCCATATACAGGATTAACGTGTGAACAAGAAATTTTGTTCCAAATTATGTTTCATTATTCTGAAATTCATGTTTGTCAAATTATCTATCATTATTGATTTGTATCATAAAAAAATCATAACAATAATTTCACGTCGTCGTTTTGCCAAATGATTCTCTGTTCTGAACAACTCTGCAAATACAGACTAACCAAACAGATCTCCATTTGCAACAATCAGTTTCCAACAACTCTATTTACCAATCTTCATTTACAACTGCTTCTTTCACAACCACAATCGCACTCCCAAACAAAACTTAAGTCCCACCATCAATTATGTAATTTCATGTTTGATGTTTAGTTCAATGTAAGTGATATCTAGATGGATTCAGATCTATGTAGAAATATGAAAATATTATTAGATCTATGATTGCAGGTTTCCCCTTTTCTTATTTATTTGGCTTCTTTAACCTTATTATATAAATTTTTTTCTTATATATTTTTATTTCTTTTTTCTCTTACTTTATTTATTGGTTATTTTATTGTTTTTATTTAGTTTTTAAATCTATGGTTATTTACATATATAGGTTTGTACGTGGGTATGTATCCACTTTTTCATTTTCTCTTCCCACGTCTATTTTTCTAGCATGTAAATATATATGTATACATATATTTTTGCACGGGCTACGCCCGTTCTCGATGCTCTCGGGCGGCCTTCGGCCGCATCCAGACGGACTTCGTCCGTCTCCGCACGGACTTTGCGATGCTCCAAGCGGATTAATGACGTTTTTTGTTCTTTTCACGGCAGGCTCACGCCTCTCTCTAATAATATATACTATTATTAGATATTTCTCTGATGGGAATCAGATCCCTCTTAAAGAGGATGGTTGTGTATATAACCACTCCCCCATGATCTCTACCAAAAATTAGCGGGATCATGAGTTTTACCACACGCGCGATCCTCGCGCCCGATCCCGTCACGCGCCGATCCCATGACATCCAATCCGCCAAAACCACCACATCGCCGACGTCAAGCGGCCGGCGACATCTCCGACGCCGGCCGCCCCCTCTTGTCGCCGCTGGCCACGCCTTCCCGGCCGTTGGCAAGCGCCTAGAGTGGTGGCCGGGCCGGGCACCCCTCTCCGCCCGCCGGTGCGCGACCAAAGATAGGGCCGGGCCGGCCGCCCTTCCTAGGCCGCCGACGCGCGACCAAAGGGGAGGCTGGGCTAGCAGTCCCTGATTGGCCGCCGACGTGCGGCCAAGGAGGCGACCGAACCGCCCTCCATGCTCTGGCCGCCGGCGCGTGGCCGAAGGGACGACCGAGTCGGCTGCCCCTCATCGGCTGTTGGAGGGCGGCCAAGGAGGCGGCCGAACCGGCCGCCCCGCTTCGGCCGCCGGCGCGCGGCCAAAGGGACGACCAAGTCGGCCGCCCCTCTTCGGCCGCCGGCGGGAGGCCAAGGAGGCGGCCGAACCGGCCGCCCCGCTCCGGCCGCCGGCGCGCGACCAAAGGGACGGCCAAGTCGGCCGCCCCTCTTCGGCCGCCGGCGGGAGGCCAAGGAGGCGGCCAAGCCGGCCGCCCCTCGCTGGCCGTCGGCGCGCGACCAAGGAGGCGGCCGAGCCGGCCCCCCCGCTTCAGTCGCCGGCGGGCGGCCAAGGATGCGGCCAAGCTGGCCACCCCAACCGGCCTCCCCAACCGGCCGCCGGCCGCTCCGGCTTGGTCGTCGCCCGCCTTCCCGGCCGTCAGCGGCGACCTCCCTCCTGGCCGATAAGTTCGCTGGTGAGTTCGCCGGAGTGGGGAGCGCATCCCCGTCGTCCGATCATCTCGGGTCGATCCACGTCGTCCGATTTGTGGGTAACCACCCACTAACCGCTAGGTTAGTGGGGAAATTTCATTATTAAATTAATTAGTCTATGGATAGCGAAATAAATAATCCGAATATGCGCCCTTAAACTATGACAAAAATATTTATAATGGTGGTTATGGTGCGCAGATAGCCGCGTAACCACTATAACCACCTCCTGGAGGCTATAAAAGGAACCTCAGACCTCCTCATTTCTCACCTTTTCCTCCGAGTCTTCTTCTTCCTCAGGCCAGAGCTCTGCCAGATTCCTCCTACGAGCTGCGTTCAAGCCATCTCCAAGCCGCGTTTGAGCCACCTTCAAGCCACCTGACGAAGCCTGATCTCTCCGCTTCTGGGAGGCCTTCGCGACCGCAAACTCAAGTGCTCCGCTCCCGCGCTCAGTGCCAGCGTGACACCCAATAAATCCTATCACTGCAAAGTGCAATTTGTAACAAACGTCGAGCGCGACGGCCTGTTGTCCGCCGAGTGATAAGTATTCTCTCATCTCCAAATTGTAACGAGCAGCGGTCTGCCTCCCTCGATTCAACGGACAAGCTGTAACAACAGACAAATAGTGGACTTTGACCGGGACAGATTCAGTCACGTGGTTTTTTACCCAGTTGAGGGGTTTTTCCACGTTAAAATTCCGTGTGCACGATCAACCCATCTCATTGACTGTGTGCGCTCTCGACCGTTCCGAGAGCTAAGGCGGTCCAGATTATTCCGGTCCGACCTGGACGTCGAGTTAGACCGCAACAGTTTGGCGCAGTCTGTGGGAAACAGTTCCCAGCATCTTCTGAAGATCCCAAAGACTGTACCCTATGCACAGCGGTCCTCGAGATCAAAGACAATTGGTAGAAGAAACGCCCGAACCATCAAAGGACCAGTTCTCGAGGGGCGCATTGAGTCGGTCCCCTCCCGCATGGATAAAATTGATCAAGTAGCAGCCGTTGGCAAGCTCGGGGGCATATTTGCCAAACACGCCACACAAATAAACAAACTCCAAGCCATAATGTTCGTCATCTGTCATGAAGTTAAGCAATCCTCCACAACGCCATTCATGCAAGCTGATTCATCGCCATCAGAAGAACTCTCCGCCTTAACCAAGCTTTTTCCCTTTCAAGGAGTACGACATAAAAAAGGAGTTCTCAAGCACAAGTAGCTCCCCCACTCTGACAACGCTAACCCGATACATGTGTGATCGCTACCCCGGTGATCCTCAACATGATGGAGGCGTCAGAGACGCAATGAGTCACAGTGTCGAAACCAAAAATTCGGTCTCGTGGAGTTCACCCTTGGGGAAGGGGTGATCGCGCACCTACTTCTCTCCTGGAAGCAAAATGACAAAGGAAAACTGACCCAAGGGCTCGGCAGGGAGGACCCACCACACACCCGGAAGATCTTAGAGCGCTTCCCCTCCTTAGCCAAATGCCGAGCTAAGGCTACCTCAGAAAGCGCTAAAAGATTAGGGAGCAAGTGAGCATGAAAGCCTGCTTTCTGAGGTGCCCCTTGAGTCATATTTATAGATTTCTGAAAACTGCCTGCAAATAGGCAACCTCCGCTGTTTTGAACAGCTATGTGCAGCCCAACCAGGTCTGCCAACATCGTACTCCGCTATTTCAGCAGGTTATGGGCAGGCCAACAAGGGGCAAAATGGTAAAAATACCTTACAGAACAATGGGCGAGTAGCCCTCAACAACCTCTACTCGGCAAGGGCGGCGAGTACGGGCGCGGACTGCTCTGCTCGCGAGTTGCGAGCTCGCTCAGCAGTCAGGACTCGGCGAGCAGCCTGAGAATCGACGAAAGGCCCAGAGCTCGACGAACTCCGAGTTCCGTTTGACGAACGCCGGGCTCAGTTTGTCGAACGCCGAGCTCCGTTCGACGAACTCCGAGCTCGGCGTTTGCGGGCCTGGCTGGCCCTACTCGCGTGCCACTAGCCGGGCTTGGCTGGGCGAGCTGGAGGCTGCCGAGCTCTGGCCCCCTTGGTGCTCGCCCGAGACTTGAGAAAAGAGAGCCGGTCGGTCTGGTCCTTGGCGATCCCACTCGCCGGATACGGGGTTGCACACAATCCCCGCTCTTTTTGAGCTTGACAAAGCTCAAAAAGAATCATCCAACCCCAAGTGTTCAGCGAGTGCGGGAGGAACCAGAGAGAATCTTTGGCTGGGGTCCACCTGCGACTATATATATACGCCTGCATACCTGGCTCACTCTTGCCATTCCCTTTGCTCCAACTCTGCCGAGATGCCGATCCATAAGGAGATCCAAGAGAGGCTTGCCATAGTTCGCGAGGCTTCTTCTGCTCGCGTCGCCAACCTAACCGCGGTTCCGCTTGTTGTCCCGCAGAGCGGTTCTGCCGAACCCAATCCCGCCAAGAGGGCGAAACTGTTTCCGCAGGCGGCCGAGCCCATATTTGATGACTTGAAGACAACCCTGGAGCACGGGACCGACTCCTCCAATCTGCCTGCCCTTGAGAAGGGCAAAAACGTTGTTGACCTCTGCGACGACCCGGACAGCCAGCGGAATGGCGTCGAAGATTCCATGCCGCGAGTCAAGAACACCCTTGACGACTCGCGGTTTAAAACTCCAGAGAATCTCCCCCGGGACCCATCACCCCCCTTTGGGACCCTGGGGTTGGATTCGTAGAGGCCGAACTCGTCGGTTCGCGTCACATCCCCCGTGATGAATGAGACATCCTTGACGTCCGGGGGGTGCATTCTGATCTGGTGGTAACCTGAAAACGCATCTAAGAAACTCATTACAGAAAAACCGACGGCTTAGTCAACCAGCGCGTCGATCCGAGGCAAGGGATAACAGTCCTTCGGGCACGATTTATTAAGCAAAGAAAAGTCTACACACATACGCCACCGACCGTCTCCTTTTTTAACCATAACAACATTGGAGACCCAGCCGGAGTATTGTATTTCGGATACAAAGCCGGATTTGAGAAGTTTGGCCACCTCCTCTCTGATGGGCTCGACCAGATTGTCCGCGGTGGACCTCTTCTTCTGCTGGACGGGGTGTGCTCCCGGGTCCAGGTTGAGGCGGTGGCAAGCCACGTCCGCGTCAACCCCCGACATTTCCGCGGCTCTCCATGCGAAGATGTCCACATTCTTTTGGATGCATGTCAGCATCCTGCCCTGAGCCTCCAGGGTCAGCCCCCCGCTGACGCGAACCTTCTCCACCCTGCCTCCAAGGGTGAGAACCTCCATCTCCACCACCTCTTCTGCAGCCTCCAGCCTGGACTGCTTCCCCCACTCTCCTACGTCCCTCTCATCCGGGACAAGAACCTCCACTTCCACCTCTTCCTCCGTGGCCTCCTCCCGGTCTCCTCCTGCCACCTCTATCTCAGTGCAATTTTCCGCCTCCATCTCCTCCCTACCAGCCTCCTGCTCCGCCTCCATTCTCCGCCCATCTCCTCGGCCCCTCCTGCCAGGAGATGAAGTTTACGGCGGTGACGTAACACTCCCTTGCCACTTTGGGGTCACCCCAGACCCGGACTTGTATCCCCTCGACGTTAAACTTCAGGCATTGGTGGAACGACGAGGGGACGCAACGGAAGGCGCTGATGAAGGGTCTTCCGAAGATGACGTTATAGCTACTGGGGGCATCCACGATGACAAACCGGCAGTTCTGGGACTGCCCCCCGGGGCGACATGGAGCCCCACGCCTCCTTCTACCTCCTTCCTCTCCCCTGAGAACCCAAACAAGGGCCCATCTGAGGCCAGCAGCCTCTTCGCCTCCACCTTCATTGCGTCGAACGCCTTCTTGAAGATGGCGTTGACGGAGCTTCCATTGTCAATGAGGATCCGGAAGACGGTAAAATTCTCGATGGCCGTCTGGATGACCAACGCATCGCAGAAGGGATCCTCATGATCCGACATATCACTCCTTGCGAAGGTAATCTTCTCTTTTGGGGGTGGGGTCTGGAATGTGGAGCCAACACTCCGACGATACATGGTGTGGAGGCTCGCCTTCCGAGAGGCCTCAACCCCCACCCCCCATGGATCACTCCGATCCCTCCCCGGTCCCGACGTCCACCCGGTCTTCACATCGATCCTCCTCCGTTCGAGGCAGGACCTCAATCCTCACCTCCTGGCGCCCCTGTTGCTGATGCTGCTCCCTGTTTCCTCTCATCTCGAGGAACTCCGGGCACGTGGCCGTGACGTGCCCCTCCTCTTGGTGGAAGTCGCAGTAGGACAACTCTACCCCGACTTCTCTTCTCCTCCTTCGCGCCGCTCTCCTCCTCTCCCCCATGGCTATGACCATAGCCTGGTCTTGATTGGGGAGTGAAGGTCTTTGCGCCTGCCTCCAACCCGGGGGGTGGAACTGATCCTGGACCCCCTGGTGGTGGTCCTTTCCCTTGTGTACTCTCTGTGTCCCTTGGTCTTGCCACTCGAGCCTCCAGCCCAACCGACGGTCCGGCTCCTGACGCCCCCACCTGGGTTGCTGCTGTCCCTGAAGTTGCCTCTGTTCCCTCTGCCGGGGTTCGGCTCTCCTCTCTTCCTGTCCCCTGCCGTCTCTCGGCTCCTCTTCCTCCGTGGCCCACCTAGCCAGTTTCCGGGCAAACTCCGGATTCGACGCCTCCCCGTCGACTTCCCTTGTCGCCCTCTCCATCAGCTCCTCGTATGAAAGGGGCGGCACTCTCTTCAGCTCCATCCCGAAGAAACCCTGTTGCAGCCCTAGGGTGAAAGCGATCATCAGACTATGACCCGACATCTTCTGGACCTGGGTGACCTCCTCCTGGAACCGGTCGACGTAACTCCCCAACGTCTCATTCACTCCCTGCTTGATGTGGAACAGAGACTCCGACTCCTTCTTCCTCCTCTTCGAGGTGGTGAACTTCAGCTTGAACCCCCGGCGCAGGTCCTCGAAGCATAAATGGAGCTGGCCGGCAGCTGGTGAAACCACTCCCTCGCCTTTTCCTTGAGGGTAATGACGAAGAGCTGACACTTGAACCCATCCGACATCTGCCGGATCGAAACCACGTCCTCGAACCACTGGACGTGCTGGATCGACTCCCCCTTCCCGGTGTAGTAGGACATCTCGGGCTCCCTGAACCCCTCTGGAACTGGGGCAGAGGAAACCAACTCGCTAAAGGGGCTGCCTCCCCCTGCCGAGCGAGCTGGAGCGTCTCACGCACCCATCTCGGCGATCCGGCCTCCGCTTGCCGAGCCGGGGAAGTGCTCATGCCCAGGGAGCTCGCATCCCCTTCCTTCCTCGGCGACCTCCTTCCCAGCTCGCCTGCCGGGAGCGTCCTCGCCCAGAGACGGGGCGACAGCGATTTGGGCAGCCGGAGTCGAGCACTCGGCCCGCACGCCGAGTGCGAACTTGACAAGGCTGAGTACCTCATGCCTGAAGTCTTCAAACATTCCCACTGTGGCCAGAGGTGGCGGGGGCGGCGAGTCGGACCTGTCCGAGCCTTGTCCTCCTGTCATCGAGCCTGCTGAAGATTTTCTGTGTTGACTACTCTCCACGCTCACCGCACCAAAATGTCGAAACCGAAAATTCGGTCTCGTGGAGTTCACCCTTGGGGAAGGGGTGATCGCGCACCTACTTCTCTCCTGCAAGCAAAATGACAAAGGAAAACTGACCCAAGGGCTCGACGGGGAGGACCCACCACACACCCGAAAGATCTTAGAGCGCTTCCCCTCCTTAGCCAAAGGACGAGATAAGACTATCTCAGAAAGCGCTAAAAGATTAGAGCGCCCCCTTGGTGCTCGCCCGAGACTTGAGAAAAGTGAGCCGGCCGGTCTGATCCCTGGCGCAATCAGTCGCCATCAGAAGAGCTCTCCGCCTCAACCAAGCTTTTCCCCTTTCAAGGAGTACGACATAAAAAAGAAGTTCTCAAGCACAAGTAGCTCCCCCACTCTGACAACGCTAACCCGATACATGTGTGATCGCTACCTCGGTGATCCTCAACATGATGGAGGCGTCAGAGTCGCAATGAGTCACAGAGCTCAGAAGAGGAAACAAGAAAGCAAACCGCACAAAGAGCCTAAAAGGAACTGCAACCAACACACGAATACATATCGAACAAAAGTGTCACATCGACATCAAACGTTCGCGCCACTTAACGCCCCCAACACAGGATCTTCCAAACAATTCACAACCACCCAACACTGCATAAGCACAGGTCGCTCTCCCAAGATCAAAGAAATCCATCAGAATATTGTGAATATCATCGGGGGCCCAACCACAACATCGACAATTGCAATCAACTGAAGGGGGAAATTCATCGACTCGCTCGTCTGGGGGCAGTCGATCAATTCGGTCTCGTGGAGCACCAACCTCCTGCTCAAAACATGAGAAGCATAACCATCAACATTGGCGAGCCGTCGGCCAAACTAAACCAAATCTTGATAGACGAAGGGATTACAGTTAACGTATTGTTTTTATCAAACTTACTACAACTCAAACTAACCGTTGGCAACCTCAAGCTAGGATCGACAAGCGCACACATCACAGGGGGCACTCCCGTACCTATCATTGGCATCGTCATTCTTCCTGTCAATCTTGGAGAAGAGCCCGAACAAGCAACCTATGATGTACAATTTGTTATCATTCAGGCTGATTTTGATTACACCGCGATACTCCAACAATCACTTTGGGACGTTTTCCAAGCCCGCTCCCGCCGCTTTTTTCCCTGAATCACAACTTTTACTCCTAGTTTTCGTTCAATTGCTATTTTTCGATTGACTGTTGTAAAAGCTGCGAGCTCCGACTCGCGCGAATAACCTTTTATTTAAATATTGTGTTGTGTTTCTTTCAGCAGAGCCGGATCCACTTCTAACAAAGTCGCGAGCGATTCTCGTGCAAACTAAGCCGCGAGTGATTCTCGTGCGAACTAAGTCGCGAGCGATCCTCGTGCGAACTAAGCCGCGAGCGATCCTCGTGCATACTAAGCCGCAAACAATCCTCGCACAAACTAAGCCGCGAGCGATCCTTCTGCAAACTAAGCTGTGAGCGACCTTCGTGCAAACCAAGCCGCGAGCAGAACTCATGCAAAATCAGTAAAACTGCGCATGCGGTTTGAATACAAATGCTATTCACCAAACCTGTCTTTCTATGCATGACCTCGTCAGGGCCTGCCCCCCTCATGACAAAACCGCGAGCAAAACTCGTGCAAAATCGGTAAGACTGCGCATGCGGTTTGAATACACAAGCTATTCACCGAACCTGCCTTTCTACGCCACGACCTCGTCAGGGCCTGCCCCCTCACGACAAATCCGCGAGCAAAACTCGTGCAAAATCGGTAAGACTACGCATGCGGTTTGAATGCATAAGCCATTCACCGAACCTGCCTCTCTATGTCACGACCTCGTCAGGGCCTGCCCCCTTCACGACAAAGCCGCGTGCAAAACTCGTGCAAAATCAGTAAGACTGCGCATGCGGTTTGAATGCGCAAGCCATTCACCGAACCTGCTTTTCTACGCCACATCATCACCTGGGCCTGCCCCCCTCATGATCGACTATCAAACAAAGCCGCGAGACTAACTCATGCAAAGTGGATTAAGCCATACAACCAGATTGAATTTTTACAATTCTCCGTCATCGCAACAAGCTAATACCTCATCATCGCCAAGACTTGCCCCCTCACAATCGATTCCAAGCAAAATCGCAAAACGGAGTCATATAAATACAACATACATCAAAAAGAAGAAACATAACATCATCATCGCAACAACAAACAAGTACATGCGCAAATACGCTGAACAGAACTTCCAGACAATAAAGACAACATACAATATATCGGACTAAGAAAAAGGGAAAATGCAAATGCGCAAAGACAAACATAATGCCGCTACACCTTAGCCGCATCAACATCAGAATTATCATCACCTGAGATATCATCAAAACTAACGCCAGATATGTCGCATCCCAAGCTCCTACCAACAAGACAGAAGGCCTTCGAGACTCCACGCCTAAGCGCCAATTCACGAAATCATCCATCTGAGGCTCCACCTCCTTGGTCCAGATCTCATCACGAACTTTCTCGCTAATCAAGCAACGATCCCGCATATAATCTAAAGACTCCATATACTCCGCAAGTCCGGCGACCTTCAACTCTGACACGCGGCTATCAGAAGATAACATCACCGCGTGGGCCTTCACCGCACAAAGCTCTGTCTCTAAACGAAAGGTCTCCTCCTGTGCATGATTCAGCATCTGTGCGGTTCTCTCTACCAGTGTCTTCTCCCCCTCCAATGCAGCTCGAGCCTCCTCCAACTCGGTTTTCAGCTCAGATCCAATCCGGCGAAATCATGAAATATCCCGAGCATGCTCATCCCTCAAAGAGACAAGCGAGCTCGCCGATGACCAAAATTTATCCTGAAGGGCCAAGTATCCATCTTTCAAGCTCAAATAGTGGTCGTTCCAAGTAACAACAATCTGAACCTGAGCCTCAATCTGTACAAAAGAAAGGAAAAAGTTCAGTACAACAAAAATAATAATGGAAAGAAAAATTTCACGGAAGTAGGAACGCGTACCACATCATTCATTACCTTTAAAGAAGAAGACATCCTTGGAGCAGTCGCCTCCGCAGGGGGAGCCCGGGGGCAGAACATCCGAGCACCTGTACCTCAGGAGTAAACCCGTCTCGATCGTCAGAAGGAGCAATCTTACCCTGAGAAACCGGGAAAGGCGCCGTACCAACGTCACCACAAGGGGCTTTAGTAGTCTTCCTCTTTCGACCACCACCTGAAGATGCCTCGGTAGTTCGCCCAGGATCTGAAGAAATACCGCACCGCGACAAGCGTTTTTGTTCCACAAACGAGAAAATGCTGAACGAGCAGTTTGCCAACTCGCGGGGCTCTGAAAATCCCAGCATTGGGGAAAACTCCCGCTCCTTCCCCTTTTGACGGCGACAACGATCAGGCATTGCATTCCACCATTCCGGCAAACCCCAAACGTTCTTGACATAGCCAAATAGGGTATTTCAATGACAGCGATCCGTCCGAATCTCGAAATCAAGCCAACTCTTGTTGCTATGAATTTCAACGCGTTCACCACCATCAGATCGAATCTCACACCAATCCCGGAAACAGTCCTAAGAAAGTTTCCCGCTGTGTTCACGAAAGAAGACAACCAATCCCATGAGGCGTACTACTCCCAGTGGAGTAAATTGAGAAATCGGCACACCGCAAAACTTCAAGAACTCAATCACTTCCTCGCATGGTGGGAATCAGAAACCCGACCTCTAAGTAGTCTCGCAAATCGTCAACCAATCACGAGTAGGATTTTGAACCCTCTCCTCGGCACGTGGTATTCACTTCAAGATCAGGAGGTAACCCGAACCTTTTCCTCCAAATTGCAATTTGATCATCGATAAACGAGGAGCGCAGACGCATCGGTCTCGCAGTACGTTTCAAACCCTGACATAAAAATCATGATTGGTCTTAGTTAAAACAATCTACAAGTCTAAAAATTTCCGCCACAATCGCGCGTATGAACGCACGTCAAACACAACAGAGCCAAGGCCTTGCGTGTTCTAGTACGACGCGCCCGAGTACGCGCATACAAGCGATCCTGTGTGCGCGCAAACACAGGCCGGAGCGCACACACCCACATGCGTAGTCATGTGCACACACACTCGCGCGAGCGAGCCCGCGCGCGCCAGGTGCTCGCGCACCAACGCGCGACCTGGTGAACGCGCGACCACGCGCGACCAGGTGCGCGCGCGCTCGCGCGCGCACTCGCGCTCGACCAGGTGCGCACGCGCCCTTGCGCGACCAGGTGCGCACGAACCCTTGTGCGCGACCAGGTCCACAAGCGGCCACGCGCGACCAGGGGCTCGCGCACCCGCGCGCGCAGCCTGGTGCACGCGCACCCTGGAGCGGCCGGGTGCGCGCGGACCCGCGCTCGCGACCTGGTGCGAGCGCGCGACGCGCACGCGACGGCGCACAATCAGGTGCGCGCGTTCCCTAGAGTGCGCGCACCCGTACACTACCTAGTGTGCCGGCGCCCACGCAGGCCAGGGTGCGCGTGGGCACGCCGACTGCCTCCCCTCAGCGCGTCCGCCGGCGCGACCCTTTTTCCCCGTGGTGACCGCTCTCGTCCACGATCATGCGCGGATAGAGCAACGTTGGCCCTCATAAGCGCGCCCCATCACCTCTCCTACTCCTCCTTGACATATTCTAACAGTTTACCTGAGTTCTCAGTGCGACGCCATCCGCTGTCTCCGGACTTCCACCGTTTGTCATCATCGCCGCTATGAATGAGAGAGAGATTCTTGTTCTTTCGCTCGTACCAATCTCCAACAACACAGAATCTCGGGGGGCAAATGATGGGAATGAGATCTCTCTTAAAGAGTATGGGTGTGCATATAGCCACTCCCCCCATGATCTCCACCAAAGATTAGTGGGATCATTGGTTTGACCTCACGTGCGATCCTCGTGCCCGATCCTGTCACGCGCCGATCCCATGACATCCAAACCGCCAAAACCACCACCTCGCCGGCGTCAAGCAGCTGATGACATCCCCGACCCCGCCCGCCCCCGCCCTCCCCCTCTTGTCGCCACCGGCCATGCCTTCCCGGCCGTCGACAAAGGCCAAGAGTGTTTGCCGGGTCGGCCGCCCCTCTCCGGCCGCCGACGCGCGGTTAGAGGGACGGGCCGGCCTCCCCTCCTAGGCCGCTGTGGCGCTGCCAAAGGGGAGGCTGGGCCGGCCGCCCCTCATTGGCTGCCACGTGGGGACAAGGAGGAGGCCGAACCGGCCGTCCCGCTCCGGCCGCCGGCGCGCGACCGAAGGGATGACCGAGTCGGTCGCCCCTCTTCGGCCGCCGACGGGCGGCCCAGGAGGCGGCCGAACCGGCCGCCCCGCTCCGGCCGGCGCGGGGCCAAAGGGACGGCCAAGTCGGCCTCCCCTCTTCGGTCGCCGGCGGGCGGCCAAGGATGCGGCCAAGCCAGCCGCCCCTCATTGGCCACCGACGCGCGACCAAGGAGGCGGCTGAGCCGGCCGCCCCCCTTCGGCCGTCGACGGGCGACCATGGAGGCGACCAAGCCGGCCACCCCCAACCGGCCGCCGACCGCTCCCGCTTGGTCGCCGCCCGCCTTCCCGGCTGTCGGCGGCGGCCTCCCTCCTGGCCGACAAGTTCGCCGGCGAGTTCGCGGGAGTGTCCATCAGGGGAGCGCATCCCCGCCGTCCGATCATCTCGGGTCGATCTACATTGTTCGATTAGCGGGTAACCGCCCACTAACTTAACCGCCAGGTTAGTGGGGAAATTTAATTATTAAATTAATTGGTCTACAGATAGCGAAATAAATAATACTAATATGCGCTCTTAAAATATGACAAAAATATTTATAATGTTGGTTGTGGTTTGCGGATAACCGCTTAACCACCATAACCATCTTCTGGAGCCTATAAAAGGAGCCCCATGTCTCCTCATTTCTTATCTTTTTCCTCCGAATCTTCTTCCTCTGGACAGAGCTCTGCCAGATTCTTCCTACGAGCCGCGTTCACGCCATCTCCAAGCCACGTTCGAGCCACCTTCAAGCCACCCGACGAAGCCCGTTCTCTCCGCTTCCGTGAGGCCTTCGCGACCGCAAACTCAAGTGCTCCGCTCCCGCGTTCAGTGCCAGCGCGACGCCCAGTAAAGACTATCACTGCAAAGTGCATTTTGTAACAAACGCCGGGCGCGACGGCCTGTCGTCCGACGTGTACTAAGTATTCTCTCATCTCCAAATTGTAACGAGTAACGGTATGTCGCCCTCGATTCAACGGATAATCTGTAACAACAGGGAAATAATGGACTTTGACCGGCACAGATTCAGTCACATGGTTTTTTACCCGGTTGAGGGTTTTCTCCACGTTAAAACTCCGTGTGCACGATCAACCCATCTCATTGACTGTGTGCGCGCTTAACCGTTCCGAGAGCTAAGCCAGTACATGTTATTCCGGTCCGACCGGGACGTCGAGTTAGACCGCAACAATCTCTATATAATATAATATAATAAGAGCAATGTTAAAGACACACATGTTTTGGCTATGTGCACCCAAATGTTATGTGCACCCTAAAATATTTTATTTGCAGCCAAACTTTATATGTGCACCCAAATTGAAACATAAAAAAGAGCATTTTAAACATAAATAAAGAGTACTATCTTCTTAAGTATCAGCTAAGTTGACTACATCAGATTCCGACTCTTCGGTTAAACTCCATTTCTCTGCTACCGATTCATGATATCTCAACCATGGAGAGAACATATGGTAGTAAAGAGTCTTCTTTCATCAATAGCTGAATAAATTGATTATCGTTCACATATACAATTTAAATTAGCATTCGATTCTCTGGAGGCGCAGAATGCAATGATAAAAATGTAAAAGACTTGTATTTTGAGTAATGAACCAAGATGATATTATAGCATGATGCAATTACAAGCCCAATGTCAAGCATCATCACCCACTTTTCAAGAGGTGCTGGAATTGCATTACAATCAAGAGACAACATCAAATAATTTGATCAAATGTTATCGGTTCTTTTAATGGTTACAACAAACCCTATACATCTTGCAACATTACGAGCTCATTCAACCAAATTATCTCTACTTGGAAAAATGATATCAGTGATAAATTCAATTCCGACATCTAAATGTGTAGTATTACTAGACTCTTCAAGTGATGTCAAATCCGCTTTAGAACACATTGACACAAATAGTGAATACCTGAAAAATGTGTTAACCAATTTTACAAACGATACTGAAAAAATACAGCGTTAACAAATACTTGAAAAACCACAATCTAAAGGTTTTGAAATCCAAAAAAAGGAAGAAAATTTCTTACCAGAGCGAAGAGTTATAAATGAAAGGCAAGAGATCCTAGATTCAATGACGGAATAATGTATTATTTACCTGTAGGAGAAAGATTACACCAAAAAAAGCAAAACCTATTTCAATGTGGAGGAAGATGAACAGTACCGAGGTTTCAGGGAGAGGCGGTTGGGGGGGGGTCGGCAAACAGAGCAGGAGTCACCAGAGTTTGAAATAGAGGCGAAGGCCGATGGAGAAACTGAGCAGCGAAAGGAGGAAGGGGGTCGGCGAGCGGAATGAGTCGCCGATCGTCGTCCAGGGGGAACACCGCAAACTCGCGATTTTTATTTCGCCTGCACTTAGGGCTTCGGTCGGGTAGAGTGGAATAGGAATAAACCGGGTTTTGGTGTTTTTTTGATGTGTGCAGGTAGTGAAAAAGCACCCACCTGTAACATTGCTCTATAATAACTGCCGCCCCTAATTATATATTCTATTATTAGCTATATCTCTTGCCGCTCCTCCCCCCCCCCCCCCTCTTAATTATACTAATAATATAATCTATATAATATAATAACTTCACCGCTCATCCTCCTTCCTTCGCTCTTTCTTTTTACCTCATTGCAATAACTCTCCCCCTCTCCGCTGCAATCACACCTCTCTCTCTCTCCCTCCTTCACAGGCTGTAGCCTTGGGACACCTAGAGTTTTTTAATTTTTAATATATAAATATCGGACGACAACTAAATAATGGAGACAGATCCGACGGCCACAATCTCTTCAATGAGTTTTTAATTCATGATCACAGATCCAGATCATCTTAGCTCAAGAGTTTAAAAGAGAACTAACAACAGAACAACTAGATGTTTACAACTCAATTTTATGATGAAATTCACTTGTATTTGTTGAGTACACGTATAATTTTTTCATAGGATGACATGTCATATGTTTATGAGAGTTTGATGAACCTAAGAGTTGCAGAGCGCATTTTGGAATTGGAGGGAAGCGTGCTCTAGAATCGAAGCAGAGCGTGTTCTGGAGTGAGGTGTGGAGCGCCTTTGGGAGCATTCTTGAAATTAAAGTGGAGCGGACACGCGGGAAACATGTGTTGGGCGGAGCGAGGAGGCGCACACTGGAGAAAACTTTTCGGAGTGGGCACGCGGGAAGCGCTTGCTGAATGGAGCGCGAAGGTGCACACTAGAGCAGATTTGTATTCAGAGCGGACGGGGAGCACGTGTTGAGAAGACTTGGAGCGGACATATGAGGAGCACGCGTTGAGCGAAAAGATGAGTGCTGAGGATGATGATGAGAGTTGAGTAAAGTCTTCCCGTCTGAGTTAAATTCCCGCAACTCTTCACCGAAAAACTTCAGAGTTCTGACTTCTCTCCCTTTTTCTCCCTTTGCAAGTGAGGTTTGAGTATTTTTTATAGTTCTTTTTGGAACTAATAATTGCGCCCTCGGGATTGTTGAACGGGCGAATATGAATGCACAATTTTGGTCACCTGGATCACCAATTTTCCTGATATAACGACCATGCCCCCGGGCAAGCTCGTTGGCAAGACGGCGATGAGTGCACGTGTACTAGCTCACCACACGCGGAGGAGCGCACCACGCCAAGGAGTGGCAGGCGCGTGCGGACATGCGCGGGCGTGCGCGGTTTTTGCGTGCTTTCCGCGCAGACGCAGACTACATGCTTGTGTGCTCCGCGGATTCCAACGTCTGTTTTAGAGATCAAACAGACTCGTAATTGCGCGCGAACGGGGAGGTTGGAATTGTCTTGGCGCCGGTTGAGGTCGCAACAAAAAATCTCCGGTTCGACCGAATTGTTTTTGGAAAATCTCATTAATTGCCCCCAAATTTTTTAGTTGCTTACATAGTGAACCTCAAATATTCCTGGATCATGAATCGAGGTAAATCATCTTTGTTGAAGAGTGAGATGAAACTTGTTTTGTTAGAAAAATATTTGCAGGGAGCGCACAAGATCGTTGTGCTTGCGCAGATGTTCGCACGGTCGTGAGTGAAAGGATGCAAACGTGGGAGGCGCGCTTAGAAATGTGTGGTTACGAATGTGCGCGCAATTGCGTGTGCGTGGGTTGATGCAAAACAAACACATGTATGTGGGAGCGAAAGCGGCCGCGATTGCGTGTGGCCTAAATGGTTGAGTGAATGCAAGCGATTGAAGGGCTGTGTGGTGCGCTGGTGTCCATACTGGCACAGATTTATGCAAGATCATGAAATCATAACTCATAAGTTATTTTTCATGTCCCAGTGCCAAGAAGCGGGGTGTGCCCGTGATTTATATAGCTGTTCGAGGAACCATGCACGAGAGAGGTCAGAGTTTTCGTTTGGATTATCCGAACATTATGTTGGGAGAGGCCAGAGTCTCCATTTGAATTATTCGACATTCTGTTGGTAGAGGTTGGAGTCGCCGTTTAGAATCCGAGCGGCTGATTCTGCTCACTCTTTTTCAGGCTATCTTTGAACCGTTGTCGATGCGTCGATATCGCTTCATCAGCTGCTATTTGGGCTTCGACACGGTGAACGAGGTCGGGGTAGTTGAACACTGTTTTTCTCATGAGTGTCGAGTGGAAGCTGTCGGGTTGAAGCCGTCCTAGAAAAACGCCGCGTAGAAACTTGGATAAATGAGAGGGGTCTCGCTTCAACAGTGAAGCACTGTAAATAGTCTTTGAGCGTCTCTCCCTCGTTCTAGCGGACTCCAAAAAGATGAGAGGGATCTCAGATAATTTGGTGATTTGTGATGAACTGATCAGCAAACAGCTGAGTCATCCCTGTAAAGTTGTCAATTTCACCATCCTTCAGGGAATGAAAACAGACGTGAGCCCGCCCGCCTCTTCAAATTCGTTGGGGGACACTTGACATGTTAGTTGATCTGGAGCATTGTAAATTTGCTTAATTGTCACAAAGTTATTGATGTGCTCCATGAGATCTTTGGTCCTATCATTAGTCTCGATATTTGACAGCTTGAATTCATGCAAAATGGGGTGGGTTGGAACTTGTGAAGTTAACGAGGAGCTATGGCGAAAGGGTCGTCGTGGATATAGGATTTGTTGCCACGCCCGTGCTTCTCTTCAATCGTGTTGCACACTTCCTCTTGAGTAATCCTTCTGTCAGTGTGTCATGCGGCTATTTCAACTAGGAGGGGTTGTGTTGCGCATGTTCGGGGTTCCCTCCGGGCGGCACTGGGCGTGCGGAGCTGGCGGCACTGGGGGTGCGAAGCTGGCGGCGTCGGGTAACTCATTCGTCGTAGGATCTTCGAAGCGAGTGGCTCCTTCGGGCAAAGTGTGATTCAAAAATAGCGGTGGTCGATCGCCCGATGCGAGATCCAGATTGGGGGCTTGATCTGTACGTCTCTCGAAGGTTGCCTCATTAGCTGCGCGAGCATTTCTTCTTTTCATTGTTGCTAGTCAGGAGAACTTCCAGAATGTGTCTGTTGTCTTTAAAAGTTCTTCAGAGTTTTGGGAACACCTTTTCACAGACGATGTCAAATTATTGTTGGTCGTTTAGCGCTCCTACGGACCGGATGAATCAGACCGTCTTTGATCGAGAGTGAGGCATGCGCGCAAACAGTCAATAGGGGACCAACAGTAGAAAAGCGAGTCATTTTACGTGGAAAATTCAGAATGAGAAAAAAACCACTGGTATAGGCCCAGTTCTGATGAAATTCACTAGTATATGTTGAGTATAAGTGTAAGCTTTCCAGAGGGTGATATACCATCTCTCGTTTACATAATGTTTCTATATGTCGGGCATTCGATGAAGCTAAGCGCTGCGGTGCACATTCTCAAGCGAGGCGCGGAGCGCCTTCGAGAGCAGTCTTGAAAGTGGAACAGACACACGGGAAGCGCGTGCTGGGCAGAGCGAGGATGCTCAAACTGGAGCAAACTTGTTGTCAGAGCGGGCACGTCGGAAGTGCGTGTTGAACGAAGTTCGAAGGCGCACACTAGAACATACTTGTCGGAGCGGGCGGGGCGCACGTGCTGAAGAGATTTAGAGCAGACACATGAGGAGCTCGTGCTGAGCGAAAAGATGAGTGTTGAGGAGGGTGCGAGCTGAGTTGAATCTTCCGGTCTCTGAGTTAACTCCTACAACTCTTCTCCGAAAACCCCCGGAGCTCTGCATCTCTCCCTTTTCTCCCTTTGCAAATGAAGGCCTGAATGCATTTTTTATGGCTTTTCTGGGGGGCGCATTGGTAATTGCACCTTCATGATAGTTGAACTGGCAAATGGGAATGCGTGGTTTTGATCAACTGATTCGCCCATTTTTCAGATTTGACGACCATGCCCCCTGGGCGGCCCAGACAGGCTCATCAATGAGACGACGACGCCGTGGCAATGAGTGTGCACGGGGGAGTGCCTTGCCCGCGGGGCCGCAGGGGCGAACCCTGTGTGCGGGCGCACACGCCGCGTGCTGTCTGTGCAGGCGCATGCTGACTTGCGGGTTGCACGCGCTGGTCTGGCGTGTTTTGCACGTAGGCGCAGATTGCGTGCTCGTGTGCCCCGCGCATTCCACCGTTTGTTTGAGAGATCAAACAGACTCCGAATTGTGCGAGAGCGAGTCAATTGGTATTGTCTAGGTGATCCGATCAAGATCGCGACAAAAAAAAATCTCCTGTTCAATAAATATACACACACGCGCGCGCATGTGCGAGTGATAATACACGGGGGCCTCCGTGCGTCCGCGAGAGTCGATGACACTCCCATGACTCACGATCTCCTGCATGACACCCCTCTCTATCTCCTCTTCTCTCTTTTTTCTTAATCCTGCTTTCTTTCTCTTTTCAAAGTCGTATACAACTTGTTTTTTTAATTTTTTGAATGCATAATTATTATTTGATAGTATTGACATTATACATGTTTTATTAAGAGGACTCTCCCTTTTTAATATAGTACTATATCTCACTGTTATAAGGGAAAAATTGGTTTTGGTGTAACATTCAAAATTGCCACATATAGCCTTACTCAAATGACTTAACATATATTATAATATATTTCAAAAAAAAAAAAATGCAATGCTCATTTAGGCCTCATTTTGTGCGGCGGTGACGGGCGCAACCGACGGCTTGGAACTCCAGGTTGGGATTGGAAGGGGCGGGCGGGGCTGGAAACGCCGCTTTTGCGGGGCTTTTTCGCCTGTTTGTGGGAGCAAATGGAGCAAGCGCCGTTGCCAGGAGTTTGTTTGTCCGCCTTGCGTCGGCGCTTGCTCCCGCCACCGGCGTGAAAACACCGCTCCAAATGAAGCTTTGGATAATTACATCATATCCCCAAATTAAAAATAATGATGAAAATTCATAAAATAGAAAACTATTTTAGTAGAGCTCCTAGACCTACTATAGTATACTATCATTACACGTGTTAGCAGTCTTTTCGAGAAGGCTGTCATTAGGCATGTCAACAGTATTTTCGAGGAGCTACTCATTTGGATGATCCGAGTCCACGGATGCATAATGATGGTTTTTTCGAGTTAGTATGATGTATTATTTTATTTATTTTGAGCTGTATTTGACACCCGAACGGATCAGACGATATGAGCCATCCGATTCTGATGCTCTAGTTGTTTAAGTATTAGGCGTGTGTTTCACGATTTAGGGGATTGTGGGTTTTGCAAATCGTAGGAACCGCTCGGTCACTCCAAGTGCGATTCTTGGAGTCCTTTGCTTGGTGCGACGCCAAGCCGCCCCTCCCTCCTCCATCGCCGGTCCACCGTAAGCCCTTCCACCTCCTCAACGCTCCCCCTAGCCTCTCCAACACCTCTCGACTAATTTCCTTCTCCCTAATTGGATCCACGCAAACCCTCCCCACTCAGCAACCCGCTCTACTCTTCCCACTTCCAGTTCGTCCAGGAACACTTCCTCCCTAACCTCCTCCCTTCCAGGACTCTTAGATTCCCCAAGCCCGACCCCCCTCCCTGCTTTATGTCCTGTAACCGATCCCCACCTATCATTCCCCAGCCCTCCCTGACCTCCCCACTACCACCAGCCTCAGGTCCCCCCACCGTGAGCCTCCCTACAACCATTATCCCCTTCAAACCAACCACTATCTACCCTACCAAGCTACCATCAGTTCCGAACTCCACTTCCGGCGAATTCTCCCATTTGCTACGATCTTGGATGCCCTCCAACAACCGTCATTGCCGCCGCCTACGTGTATGAGTTGTTATTTGGATTTACTGTTTTCTATTATTGTGTATTCTCTTGTTGGATGTCACCTTATATTTTTTTTATCGTATTGTGATATGTCGTGATTTGCTGGTCCTATTCGGTGCGTGTTTGAAAATTAATTGCGCCTCGGCTGTTTGTTGTTTATAATTCGTTCTCTTTAATTAATGTTTGTGAATACCTATGTGAATGCTTGAATTTTCTTTTAATTAATTGATTGAGGCTAATTGCATTGGACTAAATCATTTGTACGTGCATAAAACTTGCATTTGATTGGATTGTCTTATTCTTGCATGCCATCTTAGGGTCGTCGTACATTTGTTGCATTCATTGTGTTATCGCTTGCATGACATGTAGTGTTTGGGCATCGGTCCCTCGCAACTTGTAGACTCGTGCTGCATCAGACAGAGCTATGTATATATCAGGTTCATGGTACTGTCCTGAGTGTTCGTAGGGGCGGAGTCCCGTATCTATCACTAGTATATATACACACAAAATGTTAAAGTATAGTTCAAAAATTAATCAATCTCATTACTATATCAAATACGAGACTTCATTTATAGAAGTTGTAGATAGATATATAATACAAGTAGATATAAGTCTAAATCAATAAATAATTTAATGAATTGAATAAAGACATTGTTTGGCTGAGCAAGATTTGGTTTGGCACCCCTTTTTTTGCTCCGATGAGGTTGGGCAAAAAAGCCTTATGTTTGGCAAGAACTTGTTAGAGCTGTCACTTAAAATCAAAAACTGTAAACTTAATCGGAATCACAAATAACTGGACTGAACCGTTTGCGAATTATTCATGTTCCGGTTTGAATTTTGGAACTGTAAACAACAGTAGTTTAGGTGCGGTTCCTTCATTTTATTATCTGAACCGGAATAGAACTGTAACATAAATGTCTCGAACAGTTTCAGAATTTTTAGATCCAATTCGGACCGGACTGTAGCATAATCGAACCACAATCCGTTTATTATTATTATATTTATAATATACATTCATTTTTTTATAATATTAATAATATATATGTATTATCTATTCGACTATACCTATATCAGTCATCCGATTGTAGTGACATCCGATTGCAGCTGTACTCTGATGAACCCTGCCAACATATAAAAATGTTATTCGGTGGTTGTTATTTAATTTTGTTAATGATTATATTATTTATTCTGTCCACGTTTGTGTTTCATATTCCTCAAAAACTTCGATAAAACATCTATTTTTGCCGAGGATCGAGTATTATAGTGTTACTTGTTATCCACATGTTAATGACCATATTTATGTTAATTATTTTTCTGGATAGATTTATTGTAATCATATAATGACTCATTATTTTATATTCAATGCGTCAAATCATGTATTATTGTATGCATATCTCTATTAATACAATTTTTATATATTTAAATTTAAGAAATCATGAAATTATTTCTCCAATCATTTGAATTTCAAACTTTTTTTTAAATATACATTTTTAAAGAGAAAATAATATTTGTGAATGTGTCTAATGACTCAAACTATAGAGTTATAAAATGATTAAAACTATAATACATATAACTGATTGGAACCGGACCGAATCACATAGAATTGGATCAAACCGTTAGCGGTCGGTTTGATTTTTGTTCTTGTTGAACCAGAATCAGAATCGTTGGCACGATGATTCCAAAAATTATGTTGGAATCGTAACTAAGACTGGAACCGATCAAATCAAATAAAGTTTTTATTCTAATTTGAAAAACTGTTAACTTAGTGGTCCAGTTCACGTTTTTAGTAAAACCGGAACCGTGATAGCTCTAGTAATGACCATGTTGATTTTTTTTTTTTTTTACTTTTGAACATAAAATGGATGAAATTTCTTAAAGTGTGGGTGAGGGTTGATGAACAACCACATTTGTAATCGCCACAGCTGCGCCAAACTGCGCAAAAATCTTCTTAGAGGCACGTGAACACGGTGGTTTTAATTTCTATTGAATTCTGAATTCGGTGTGACAAATAATTTCGGAAATGGACGCAGGATACACTATCACTATGGCTCCGTTTGGGGGATTTATTTTCACTGGTCAAGCGGTTACGACCGCATGAACCGAACCTTAATTAACATCCGGTTCATGCGGTCGTAATTGCTTGATCAGTGAAAATAAGGCTTTGTTTGGAGGGACTTACTTTCACCGGTCAAGCGGTTACAATCGTATGAACTGGACCTTAATTAAGATCTGGTTCATGCGGTCGTAACACTTTGATCGGTGAAAATAAGTCCCCCAAACGGAGCCTAAATATCCCCAAACGGAGCCTATGTACGAGTAAAAATACTTTTGGATTAAACATTTATCTTTGAAATTTTGCCTTTTTATATTTTTATTTAATGTGTATTATTTTATAAAATATTACTTGATTTCATTGATTTTTATTAAGTTTTATATTTTAAAGAATCAAAAATTTTGATGGTGTTGCAACTCACTCGAGGCTCTCGGTAGACTGGTCTAGATTGGACTGTCTTAGCTTTGGAGCGGTGAAACACACAAATAGTTAGAAAATCGCAGAAATTGATATGAGGATTTTTTTTACATGGAAAACCTGTGAATATGATGAAAAATCACGTGGCCGGATCGGTGCTGACTACTTCCACTAATCGGTGCTGCTTTACAAGGTTTTTTCAGAGAATGCAAGAGCGAAATGCCGCTGCTTGTTACAACTTGCTGGGGGTGAGAGAAGAGAGAGACGTTTAGAGGGTGACAAACCACTGCTAGCGCAATGTGCGGATGAGAGCGCGCAAGTGCTTTGGAGACTTGGCGGGATTCTGCTTGCACTTGAATGCTGGAATGAAGGAGGCTGGCGAGTGGTTGGCGAATGTTGGACGTTGGTTGTATTGCGGGAGGTTGTCTTGCTTGTGATGGAAGGAGTGCTTGCAAGGCGGGCCGCTCGGCTTCACACAAAGATGATTGAAGGCGGTCAAAGACGGATGAAGATCTTTGAGTGATCTTCGAAGTGCTCGAAGATATTCGAGGGCGACTTCAAAGATCAAATAGGTTTCTGACGGAGTTCTTGAGCACGTAGGGTGTTGAAACCGTTATCCGACCTCAAAGAGAGTTCAGATTCAAAGGTGGAAGTCGACACTTGTCCCGAACTGAATTTCTGGCCGAGGACTTTGAACTAGGAACAGACCCTGATCTGTAGCGAGGAGGTCCTGCCACACACCCAGAAGATCTGAGAGAGCTTCCCCCCAAGCCAAATTTGAGCTGGGCACCTTGGAGGGCTCTTGAATCCAACGAAAGTAAACCAGAACAGGAAGAATACCAAAGACTGATCCCACCAAAGGTGCCCTTAAGAGTTTTTTATAGTTTTCTAAGCCTGACCTATCAATAGCGCAATCCCTACTTTTGGTTTTACTAAATGCAACCCAAATTGGTCTGTCAACAACGAAACTCCACTGTTTAAAGGGGCTACTAGCAGTCCAACAAGGACATTCTGGTAAAAACACTGTTGGGAGAGTGGTTCATGCGGTTGCTCCTCGCCTGGGGTGGCGAGTGCCTGCTGTGGCTGGTACTCGATACCACCCCGGGGCTGAGGGCGAGTGTTGGCCCGGATACCCCACTCGCCCATCCCTTGGCTAGACCCTAGGGTGAATGTGGGTCTGTGCGCTCCACTCGCCTCCTGCGAATGATGACCGAACCTCACGCGAGCTGGGGAGTTCCTTCCCCACTCGCCAGTCCGATTCGCCACAACCTAAAACTGATCTCTTTGCCTTTGTTTATCTTCTGAGGGATCCGCTCGGTGAACACAAGATTGTACATAGGGGGAGAAACGAAGAAGAGAAAAAGTGAGAATGAAGGGAGCTCCGAGGTCTTATTTATAGGTCCCAGGGGCAGTTACGGTAATTATATAGTTATCCGCATATTATAACCATCTTTTTTACTAATTGAGATGCTTATTATTTTAACATTTTTGTTGCGCTCACATTGACATTGTTTCAGCTATTTGCAGCAACCCATGATTTGTGGTTACGTGTGATGTTATCTATAAATTGAGCGGAGGAGATTGCGGGAGGTCGATTGGACGACGAGGAGCCGTCCGACAATGAACCTTCGGTGGTGGCCGGCCGGGAGGCCGGTCGCGTGGCATAGGGAGGCGGCTCGGTACATGATGGCCGATCACACCGCTTTCGGCCGCTTGCGGCCAGCCTCATGGCAAAACAAAGCTACTCAAATGCTAATATTATTTTTAAAATATTTTTTATACCTAAATAGTATTTTAAAATATTCGTAAAATAAATTTAATTAATATTTTCTAATTTTTTTAATAAAAAAATTTATGTTTTAATAAAAATCTGTTTTAGAAAGATCCCGTCTTCTAATTGGGGCACTTGATGTGTATATTAACGTTTGACTATTTGACCATATGCAAAGGTCCAAATGGCCAATAACAAATTCTAACATTGGATAATAATATATGGTGAACTAGTAGAATCGCTGATATTAAGTCAAATCGGCTATATAATCATATGCAAAGGGTCCAAATGGTGAATAGAATCCTTGCCTTTTGGTGAAACCAAAATTCGGTTTCAACTAGAGTTCAGACCTAGGTGCATCTCACAACTACTCCCAAGCCGTCCCTTAGTGAGAGACCTGACTTTGAGAAATGATCCTTGGCTCTAGCGTGGAGGTCCCGCCTCACACTCAAAAAACCTTTGAGATCTCCCTCTCTCTAGTCAATGCTGAGTTAGGTGCCTTGGAGGATGAATGAAGAAAATGAAGAGTGGTGAAAAACGGATCCCTCTCCAAGGCACTTCAAGGGTCTATTTATAAATTTTTGGGGATAACCTGCCAATAGCGCAATCCTGATACTCTAAAATTACCCAAATATCCTGTGTTGGTCTGTCAACAGCCCAACTCCGCTGTTTTGAACGGCTATTCCCAGCTCACCAGGAGCAAAATAGCAGACCTCAAGCCGGGCAAGACCCTCAGCCGGGCGAGTACTCCAGCCGGGTGAGAACTCCAGCCGGGCGAGTACTCCAGCCGGGCGAGTACTCCAGCCGGGCGAGCTGGGCGGGTGCCGGCCTCCCGCCGCACCCGCCGCACCCGCCCCCCTAGGATAGGTGCTGGGGCGAGTGCCGGCCTCCCGCCGCACTCGCTCTCTGAAGAGTACACCAAGCACATGTAAGGTAGACAAAATTTTCTTCTCCCTACTAGTATATAATGCAGATCAACTATCAATTGACCACCAAGAGTGCAAAAATTCCCTAAAATCTTACAAATGTGTAGCAAGTCTTATGCCTTGCTTGGAGACCCCGCTCCGCGAATACGAGATTGTACACAATTCCCGCTCTTTTCGAGCGAGTTCCACACTCGTAAAGAAACATCCAACCCAACGTATTCGCTGAATGTAGCGCTCTTGGAACCAAAAATACTTGGCCTCTCAGAGGGGTCATCCTGCCATGCCAGCTAACGGGAGCCTGGGTGGCGAGATCCCCTCCGGGTAGAATTGACTTAACCTCCACGAGGGGTCAACCTGCCATGCCAGCTAATTGGAGCCTGGGTGACAAGATCCCCTCGGGGGGTCTGAACATTCTCTCCACCGAGGCACATTCGACCCATTCAGCTAGTGAGAGCCTGGGTGAGGAGATCCTCTCGGGGGTTGGAACCTTCTCTCCACCGAGGCACATTCGACCCATCCAGCTAGTGAGAGCCTGAGTGAGGAGATCCTGTCGGGTGTTGGAACCTTTTCTCCACCGAGGCACATTCGTCCCATCCAGCTAGGAGAGCCTGGGTGAGAAGATCCTCTCGAGGTTAGAACTTACTCTCCACTGAGGCACATTCGAGCCATGCAGCTAGTGAGAGCCTGAGTGAGGAGATCCTCTCGGAGTTAGTACATTCTCTCCACCGAAAAACATTCGACCCATCCAGCTAGTGAGAGCCTGAGTGAGGAGATCCTCTCGGAGTTGGTACCTACTCTCCACCGAGGCACATTCGACCCATCCGGCTAGTGAGAGCCTGGGTGAGAAGATCCTCTCAGGGTTGGAACTTACTCTCCACCGAGGCACATTTGACCCATTCAGCTAGTGAGAGCCTGAGTGAGGAGATTATCTCGGGGTTGGTACCTTCTCTCCAACGAGACACATTCGACCCATCAAGCTAGTGAGAGCTTGGATGAGGAGATCCTCTCGGGGTTGGTACATACTCTCCACCGAGGCACATTCGACCCATCCATCTAGTGAGAGCCTGAGTGTGGATATTCTCTCGGGGGTGGAACTTACTATCCACCGAGGCACATTCGACCCATCCAACTAGTGAGAGCCTCAGTGAGGAGATCCTCTCGGGGTTGGAACTTACTCTCCACTGAGGCACATTCGACCCATCCAGCTAGTGAGAGCCTGGGTGAGGAGATCCTCTCGGGGTTGATACTTACTCTCCACCGAGACACATTCGACACATCCAGCTAGTGAGAGCCTGAGTGAGGAGATCCTCTCGGGAGTGGTTCCTTCTCTCCGCCGAGGCACATTCGACCCATCCAGCTAGTGAGAGCCTAGGTGAGGAGATCCTCTCGGGGATGGTTCCTTCTCTCCGCCGAGGCACATTCGACTCATCCAGCTAGTGAGAGCCTGGGTGAGGAGATTCTCTCGGGGGTCGGTTACTTCTCGGCACCGAGGCACATTCGACCCATCCAGCTAGTAAGAGCCTGGGTGAGGAGATCCTCTCGGGGGTGGTTCCTTCTCTCCGCCGAGGCACATTCGACCCATCCAGCTAGTGAGAGCCTGAGTGAGAAGATCCTATCGGGCGTGGTTCATTCTCTCCGCCGAGGCACATTTGACCATCCAGCTAGTGAGAGCCTGAGTGAGGAGATCCTCTCGGGGGTCGGTTCCTTCTCGGCACTGAGGCACATTTGATCCATCCACCTAGTGAGAGCCCTGGGTGAGGAGATCCTCTCGGGGGTCGGTTCCTTCACGCCACCGAGGCACATTCGACCCATCCAGCTAGTGAGAGTCTGAGTGAGGAGATCCTCTCGGGGGTGGTTCCTTCTCTCCGCCAAGGAACATTCGACCCATCCTGCTAGTGAGAGCCTGGGTGAGCAGATCCTCTCGGGGGTCGGTTCCTTCTTGGCACTGAGACACATTCGACCCATCCAGATAGTGAGAACCTGAGTGAGGAGATCCTCTCGGGAGTCGGTTCCTTCTCAAGACCGAGGCACATTCGACCCATCCAGCTAGTGAGAGCCTGGATGAGGAGATCCTCTCGGGGTTGGAACCTTAACTCCACCGAGGCACATTCGACCCATCCAGCTAGTGAGACCTTGTGTGAGGAGATTCTCTCGGGGGTCGGTTTCTTCTCGGCGCCGAGGCACATTCGACCCATCCAGCTATTGAGAGCCTGAATGAGGAGATCCTCTCGGGACGAGATCTTACTACCGAGGCACATTCGACCCATTCAGCTAGTGGGAGACTGAGTGAAGAGATCCTCTTGGGAACGATGACTTACTCTCCACCGAGGCACATTCGACTCATCCAGCTAGTGAGAGCCTGAGTGAGGAGATCCTCCTGGGATTAGAACTTACTCTCCACCGAGGCACATCCAGCTAGTGAGAGCCTGGGTGAGGAGATCCTCTCGGAGTTGGAACTTACTCTCCACCGAGGCACATTCGACCCATCCAGCTAGTGATAGCCTGGGTGAAGAGATTCTCTCAGGGTTGGTACTTACTCTCCACCAAGGCACATTCGATTAATCCAGCTAGTGAGAGTCTGGGTGAAGAGATGCTCTCGGGTTAAAAAAGGCACAAAGTTAACTAGTACTGATAATTAACGTTCATAATTATAATTACGTACTGTCGCATAAATATTGTCCATAATTAAAAATACAAAAATAGATAAATGTCCGTCATTGATTAAAAAAGGCACAAATCTAGCGATCAAATTGCATTCACTGCCATATGCCCTTCATGTCTTCAGGTAGCCGCATGAATATGTCACGTTTGACATTATCATGACACAGTATATCCATCGCCTTGAGAAAATCATCCCGGTCTAAATCCGTCATCTGAGCACAACACTTACACTCAACACTTACACTCAACACATACACACACATCACATACATACACATACACACACAAGTGCACATACACACACTTAACACATACACTCAACACAACTACACATTCACATTCACACAAAAAAACCAAGAAATACTCACAAGCCTACTATTTCAAAGCCAACAACTATACATAAATCTGCACATATCGCATCCACACATTCCATTTTTACACAATACAAATAACCAAAAAGTTGAATGGGAGGGGTAGGTTCAGCCAACACAACTACACATTTCATTTTTACTTTGTTAAAGATTGGTGCTGGACAAAAATGTCAAACGAAGGAATAAGAAAGGAGGCGGAGGAAGTCAGTGCTATGCTAGACTGACCCGCCAAACGAAGAAGAATGCAGGCCGTGTTGGAAGAATGCAGCTGGAGGAGGATGAAGAAGAAAGGAGGAAGAAGAAAGGAGGCGAAGGAGGAAATGAGGAGTAAGAAGAAAGGAGGAGGAAGAAGAGGAAACTGCGGGAAGATGAGGAAAAATCAAATATCCTGGAGAACTCCGACAAAAACGACGACGAAGAAGAGAAGGGGAGGAAGAAGTAGAGGAGGAGGTATACCTGCGGCGGAAGAAGAGCAAGAGGATGATCGGGAGGAGCGTCGTCGGGGTCGGGGCGGAATGGCTTCCGTCGGTTGCGATCGGGGGAGACGAAATTCAAAAATTCTTATCTTTTGGGATAAGAATCGTGGGGCTCGAAATTATACCTAGGGTTAAAGCTGGCGGAATCAAGCCCAAAGCCAATTTCGCTCTAATTCTGTCCCGCTGAACACATGATTTGGCTTTACTGTGGCCCAAAGTCAATTCTAGAATGCCATTTCCGTCCCGCCGAACGAACCTAAATGATTTTCGAAGGCTTTTGAGAAATCTTTGAGGGATCTTCGAAGGCTTTTGAGAAATCTTCCAGGGATCTCCGAAGGGCTTCAAAGATCTTCAAGGAATTCTTCGAGCTTGCAGGGAGATTTTTGAAGGATTCCTGCAGAGCTCTCTTGGGCGTAGGAGACAAGATCAGTTCAAATGAGAGCCTAGGGGCCCTTTTGTAGATTTTGGGGATGACTTTTCCATAATTAAGTGGTTATTGTGTTCAATTATCTGCACACCATAACCATTTAATGTACTGTGCATACCAAATATTGGTGGTTTTATGGCTATACACACACCCATGATGAGTTTCATTGCTATGCGCACAATTTTGGCGAATATATGGCTATGCGTACACCACAATCATATAATTTGTTATAAGCACACCCGTCATGGGGATTTTCACTATTCGCACCCTACCTCCATATAATTTACTATATGCCTACCCAATCACATATATTTATTATCCGCACACCCATTACGATAATTTACTATACACACACCCATAATGAGTGATTATGAAGATAGTGGGGCGTAATGACGGCTGTACAACCCCGTATTCGTTGAGTGGGCCCCTCCGGTAAGTTCAAGACATTTCAGGAGGATCTTCAGGTTCAAGATAGACTGAATGACGAGTAGGGTAGGCTGCCCTGCACTCGCCCAACACCCCAAGGGGGTTTTCGCCCAGTCCAAAAGGGGGAGTCAGACCCTCAAGTGAGTGCGATCTTCATCACGCACTCGTATAAGGTTCGCGCCTTGTTGCTCATGAGAGAAGGCTCCCGCCAAGTCAGGCGAATGGCTTGTGAATCCCACACCCTCCCTTCAAGGAGCTGTGGAGGCGAATGCTTGGATCACCCCAGCATTTGTCTCTTCAGGCAAGTGGTGCCCTCATGGATCACTCGCCTAGTTGGGGTCCAGAAGCAAAATTACCTGGATGCCCTTGAAGGTCTGCAAATAGCCTCTAAGAACAGCAGAATTATGCTGTTGGCAGACCCACCTTGGGTTGCGTATAGTAAAGCAAAAAGGCGGAGTTACGCTATTTGCAGGCCAGACTCAGAAATCCATAAATAGTCCCACAGCGGTACCTCAGAAGGCAGACTTCTCATTTTTGGTCTTATAGCGCTATCTGAGGTACCCTTAGCTCAACATTGGCTAAGGAGGGGAAGTGCTCTAAGGTCTTTCACGTGTGTGGTGGGACCTCCATGTAACGCCCCTAGTCGATCCAACGTGACAGTGTCACTGCTCCGCTCTAGGCGATGCTACCGGGTTGCAACCCAAGCACCCCAACCCCTATCCAGCCCACTGGCGGGTTGTTGGTGGCCACAACCTCCCTTTGATGAGACAAACTCAATAGTCAAGCACGCAACACGGGGACTTCCCAGGAGGTCACCCATCTCTGTACTACTCCAGAACGAACACACTTAACTATGAAGTTCCTTCACTTCTCATCGCCAGTTGAGTTGAGCTCAACTAGTGTTGAGAAGTGAAGGAACTCCCCGTGGTGCATGCACTCAAATCCTAGTTCCGCCACTGGTTGCAGGGCTTTTCCAAGAACTCGAGGGCGAAAGACCGCTTCTCGTTACAATTATTGGGGGGAAAGAGAAGAGCTCGGAGGTTGACCGACCACCGTTCACAGTGCTAACAATTTCTTCGTGTGCTGTGAGGAGTTATACGCTCGTTGTATTCTGGAGTCCTCTGATAGTTCTTGGAGGCGGGAACAGCTTGTTGCACTTGTTCAGATCTCTGAGACTTAGAAGCTCGTGTGACGCGCTGGGCGCGTCCTAGGCTCTCTGGATTCTCCTGTCGTACATAGATGAGACAAGAATTGCTGACTTGTTGAAGATTGGTGGGCTCGTTGCAAAGCTGAAGGCGTTTAATACTTGTAGTGGTTTTGAAAGCGGGTCACACGAAGGTGCGCTTGGTGTGGACTTGATGGCAGAGTGCGCAGAGAGCTGGCTAATGGAGAGCGCGTGGGGCGAGTAGTCCCTCTCAAGAGCAAGTAGTCCATGCCGCTCCCTGCGCCCGCCTCCCTGTCGCTCCATCTCGCCTGGCTCCTCCTGGTAGTCTCCTCACGCCCGCCTCCCTGCAAGCTCACTTAGGGTCGGTCGCCGAGACCCTCCGATAACCTGGCAAAGAGGAAGTCTTTAATAAAATTGGTTTAGAGCGAAAAGGGGAAAGTGCGTTTTTATTTACCTATTGCGGGGACAATGCCTTCGCCTGACTGCTGGCGAGAAGGACCGGGTCTCTCCTCGAAGAGCCTCTCGGGAAGGGATTGGCGTGGTTTTCCCGGTCCCGGACGGATCAACGTTTGTTCCGAGTGATGGATCTCGGTCGGTTGGGAGTTGTCTGCTCTGCTGCCTTTCCGGGCGAGGGTCGAGAACCCAATGCGAGATCCCGAGGGTTCTCGACAACGGGAATCTGGGGTACTAGGCTGTTCAGACCAGTGGTCCCGAAGGGAAGAACTACATATTGTGAGCGAAAGAATGTAAGCTAGGAAATGCAAACAGGTGACCAGTGGATTACCAGAGGCGAGTGGGGGTTCGACCTCGACAATTGGGGGGGGCGGGCTCCTAGATCGACTACCCATTCCCATCGGAGAGCCGGGACATCTCAACATTCACCAGGGGGTCCCTGCATCATTTCCCGTCAGTGGCTCCTGCGAGTGGACCAACCGCTCAGTATAACAGGCTTTTCTGGGATTATCGACAGGGTGGAGAGTAAAGTACCTCCGTCAGGATTGTGAGGTTCTCGCAGTGAGGGGTTGGAGTCGGAGAAGCGACTCGTCCGCCGTGAGGTTCTATCGAACCGTCTTGGCATTTCTCGACCGATATGGCATGTCCGCGGGCCACTTGGACGAAACCACGAGGCATATCTGGAAGTTTTCGAGTTGGTTTTCGCCTGCGCAGCGGCGTGACGATCCGACAGCTCTTGTATGAGTGGCTTCGAGACCGGTTTGGCGAACATCGCCGCAGCGGCGAGAGCTCAGAGGACGAGCGGTGGATGATCAGATGGTATCATGTTAAGGCCATGTCCTGGGATATATATAGAGGTATGAAGGGTCCCACCAAAGATTCTCTTCCAGGTCAGCAAGCACTCACCGAATACCTGGGGTTGGACACTTCTTTCCGAGCGTAGAACTAGCTCGAAAAGAGAGAGGATTGTGTACAACACCGTATTCGATGATTGGGCCCCTGGCGAGGCCAAGGATCCTTAGGATCAAGTTGGCCAGAGGAGGCGGGTGGGGTAGGTAGACCCGCTCTCGCCGAGAGGGGGACTCAGGGCCTCCGCCAAAGCAAGCGGGAAGGCTCTTGCCAAGTCAGACGAATGGGCGAACCCCACACTCAAACTTTGGGGAGCTGTGGAGGCGAGTGCTCGGCTCACCCTAGCGTTCGCTTCTTCTGGCGAGTGGTGCCTTCATGGACTACTCGCCCAGTGGTGGGATCCAGAGGTAAAATTATCTGGATTCCCTCGGAGGCCTGCAAATAGCCTTTCAGAACAGCGGAGTTATGCTATTGGCAGACCCAATTGGGGTGCGTATAGCCTTTTAGAATAGCGGAATTACGCTGTTTGCAGACCGGACTCAGAATTATATAAATAGACCATGTGGCCACCTTTAGAGGGGATCCAGTCTTTTTGGCTTCCTCTTTCTTGGGTTATTTTGGTTTGGCTGTGTAAGCCCTCCAAGGTGCCTAACTCAGCTATTGGCTTGGGAGCGAAAGCACTCTAGAGATCTTCGGGTTTGTGGTGGGACCTCCAAGCTGCAGCCCATGGTCAGTTTTCTAATTCCAAGTGGTTGATCTGGAACTCAAGTTCGGAAGAAGTAGGTGTTAACTACACCCTTGGGTCCGAACTCTCGTTATGACCAAGTTTTGGTTCCAATATTTTTGGTGCGGCGAGCGTGGACCGTTGCTTACACGAAAATCTTGAACTAAGCTTCATGGATAGAGGCGAGGATGAAGGAGCTGGCTCGGGCGGCTCGCCACCCCCGACGAGTGGTGTCACGGTCAGGATGCTGGAGGAGTTCAAAAGGGAGGTCCTGCATGTAATGACCCAAAACGTGAAGTGACCCAAATAGATAATAAAATTTAATTTAAATTGTTAATTCAATTGAGATCGTTAGATATCCCCTATGATGATAATAGTATAGTCAGTGACGAAAAAATGAGATTTAATTGGATTTTGGGTTGTTTTCATATGAGCTTATGTTTTTCTCTGTTTTATTAGTATATGATTGGAGAGTTTCACATGATTGACTATAACATTAACTTTTGCGATTATTTTTGTCGGGCCGGTTCTGTGGGGACTCATGAGAAATTTATTAAGCATGGCCTTAGTTTGACGTTGGTTCTCTACAGTTGCGACAACAATAATATAAGGATGTATGTATCTTCTTTAGTATCGTTGCCGACCTTCTCCTTTTCTCACCCAAATCGTTGTTAGGGCTCCCGGAATGGAGCTGCTCTTCGTCCTCGTTTCTCCTTATATCCTTTGCTTAACTCCACGAAATCTCAATGGGATCTATCAGCTATTGTTGAAACCATAGATTGACAAAGTTTTACTTGGACTGGGTATAGCCGAGCTCTTTTTTCGTGTTAAATTGCCCAGATCATTCTAATTTCATTGTAAGCATTATTTCCACTTTGATTTCTTGTATTTTCCCCTTATATGGTCTGGATTTCATATTGTTACAAGTTAGGGTTTTCAGATTTTGGGATTTGGCTATAGCTGTTAGTTGCCGGTCGTTTTGGTTTTACTTGCATAGGCTTATTGTTGGGTTCTTTTTTGGATATGTTTGGCCTATTGTCATATATTTGTATTTTGTATGGTTGGCGGGAATTTGTGCTTTTCCAGTTTGGATCCTTGTTGTGCATACCATTTTTGGTGCAGAGCGCATGTCTCTTTTTTTGGTTATGATAAAAGGAGGGCTGATTATGGTAAGCCAATATGGGAGTTCTTTTATTATTTAAGTACCTGAGGTTGGGGGGCCGGTTTGTACTTTTAGCTGGCCGGTTGCTGCTACTCTTATTGTGGGTGCTGTTGCATGAATCTAAGTTTAGAAATACATTATTTTGCATAGTTATGATATGAGAATGAATACCAAAACTTGAGACTTGTCTGGTATTGTTTGAACGACTGTTATAGTAGAAAACTAATAAAGAGTTATTGTGGACAATTTGTGATTTACTTTCGAATTCCTTATCTTTACTAGAGTGGAGTTGAGTTGGTTTCATCATAACAGTTAACTCAAAGCGTTGAGTATTCATTTAGGTGCTTCTTAGTTGGCTGCTAAGAGTAGTGAGTTGGGATTGAGTTTTGATCTTACTTTGACTTTGTATTTTTTTATAGTTATGTAAAAATAGAGGGCTGAATAAGTACCTGCCAAATGATATTAACCTAATAGTCAATGTTATAACTATAACGTGGCACAACCCCGGTATAAAAGACCCTAAGTGATACGATTTTTATTCAGATACCGCGAAGGATGGCTTCTCAAAATAGGCGCAGCGATGACATGAAATGCTATAAAAGGAAGAATAACTGATGGTGGGAGCTACTTGTTTAATTTTATGCTTTATTGCTCTCTTTTTCATTATGTACACTCGTATTAGAATGTCAAATACCCGAGTACTTGCATATGCTAGCATGAAATAATTTTATATCACCGATAATGATTATCGCTATTATGTATGACTAATGAGTTACTAATTAAAACCATCATCCAACACAACGTATCCTGACACAGAACACATTCTTGCGGAAGTAATTTTAAAGGTTATAAATAGAACCCAAACTAACATGAATGTCCACTAAATAGAGAAATATGAATGAGTACTGAAAATACACAAAAGCATAGACATGGCCTTAAGGCCTTACAAGGTTTACTCAAAAGTTAATGTTTCACGCAGGCCGGCCACATATGAACTGTAAAGTAAACACTAGCTATTCTCTTTGGCCTTTGAGGGTCGGCATAGCTATCCAGGGCTCAAACCCGCTATTTACCACTTGGCTCAGCTGCACCTGCAAGCAACATCCCACCGCAACAGTGACAAACAAAAGCAACGGTCAGCATTAGCTGACCAAATTATAACGACTTCACCCCTCACTCAGGGTGGTGGTGCTCCTTCCCTGTGGGCATTAGTATAATCATATATTGGCATCACAACGTGCAACTTAAGAACCATTCGTCACAGACACATGCACTTCCGGTCAGATACCCCATGCACTCAGGGCACATTCTTGGTGTACAGGACCTCAAGGGTTACACCACCGTCCTTTGACGGTCAACAATGTTTGAGCTTTTAGTCTCATAAGGTCCTAAGCCAGAGACAACACCCCAAGCCTCCGGCAAAGTCATAACGATCTGCAGATCCTTAGTATGACTCACTCCAAAACAGACGACAAGGGTTGGGTACAGATCAACCATTTTCCATGCTCAATTTGTCAATCACGTCAGCCACGATGCGGGTCAGCATCACCTTTCCCATCTCCTTAATATTCATAACCCTGTTATGATCTTAGGTTTGCTCTCATGGATACCTTGGCAGAGCAAATTAAGCACACACCCATCACATTGGCCCATATGTCTTCGAGAGACAGGCCTCATTAGCTGAGCAAATTAAGCCCATACTCATCCATATTATAGCCCACAGGTCTCCCAGAGACATGCTTCACAAGCAATAGCCCACAGGTCTCCCAGAGACAGGCCTCAAAGCTAAACATTGCACGCTGAAAGCTATCACCGGCGGTAACACTACCACCGAGTGATAAGGCTAAGACTATCATTTCTTCCCCTTTTTCAGGTGTTTTCCTGGAGACTTCCTCCATTACTCTCAACACAGTCACTTGCACACCCCACGTCTCCAAAATCTACGCATTTACCACACTCTTCTCTGTTGGGTTTCTCTATGAGGATGACACAACACTTGTGCACGCAGCGGAAGAATAAAAAAAAACATCAAGAAAAACCCAAAAGAGATGGGATCGGGTCATGGTAGTTGAATCAAGAAGTTAACATACAACTAGACAAAAATTACCTCGGTGGCGTTGAGTCACAATTCAACAGAGATGCTCCAAGCTTCGTGTTCTTGCTGGTGGCGAGTTCTACGTGGAATGATATCCACATCTCTGCAGAAATCCACACGAGCGGGAGAACACCGACTTTTCCGTGGCACGGATAATCGGGAAGGAGAATGACCACACCTTGCTTTTCCACGGACTGCTAGGTCCGCGCCAGGGATAGCAACACCAGCGACAATCGCCGGAGAGGAGGAGGTCGACAGAGCGAGCACGGCGGCGGAACACTTCCGTCGGCGGGATTCGGGATCGGCGGAACGAACGAAGAACGGCGGAACACTTCCGTCGCTTTCGTCTCGGTCAAAGGGCCGACAATCGCATCCGATTCGATCAGGGCTAATTCCCGAAAATCCTAAGTATCTATTTATACCAAAGGTATAAACAGACTTAGGAATATCGCTATCCGCAGACCACCCAGAAAATTAGGGTTCCAGAATCGGCGAGAATCACCTAGCAGATTCGGTGAGAATCAATCGACGAGAATCACCTAGCAGATTCGGTGAGAATCAATCAGCGAGAATCACCTAGCAGATTCAGTGAGAATCAATCAGCGAGAATCACCTAACAGATTCGGTGAGAATCAATCGGTGAGAATCACCTAGGATCAGCGAGAATCAGTCGGCGAGTATCAGAGTACAATACTCGACGATTCACGTCGAACGTGGGTTGACGACACACGTCGACCCTCGGTCGACGATCGTCGACCCTCGGTCGACGATCGTCGACCCTCGGTCGACTATTCTTACCAATCCTTCAAGGCAACATTTGCCCAACCCGACGATCCTTTAAGGCAACACTTTGCCCATAACCCTATTCAGGTCGGTGATTGGTAACCTTTATCAACACAGTCAATCATCCAACTTCTCCACATCTCTTATGTGCGACCCTGCAGGCTCATATCGCGTTGGCAGTGAGATTACATGTTTGACCACTTCTAGATCACCATGGTAACTCCAACAGTCTCCCACTTGATCTTGAAAGTATCAAACCAAAAACCTCACAAATAATGAGCGGCATCTAGCAATGCATCATTGCTCCCCAAGCAATAAGAGTTTATAACTCATAAGCCTTTATGACCAATGTATCAGCGTTGTCTTTGTCCCTTTGTCCCTTACATCCGGAAAGAACTAGAGGCATGGACCGTGTCACCCTCGTAATAGCTCAATCCAAGTTTCTTGATCCAGGACGGACTTCCAGAGAATGGTGAGTCCAATATCACACATTGACTCAACCAAGCATGACCATGCATTTCTCAGTCCAGTTCCATCAAGGGGCCCATGGATGCAACTCCTGTCATACAGGAGGACAAATACCATATCTACTCACACACAAACACCCAAATGATTCGTAACATGCCCAACAACCACCCTTATCATCAACCTTTCTCAAGGAAGACTTTAGATGACATCAAAGCACGCTCTTCCTCACTTGATGAATGCTGTGACTTCAGGTCAAAGGATCACAACACCATTGTCAATTGAGAGCTACTCGTGACACGATTGGATGACAATCCACAGAGTAGTCTCAGGTTGGGTCTGTCCAGTACAACTTGTTCACTAACAAGTACCCACGTGATGACTTGATATCACAATATCATGACCTGTGAGAACCGGTCGTCAGTCAACGCACGTGCTAGCCTTCATGTACCATCATCACCCTTAGCTTCTATGATGATACTCGACCAGGGACCTTTTAAGAATGAAGCTTCAAATAAATCATATGCTCTCACATTCAAGTCACGTACTTGATGTCCCATGGAAGCGAACATTCTAAGGGTATCTATTATGTTAACATTTAACTATCATATAGAAAAAACTCATAATAAAAGAACTTGTCATTAATTATAAGAGAAAAACTAGGTACACTGTTCATCATATGAACAAATGGCCAACAAAATACATGTTTACATGCTATCCACAAGATTCTCACTAGAGTTGATCATTTAGGTATCGTATACCCATCGATCTAGTATGACCATCATGCTTTCTCTGCGCGAGAGGCTTTGTCAGTGGATCCGCAATATTCTACTCAGTCGGCACTCTGCAAATGTTCACATCTCCTCGTTCGACAATCTCACGAATAAGATGAAACCGCCGAAGTATGTTCTTGGAGCGCTGATGGGATCTAGGTTCCTTAGATTGTGCAATTGCACCATTGTTATCACAGTAGAGAACTACAGGACCAATAATGCTAGGAACTACATCAAGCTCGCCGATGAATTTCCTAATCCATACAGCCTCCTTCGCCGCATTAGCTGCGACGATATACTCGGCCTCTGTTATAGAATCAGCAACTGTCTCTTGCTTGGAACTCTTCCAGCTCACAGCTCCTCCATTCAGGCAAAACACAAAACCTGACTGAGACTTGGAGTCGTCTCTATCAGTTTGGAAGCTAGCATCCGTGTAACCACTTACAACGAGCTCTTCCTCTCCACCATACACCAAGAACACATCCTTAGTCCTTCTCAAGTACTTCAGGACATTCTTGACTGCAATCTAGTGACACTCACCGGGGTCTGACTGATACCTGCTAGTCATGCTCAAAGCAAAGGAGACGTCGGGTCGAGTACATAACATCGCGTACATGATTGATCCAATTGCCGAAGCATATGGAATCAACTTCATGCAGTCGTTATCTTCACAAGACTTTGGACACTGGTCCTTAGAGAGATTCACACCATGAGACATGTGCAAAAATCCTTTCTTGGACTCAAGCATGTTGAACCGCTTCAACACCTTTTCGATGTACGTATTCTGGGTCAAACCCAGAAACTTATTCGATCTATCTCTATAGATCTTAATACCGAGTATATAAGTCGCTTCACCCAAATCCTTCATTGAAAAGCAGTTCCCTAGGTTGTACTTAACAACTTTCAGGGTAGGAATGTCATTCCCAATCAACAGTATGTCATCTACATACAATATCAGGAAGACAACAATGATCCCACTGATTCGCTTGTAAACACAAGGCTCATCTTCATTCTTGATGAGACCAAACTCTTTGATTTTCTCATCAAAATGAAGATTCCAACTTCGAGAGGCCTGTTTCAGTCCATAGATGAACTTATTCAGCTTGCATATTTTAGTGGCTTCATCTGGGGATACAAAACCCTCGGGTTGTGTCATATACACTTCCTCAAGGAGGTTTCCATTAAGGAAAGCCGTTTTGACATCCATCTGCCAGATCTCGTAGTCATAATGCGCAGCAACAACAAGCAATATCCTTATGGACTTTACCATGGCAACAAGGGAAAAGGTCTCATCATAGTCAATACCATGAATTTGCTTGAAACCCTTAGCCACCAGTCGCCCTTTGAATGTCTGTACATTCCCATCCATGTCGGTCTTCTTCTTGAAGACCCACTTGCACCCTATGGGTCGTACCCCTTCAGGTGGTTCCACCAAGTTCCAAACTTGGTTTGCATACATGGAGTCCATTTCGGATTTCATAGCCTCAAGCCATTTGTCGGAGTCCGGTCCATTCATAGCCTCTTGGTAGGTTGCTGGTTCATCATCATGATCCATAAGCAACACATTACCTATTTGAGACACGAGAAATCCACCTCTCAGGTTCAAACCTCGGTCTACCAGATCTACGTAGGACTTGTGTTCCTTGAGCAGGTTCTCTAGCTACAACATCTTGTAGTCCTGTCTCAGAATCCAATTCCGGTTCATTCACTACATGTGGTTCTTGAACTTCTTCAAGCTCTACCTTTTCAGTCTTTCTTGATAAGAACTCTTTCTCCAAGAAGACACCAGTCCTTGCGACAAACACTTTGCCCTCAGACGGTAGGTAAAAGTAATACCCTTTCGTTTCCTTAGGATATCCCACCAGATAACATTTATCCGATTTGGGTTCCAGCTTGTCAGGCATTTGACGTCTCACGTATGCCTCACAACCCCAAATTTTAATGAACGACATACTATGACGCTTCCCAGTCCATATGTCATATGGTGTCTTCAGAACCGTTTTCGTTGGAGTGCAATTTAATGTCATTGCAGCAGTCTCTAAAGCAAAACCCCAAAAGGAAATAGGCAAGTCTGCATGACTCATCATCGAACGTACCATGTCTAACAGAGTACGATTTCTCCTCTCAGACACACCATTATGTTGTGGTGTTTTAGGTGGAGTGAGCTGTGATACAATACCATACTCTTTCAGATGATCACGGAACTCATGACTCAGGTATTCGCCACCTCGATCAGATCAGAGTGCTTTAACCCTTTTACCCAACTGGTTTTCTACTTCATTCTTGAACTCTTTGAACTTTTCAAAGGTCTCGGATTTGCACTTCATAAGATACACATATCCGTATCTACTGAAATCATCAGTAAATGTAACAAAGTAGAAATACCCACCTCTAGCCATGGAACTCATGGGTCCGCATACATCACTATGTACAACACCCAAGAGATCCTCAGCCCTCTCAGTATAACCAGTGAAAGGAGCTTTAGTCATCTTGCCTAACAAACAAGATTCGCATCGCTCAAATGATTCATAATCAAATGAGTCCAAAAGTCCATCTCTATGGAGCTTGGATATGCGCTTCTCGTTGACATGACCCAAACGACAATGCCAGAGAAATGTAGGATTCGAGTCATTTGTTCTTAGTCTTTTATTATTTTCTACATTACAGCTCAGATGGTCCAAGTTCAAAACATAATGACCATTAAACAATTGGGATACATCATAACAAACATCATTATTAAATATAGAACAACAGTTGTTCTTAATTATAAAAGAAAATCCAATCATGTACAAACATGAAATAGATATAATGTTTCTAGTTATGGCCGGAACAAAATAACAATTATCTAGTTCTATTACAAGCCCACTAGGCAAAGAAAGACGGTAAACCCCTACGGCTACAGCAGCAATTCTTGCTCCATTGCCGACGCGGAGGTCCACCTCCCCTTTACTCAGCAATCTTCTCCTTCCCAGTTCCTGCACATTTGTACAAATGTGAGAACCACATCCGGTATCCAATACCCAATATGAAGGAGCAGAAGGGTTTATCTCTATAACGTGAACATTTGAAGCGGAAGTCATACCTCCCTTCATTTTCTGCAGACTTCAATGTACGAAGGACAGTTCCTCCTCCAATGACCAGCCTTGCCACAGTGGTGGCATTTCCCTTCCTTCACCGTGCTTTTCTTTTTCATCAGTGCAGAAGACTTGGGCTCAAGATATGACTTAGGTCCCGCCTTCGTCTTCTTAGAGCCCTTGGCCTTGCCCTTGCCCTTATGCACCATCAGTATGGGGCTGGCAGGCTTGGCCTTCTTCATATTGATTTCGGCAGTTCTCAACATGCCTAGGAGTTCGGGCAGTGTCTTGTCTATTTCATGTTGTAGTTCAAGACGAACTGCTCATAACTGTCCGGCAACGATTGCAGGATCAGATCTGTGGCCAACTCTTGACCAAGAGGAAAGGCTGGGTTTTCCTCTTGGTCAAGAGGACCCACCACACACCCGGAAGATCTGAAGGAACTTCCCCTCCTTAGCCACAGGCCGAGGTAAGGCTACCTCAAAAAGCACCAGGAACTCAAGGAGTAAATGAATCGGGATCAACGTGCCTTCTGAGGTGCCCCTTGGGTCTTATTTATAGAATTCTGAGAACGGCCTGCAAATAGCCAACCTCCGCTGTTTTGAACAGCTATGTGCAGCCCAACTTGGTCTGCCAACAGCACAACTCTGTTGTTTCAACATGCTATTCGCACCCATGGGAAGGGCATCCTGGTAATTTTACCTCTGGGCCCCTGCCGGGCCTATCCAGGGATATGGAGGTCGGCTCGCCACTATCCTCTCCTCGCGAGAGGCGGGTGCGACCTGGCCCCTGCGGCTCGCGAACTCTTGTTGGGGCGAGCGCGAGCTGGGCCACCGTGACTCGCAGATCCTCTGCCGAGGCGGGCCAACGGCTGGGTCACGTATAGGAGGCGGGCTGCGGCCAGGCTTTTAACTGCAACGGGGTGACCAGCCCGGAGGGAGGCCCGCCTATCTGGACTCGCCAAGCTCAACTTCGACTATTAGCTCGACGAATGGAGGACTGAAACTCTGCTCGACGAATCCCGAGCGAGAGGGGTGAGGGGGCCAACTCGTAAGGCTCGCCCGCCCGACCGAGGCGAGGGTGGGCCGGCCTCCCGTCGCCTGTTCCCCGCTCGTTGTTCTGGTGCGGGTCGGGCAACCTGGACCGCTTGCCTGGCTTGGCGGATCCGTTCGGCAAACACGAGGTTGTACAGCGTCGACAGCGTTGAGAGCATTGAGAGCATTGAGTCAACTCAACGCTGGACTTACCGCGTAGCGGTGGTGTTACCGTGTGGCGGTAGCTGGGGAATTTAACTGTCAGAGCTCTCGGGAAGCTATTGCTCGGCGATAGGGATACCGCTGGTGATAACTAGGTCGATTTAATTGATCAAGCTCTCGGGATCCTACCGCGCGGCGGTAGCAGTTATCGCGCGGTGATACCATTGGATGTCGTGTCACAACCGACGACAGCTGTCGCGTGGCGTTAGCAGCCTATCGCGTGGCGATAGTGAAACTGTAATGGCATGACCACGTGTAGGCCTGCGATTGGAGAGCCTGGGCGGTTACACGCGGAACGAGGCGGTACCGCGCAGCGGTAGCTTTATATATATGCCTGGTTCGGCCGTTTTCTCTTCATTATTCTGTAGTTGGAGAGTTTGGCCTAGTTTTCTGGAGTAGCAGCGCTGGTAAAAGGGAGATCTCGTCGTTGTTCGTGTTTCGGGTCTCGGATTCGCAAGGCGTGTTCGAATTTACAGAGGCAAAGTCGGAGCAGTCATTTTCAACCGTCTAAATTTCTCCCGTGACGCCAAAGCGTACATCATGGGTAACGATCCTCTTCCTTGGACATGTGAAGTCCTTCGTTTTGACATTTGAGGGTAGACGCTCCACGAACGCGTGTGAAGTGTTCTCCCGACGGGTAAATCCATGTATCCCTATTAGTTTGCATCTAGATCCATAATCGAAGTACGGAATAGGCATGATGTGTGAAGCTCATCCAGACGGGTTGGTCTGGATTGGTGATGTTTATATGTTTGTATGTCGGAGAATGTTGGAGTTACCATGGTGATCTAGAAGTGGTCAAACATGTAATCCCACTGCCAACGCGATATGAGCCTGCAGGGTCGCACATAAGAGATGTGGAGAAGTTGGATGATTGACTGTGTTGGTAAAGGTTACCAATCACCGACCTGAATGGGGTTATGGGCAAAGTGTTGCTTAAAGGATCGTCGGGTTGGGCAAATGTTGTCTTGAAGGATTGGTAAGAATAGTCGACCGAGGGTCGACGATAGTCGACCGAAGGTCGACGATCGTCGACCGCGGGTCGACGTGTGTCGTCAACCCACGTTCGACGTGAATCGTCGAGTATTGTACTCTGATACTCGCCGACTGATTCTCGTCGATCCTAGGTGATTCTCGCCGATTGATTCTCACCGAATCTGCTAGGTGATTCTCGCTGATTGATTCTCACCGAATCTGCTAGGTGATTCTCGCCGATTGATTCTCACCGAATCTGCTAGGTGATTCTCGCCGATTCTGGAACCCTAATTTTCTGGGTGGTCTGCGGATAGCGATATTCCTAAGTCTGTTTATGCCTTTGGTATAAATAGATACTTAGGGTTTTCGGGAATTAGCCCTGATCGAATCGGATGCGATTGTCGGCCCTTTGACCGAGACGAAAGCGACGGAAGTGTTCCGTCGTTCTTCGTTCGTTCCGCCGATCCCGAATCCCGCCGACGGAAGTGTTCCGCCGTCGTGCTCGCTCCGTCGACCTCCTCCTCTCCGGCGATTGTCGATGGTGTTGCTATCCCTGGCGCGGACCTAACAGTCCGTGGAAAAGCAAGGTGTGGTCATTCTCCTTCCCGATTATCCGTGCGACGGAAAAGTCGGTGTTCTCCCGCTCGTGTGGATTTCTGCAGAGACGTGGATATCATTTCACGTAGAACTCGCCACCAGCAAGAACACGAAGCTTGGAGCATCTCCGTTGAGTTGTGACTCAACGCCACCGAGGTAATTTTTGTCTAGTTGTATGTTAACTTCTTGATTCAACTACCATGGCCCGATCCCATCTATTTTGGGTTTTTCTTGATGTTTTTTTTATTCTTCTGTTGCGTGCACAAGTGTTGTGTCATCCTCATAGGGAAACCCAACAGTGGTATCAGAGCCAGGTTGCGGCCATGATTGTTGTATTGGAAGTTTTGTTATTCCAGTGCGTGTAAACCTAGGGATTTAGAAGTGTTCTAAATGTCTAGATTTAGTCTTGGTACCCCGCCAAGAACGTCTGGGATTTCGTGGAAATTTCTAATTGTTAGAAATTGTAGTCTCCTTAGCAGTAACCATCCCTCAAGATTGTTTTGGATTTTGAATCCAACATAGAGAGATGAGCTTGTCTACTGTTTTAAGTTGAGTTGTCTTTGCTTTTGTCCAATGCATGTAAATCTGAGGATTTGGAAGTTTCCGGATGTTCAGATTTAGCCCTTCCTTCTATCAAATGTTGATGGTGTCAGGTTGTGCACATAAGGGATGCATGTGGTTTTAGAAAAATTGTTTTTCTTTGGATGTGCACATTGATCAAATGTTGATCATGGTTAACTGTTAACCTATAATCAAAATCCCTTCATCAAATATTAAGTGTTCGGATGCCTTCCGATGGATGACACTCTTCCTGCCTCGATCGATGAAGTGTGGGCTTGCCAAAGCAAGGTGCATTAATCTATCTTAGTAAGGGTGCGAGCGGATAATTGTGATATCCCACTGTCGACATCGGGTCCAGCTTAACTAGGTGACCTCAAAGGTTGAGTGCCTAGAGGCATAGGGTTGGCATGCACCATATGATGGATGCGAGTAAGGAGTTATTCACCAACCATACAAGAATTGCATGAGGATGCAATTGGCAAGCGTTGCCTACCTAAATAACCGCATCGTGAGAGGAAAGCCAAAGCTGACTCATTGTGTTGGTGAAATACGGATCTTGTCCACTAAGAGAGTAGCTCGCATGAACTCTCCGAATTGTTAGTGAGGGCTATCATTTCGAATAAAATAGTGGGAGTGTTTTAATTGAAGTCCAAATTAAAATAAATTGTATTTGAAATTTTGGTACTGATTTTATTCTGCATAAATTCTTGTAGAATTTCATTGCAAGTGTTTCACACTCCACGTTGTCTCTGAGAGCCATCCTTGAGAAGGATAAGCTCAGTGGGACTAATTACATGGACTGGTACAGGAACCTGAGAATTGTTCTCAGGCAAGAGCGAAAGCTCTATGTCTTGGAAGAAGAAGCCCCCGAGATGCCGACCGGGAACTCTTCCTGTGCTGAGAAGGATGCTTATAAGAAGTATACTGATGATGCTTTAGATGTCGAATGCCTTATGCTTGCCACTATGAACTCTGAGCTTCAGAAGCAACATGAGAACATGGGGTGCAAGGAGATTGACGAGCATCTCAAGAAAATGTTTCAAGGGCAGGCTCGTCAAGAGAGGTTCGACGTCACAAAAGCGTTGTTTCAGTGCAAGATGCGAGTTCGAGACTCAGTATGGACTCACGTACTCAAGATGATTGGGTATATAGAGAACCTTGAAAGGCTGGGTTTTCCTCTTGGTCAAGAGTTGGCCACAGATCTGCAGGCCGTTCTCAGAATTCTATAAATAAGACCCAAGGGGCACCTCAGAAGGCACGTTGATCCCGATTCATTTACTCCTTGAGTTCCTGGTGCTTTTTGAGGTAGCCTTACCTCGGCCTGTGGCTAAGGAGGGGAAGTTCCTTCAGATCTTCCGGGTGTGTGGTGGGTCCTCCCCGCCGAGTCCTTGGGTCGTTTCTCCCTTGTCTCTTTTGTTGTTTTGCTTGCAGGAACAAAGTAGGTGCGCGATCACCCCTTTCCCAAGGGTGAACTCCACAGGAGATCGAAAAATCAGTTTCAACAGACGCTATCACTGGAGCTATCACCGCACGATAACTAGCTACCGCCGCACGATAACTAGCTACCGCCGGGCGATAACCTCCAGAGAACCATTTCCTGTCTTAAGAAATTTGGGGCGTTACAAATCTCCCCCACTTAAAGAATTTCATCTCGAGATTAAATCATGCATGAAACTAAAGAATTAAATCAATTTTTAAACTGTGAACCTCAATTGAATAACTCTGGGAACTCCAACTTCATGGTTTGCTCCCGCTCCCATGAAAGCTCCTCCCGCCCACAGTTGTCCCAACGGACCTTGACCATCCTGATCTTTTTATTACGAAGTCGCTTAACTTCTACATCCTCAATTCGAATGGGCTTGACCCTCATTGTCAACCCACTATCAACCTGTACCAGATCTGCAACAATCACTTGCATAGGCTCTTGCACCGCCTTGCGCAACACCGATATGTAGAATACGTTGTATAGACCACTCAATTCCATTGATAACTTCAACCGATAGACAACTTCTCTAATACGCTCCAGTATCTCAAACGGTCCAAGATATCTCGGACTTAGCTTCTTTAAGCGTCAAAACTTTGAGATACCATTGAAAGGCTTAATCTTCAAATATACCCAATCGCCCATGACAAACTCAATGTTCCTGTGTTTGGCGTTATAGTACTTAACCTGTCTACCCTGAGCATCCAGCAACCGCTCACAGATTGTTCGTACAATCGAAGTCGCATCATCGACTTCCTTCCGCTTATACAGCTTTGACTCACCCGTTTCTAACCAAGACAACAGAGTACGACATTTCCTACTGCATAGGGTCTCGAAGGGCGTCATTTGAATGCTCGCCTGGTAGCTGTTATTATAAGCAAACTCAATCATATACAAATGATCTTCCCACCTCTTATCGAAATCCAAGGCACACATGCGAAACATGTCCTCCATTGTCCTGTTGACCCTCTCGGTCTGACCATCCGTCTGCAGATGAAAGGCTGTATTGAACTTCAGCTCGGTCCCCAACAGTTGATGCACCAACCTCCAGTCATTGGACGCGAAGCGCCCATCTCAGTCACTCACGATGCTACGGGGCACACCGTGCAGTCGTACAATGTTATATACATACAACTTTGTCAGTTTATCCACCGAATCGTCCTGCCTATTTGGGATGAAGTGTGATACTTTTATTAAACGATCTACGACCACACAGATGACGTCATTACCCTTTTGTGGTCTCGGCAAATCATGCACGAAATCCATGGAAATATCGTCGAACTTCCACTCCGGTATAGGCAAAGACTTCAAGAATCCTCCGGGCTTCTGACACTCCTCCTTGACCAAGGCGCACGTTTGACACTTCGCCGCATAATGTGCTATGTCCTCTTCAGTCCCGACCACCAGAACAACCTTTTCATATCTTTGTACATCTTTATGCTCCCCGGGTGAATCGAGTACTTAGTATGACGAGTCTCGGACATCAATTCCTCCCGTAGCTTACCCACCTTTGGGACGCACATACGATTGTCCTTCCATAACAACTCTTCATCGACGGTAAATTGGGCATTTGATCCATCCAAAGCCTCAGCCATGAACCGCTTCATGCTGTCTTAAGCCCTGCAATAACAAGGAAAAACAAGCACACAATAAACACAAAGATTTATAGTGGTTCCCCAATTGGGTACATCCACTTTCCCTCCTACATATCCAACTTATTTGTTGGACTCGGCACAATCTCCTTCACTATGCTCCTCAGAGCTTACACCTCAGGCACTCAGCCTTACACACAGATTCGTACAAAATCCAACTCAAAACTACAAGGGTTCCTACCTCAGAGCCCTGCAGGACTTCTACAGCTCAGTGATCCACTGATCACCTACCTCAGCCTTATTTCTAAGGCCTACACTCAGGCTCTTTAGCCCTACAGCTTCAGACACACGACCCTACTCTCAGAGTGCTGCAACACTCCTACAACCCAGTACCCTTTCAGGTACCTTCAACTCAACCTCCTCCAAGGGCTATAATCTCAGTGACAAACTTGTCATCTACAGCTCAGTGACTCTTCAGTCACCTACCTCAGGAATAAGACCCTACACTCAGGCTGGGAGGACAGCCCTACCTCAGATCCACACTTGGATCCTACCTCAGAGAGCAGCACTCTCCTACCTCAGGTACTTAAGCCCTACAGCTTAGATCCTCACTTGGATCCTACCTTAGTGCCCCAACAGGGCACCTACCCTAGTGATAAATTTGTCACCTACCTCAGGCACAAAATACCCTACACTTAGGTTTAGGAAACCTGAATCATACAGGAAATGAAACAGGATGTTGAAGAAAATAGAACAACTGACTCGTAGAAGTATCTCTGAGTCAACCTTGCTGGATTGAGCAGATATCAGTCCAATCAACTTGCTGTAGAAGGAATTAGTCTTCTTCTGCAGCTAACACTTTACTGCTGCACAGGTAAGCATCTATCGGCTTGCTGAAGAGATGTATCATCTATACTATTTTGATGAGAACTAACTTGCTGAATTTTGAAGTGCTTCAACTATCTTTATCTGCTCTCAGGCTATCTTGGCTGGAGTTTAGCTTTCAAGCTTGATGGGGAAGAAGATGCCCAACCACCTCTTTCTTTTTCTCTTTCTATATTTTCTGCATTTGATCCCTGAGTATTCGTTTTTTTGTTAACCCTAATCCCTTTACAATTTCCTTTTTATATGGGTTGATTTGAATCAACGACACAATAGAATGTGGGTCTACCAAGGATTGAAGAGCTCCATCTCCACCAGAAAGGGACAACATCTTTCGGCGCTGCAGCAGCTTTCCTGAAACGACTTCCTGCAATTTTGACTTTGATGACGTCAGCAGTGGTCATCAACATCTGGACTTAGAAAATTTTCCAGAATTCCATCAAACGTTGAGTGATGTTAAGACACTCAACGCCATCAGTCTTGGGTCTCAATGCTTCTAGACTTAGAAATATCTCTGGCTTTGTCTCAGCGGTTTTGTCTCAGCGGTTTTTCATTATTAGCTGAGACATGCCTTTGTCTCAGCGCTTTCTTCTTCTTAGCTGAGACAAGTTTCTGTCTCAGTCGTATCTTCACAGCTGTCTCAACGATTTATTGCTTTTAACTGTCTCAGCTTCATTCAGAACAAGAGCGACGATTCAGTGGAAGTTTTGGCTAAGCTTTATGTCGAACAAATAGTACGACTGCACGGTGTGCCCCGTAGCATCGTAAGTGATCGAGAGGGGCACTTCAATTCGAATGATTGGAGCCTAATCCATAAATTGTTGGGGACAAAATTAAAATTCAGTACGGTCTTTCATCCTCTAACGGATGACCAGACTGAGAGGAACAATAGAACAATGGAGGATATGCTCTGAATGTGCGCCTTGGATTTTGGGAAGAGGTGAGAAGACCATCTATATATGGTAGAGTTCGCCTACAATAATAACTATCAAGCTAGTATCAATATGATGCCTTTTGAAGGTTTGTATAGTAGGAAGTGCCGTACACCGTTAGCTTGAGCGAAAATAAGCGAGTTTAAGTTGTATAAGCGTAAGGAAGTCGAAGAGGCTAATTCGACAATACACTCTATTCGAGAGTAACTAGTGATGGCCCAAGATAGGAAGGCGAAATACTACAACGCCAAATACTGAAACGTGGAGTTTGCGGTGAGCGATTGAGTATATTTAAAGATCAAGCCATTCAAACACGTATCCAGGATTCGGCGCTTGAAAAAGCTGAGTCCAAGGTATCTTGGCCCGTTTGAAGTGGTGGAGCGAATTGGAGAAGCTGCCTATCAGCTAGCTCTTTCGGTAGTACTGAGTGGCTTGCATGATTTGTTCCACATATCAGTGCTTCGAAAAGCCGTAAAAGAGTCAGCTCAAGTGATTGCGAATGATCGCGTACCGGTGGAATCTGAGCTAAAGACGAAGGTTAGGCCCATTCAGATTGAGGATAAGGCGGTTAAGCAGCTGCAAAAAAAGACAATCAGGATGGTCAAGGTCCGGTGGGGCAACTGTGGCCGTGAGGAGCTAACATGAGAGCGGGAACAAATCATGCGTGCTGAGTTTTTCGAGTTGTTTGTATAAAATATTGTAACATTTTTTTTGAAGAGAATGTATGTTGTAACATGTTTGTTACTTTCTTTTTAACGTGGTATGCAAATTTCGGGATGAAATTTCTGTAAGGAGGGGGGATTGTAACACCCCAAACGCAGGAGGAGGTAACAGGCTAAAGTCGAACAAAGCTCGACGAAAACGTCGAGCTGGGCTCGAAGAAAACGCCGAGCAGGGCTCGAAGAAAATGCCGAGCAGGGCTCGACGAAAACGCCGAGCAGGGCTCGACGAAAACGCCGAGCAGGGCTCGACGAAAACACCGAGCAGAGTTCGACGAAAGCAATCCCGTTTGATGAAATCAATCCCATTCGACGAATTTCGTTCGACGAACTCAATCCTATGTGACAACTTGTCGAAAGAAGTATCACCGACTGACGACTCGTGTCAGATGGCTGGTGAGCGGCCAGTGAGCGGCGATTGACTTTTTAGCTCAAATCCTGGCCTTTGCTTTGTTTTGGAGGAGAGATCCTGTGGCTGGGATTAGTCCCGAATCCACTGAACCAGAGAAGGATAGGAAGGAGTTTTCATTCTCTTTTTTTTCTCTCTCTTCATCTCTTAAGTTTCCTTGAGTAAAAAGGAAGAAGAAGTTAAGGAGGTGTTGGGCTGAGCTTTGTAAGCTTACTGAAAAAGATCCCGTGGTCCGAAGCCAGATCTGAGGCTAGATCTGCAGAGGGGAATGTGAGGCGCTCACTTCCATCAACATCAAAAAGCTCCGCCATGGCTAAGAAGAGAACTACAAGGGTAACGAGTTTCTCCCGAAAAAGTGAAGTCCTCAATATGCATACTTGCATGGATCCCCTCACCAAAAGGTGAAAAAGGGTGGATTCCAATAAGTAGATCGGCCTGATCCCCATATATTCCTGCATATAGATCAAGAAATGTAGAGTGCGGAATATGCATGCTGTGTGAAGCCCATCTAGACAGGTTGGTCTGGATTGGTGATGTTTTTGTGTTTGCGTGCCGGAGAAGACTCCGTGGATATGCGTGTGATATACGTGTGAAAACCGGAGTCTAGGGGTGTGCAGGATGCTGCATCAAAGTACTGGAAGCATTTACAGGAAAATACCCGGGAAAGATCATGGTTTTGAGAACTGTTGATGTCGCCGGGCGATAGTGAGTGTCGGCGGCGATAGCTCCCATTGAGCTGAAATTTTGTGTGGCTTGTCTTGACGAGACCTGGGGGCCGTTGTATGCGAGGCTGTGTGCTTAAGTTGCCTGGCTTGTGGTGAGTGCCAGCCCAAAATGGACAAAGTCGTGTGAATTGTGATGAGTTGAGCCGTGAAGGCCAACTACTGGGCCATCAAGTTAAGTACATCTAAACGACTGAGTTATCAAGTTAAGTACCTTTGAATGGGCAGTTGGTCATCAAGTTAAGTACCTCTAAACGACGTAGTCGTCAAGTTAAATACCTCTGAACGACAAAGTTACCGTTAATTCATGGACCTCTGAACGACGGTGTTACACAGGGGAGTCCGGTACACCGAAAATGTGCTCTGAGTGCACGGGGCGTGTGGTCGTTGGGCCAATGTCTGTGGTGAATGATGCTTAAGTGCACTTTGATGTTGCCACTATATATATATATATATATATATATATATATATATATATATATATATATATATATATATATATATATATATATATACTATGCCTTGTTGCAGGGATGAAGAAAAGCCGCCCCAAGTAAGGGGTGAGATCATTATAGTCGGATCAGCAAAATGCTGATCGTTGCTTTGTTTGCCACGTTTTGGTGGGCTCTTCTGTGTAGGTGCTGGAGAGCCAAGTGGAAAATAGCGGGCTAAAGCCCATGCGCTGCAATTGGCTGGCCCTTGAAGGTCCAAAAGCGAACATTTACTGTTTTCATGTGTGGCCGGCCTGCGTGCCGATGTATGAAACCACTTTTTGTTAAATGGAATAGTTGTAATAAGGCTACGACCGAAACATGTGTTATGTGTATATTTATATGTCATTCCTTTTTGTGTAGTTGACATTCTCGTTATGTGTGAGTTCTTAACTTAAAATGCTTTCGCTAGAATGCTCTGAGGTAGGGTGCGTTTATAATTGAACTTGGATTTGGAAACAACTTGTAATCTCTTTACCTGTCCGTAGTATATGACATCGGGCCCCGGACGGACCTTCTGTCATATGCTATACGACAGATGAGGGCATTAGAAAAGGTAGTGCCTCCAAAGGTTTAGAGCGAATATCACAGCCGCTAATTCCAAGTCGTGGACCAAATAATTCCTCTCATGCACCTTCAACTGGCGCGAGCTATACGCTATTACACTCCCATGTTGTAGCAGAACACAGCATATGCCGCTGCCAGTGGCGTCGCTGTATATCTTGAAGCCTTCTGTTCCATATGGCGAACATAGAATAGGTGCCATGGTCAGATGACTTTTCAGCTCTTCAAAAGCTTGCACGCACGCCGGCGACCAGACAAACTTCTGATCCTTGTCAAGGTCGTGAGGGGTAATGCTATCTGCGAGAAGTTCTCCACGAAGCATCTGTAGTAGCCGACAAGCCCTAAAAAACTCCAGACTTCCGCCACCGAAGACAATACAGGCCACTCATGTATCACAACAATTTTCGCCTGATTCATTGCGATTCCCTCACCGCTAACAATATGACCAAGGAATTCCACAGAAGAAAGCTAGAACTCACACTTAGAGAACTTGACATATAGCTGACTGCTTCTCAAAGTTTCTAGAACAATCTGTAAATGTTCTGCATGATCAAACTCGGACTGGGAGTACACGAGGATATCATCAATGAATACTATCACGAACCGATCCAGATACTCCTTGAACGCCTGGTTCATCATGTCCATAAACACGGATGACGCATTAGTCAGCCCAAAAGGCATGACCTTGAACTCGTAATGCCCATAACGTGTATTGAACACAGCCTTGAGAATGTCACTTTCCCTGATTCTTAGTCGACAATAACCAGATTTCAAATCCAACTTCGAATACACTGTCAACCCAACTAGCTGGTCGAACAGATCGTCAATCCTGGTAGTCGATTCATAGCTACAAACTTTCGTCCTTCTTCTTCATGAAGAGGTCTGGGGCGCTCCAAGATGACAAACTTGGACACACATACCCCTGCTCTATCAATACTTGAAGCTGCGCTTTCAACTCTGCCATCACTCTTGGTGCTAAGAGGTAAGGATACCGCGACACCGGTTTGGCACCTGACACCAACACGATGGTGAAATCAATCTCTCTCTGAGGTGGAGCTACAGGGAAATCTTCAAGAAATACATCAGCAAACTCTGACACCACCGGAACACCGACAAAAACTAGGCTTGGGATTCGTAGCCTCTAATAGAGTTAATAACAACTCCGCAACCTCAAAAGCTGCTAACTTAGTTTCACGTTCGGTGTTCTGTCCTAGTGTGACCCCTTGAGGTAACACCACCTATTATCTTTAACGACCATGTTTTTGTTTGGTTTGTATATACATAATCGATACAACGAAAAGCAATAGGATGAACCACACTAAGACCTTCGTTGCTAAGGAGCGAGAAGCCCCTGCAACGAACAATGCTCTCTACAATCAAGAGTAGAGCAAAGCCTACTATAAACAAGTCATAGATCAGAAACTAATCATGTCATAGGTATAACAGTTATAAACTAAACCGTACCTGTCATCTCGTCTTTTTGCTTATGGCCTCCAGTCTCTTTCTTGGTCTTTGGAAGCCCACTCCAACAGTCACGGGCTATATGTCCCGACTTACCACAAGTGTAACATATAATTGGGTCTCGCCCAATAGTTGCTCCGGATCCAGTCTCCTTTGCCACTGGAGTACCTGATGGCGACGTTGTCCCGCCACTGGTTCATGATGACGTTGCTGAGGCGGCCTTTGATCTCCGTCCTAGAGAGTTTGTTGATTGGGATGATCGTTGCCGCAAGCTTGAAGATGGGATGCTACCACGACATTCATCGCCAACGCCGCAACATGTTATGCATGTCGTCCACCGTCGCCGTTACCCTCATATAAAAATATATGATTATAAATTAAATATTTATAATTATATATTTTAAGCATTATTATTTTTAAGCTTTTTTTAAGCATTTTATTTTTATGCATTATCCTATTGTATTTTTATTTCATATTATGATGGATGCTTATAACCATCTTTTGTATTTCTATTTCATGAATGGTGGAGATTGAGTGGTGTAGCCTATACAAGGTCATGCTTATGAAGAATTTAGTAAGAAGATAAGAAATTGAAAAAAACCTAAATCTATTTAGATTCCCCCCCTCTCTTCGAAATTTCGGCCCTCTCCCTCTCCTCTCTCTTGGCCGCCGGCCACCTCCTACTCCCCCTCTCTATATTTCGGCCTTCTCTCCCCCTCCTCCCTCAAGTTTTCTCCTCGAACAGCCCTTCCTCCTTTCCAACACAAAAACCGAGCAGCCCTCCTACACAAAAACCGTGCAGCCCCTCCTACACAAAATCTGGCCACCCTCTTTTCCCTCAACCTCTCGGCCACCCTTCTCCACCACCCACCCGAGCAGCCCCCTCCTTTCCACACAAAAACCGACCGCCTCACTCCCTCCAATAAACCAAGCAGCCCTCCTCCTTCCACACCAAACCGCCCCCTCTCTCCCTCCACAATAAATCGAGCAGCCCCCTTGCTAATATCGGCCACCACCTTTCCTCACTCCTCCGTCAATATATTTGGCCATCAAGGTTTCTCCCTCTCCTAGGATTTTTGCAAAGGAAAGCGGCTCGCGTCTTCATCGTCCGGTGCGGTACTGTGGATTTGCGTGAAAAGAGATCCAACCACCGTCGTTGTGTGCTTTCCTCCACTCATCTTTGTGGACGGTTTTTTTGGGATTGAGTAACGAATTCTAAACCACCTTTTGTGAGTTTCTTTTGAATTACTGTGAGATTTAGTGGATTAGAAGGCTAGTATTTAGTTCGGATTTATATTGAAATTAGTGCGTTAATAAAATCTGAATTTCAAGCGTTTAACTCTTCGAATATTTTCATATAAATTGGATCAGGTAGATCTCGTGAATGCTAGAAGAAATCAGGTTCATTAACCTTTGATTTCTCATTGAGTTCAAGTGATTTGACATACCCTCATATTAATTAATTTTGGGATTGGTTCGTACTTTTCTGAAATCGCTAATTTTAGTCTGGATACTCTCTTATTGGGTTTATGTATGCTTGCGGATAATAATAATTTGAATAGCTAATTGCCCGGATCCTGTAGGTCCTATTCGCTTGAGCGAACATTGTCATATAGCTCTTGTTTAATCTATTAAAAGAGGTAGCAAGCCTTTGCGTTTTCCGTTGTTAAAGTTTGTGCTCTAATTGGTTCAGTTAAACAGTATTGTAATTAGAGATATATAATTTTGAACCCTTTGGTGAACCCTAAAGAATCGAACCTTATTTTTCTTAAAAGAATTTTGAGATATATAAAGTGTTGCCCAGATCTACGACTCTTTTATCTAACTGAGTCAGAATTTGACTTAACTGGATTTTCAGATTCTGACTATGCTGGATGCAAAGTGGACAAAAAAAGCACATCAGGAACATGCCAGTTCCTTAGAGATAGACTTGTGTCCTTGTTTTGTAAGAAGTAAACATCTGTGTCAACTTCAACTGCAGAAGCTGAATACATTGCAACTGACAGCTGTTGTTCACAAATATTGTGGATTGAAAACTAACTCATGAATTATGATCCCAACTTAAATAATTTAACTATATTTTGTGACAATACAAGTGCAATTTCTATTGCACAAAATCCAGTGCTGCATAGTAGAACAAAACATATAGAGATTAAACATCATTTCATTAGAGATTGTGTGGACAAAAAGAAAGTTAATCTTATCTTTATCTCCACTGATTTGCAAAGATCAGATATCTTCACTAAACCATTAGATGAGAAGAAACATCTGTTCTTTCTGAATCTGCTAGGTATGATTAATGAAGAAGCTTAATTTGATTTCTGTCCAAGGTTGAAGAATTGATCACATTTTGTCGAACGAAGATCGACGATCTGAGAACTGTTTTTGAGATATTTCGTCGACCTGAGATCGACGAACTCTTTGCGTGAAGTTATTTCGTCGAGCAGAGATCGACGATCTTGCTTCAGAAAATTTTTCATCGACCTGAGAACGACGAAAAGTTTTCCCCTCTTCCAACTGAGATCGACGATATTATTTCTTTATGAAATTTTTTCATCGACCTGAGAATGGAGATTTTTTTTAATTTTTCACAGGCCAGCTTCCGACGCTTCATATTCTGAAAACCTTATAACTAGGTTTTCGCCGTGCTCTATCCCACGCATTCTGTTCTCTTGCACTTGATCTCTCTATTGTTTTTGCAGGAAAACCTATGGCGATTCCGGCACTCTCCCTCTCCAGCATTAAGTACGACACTGACTTCGACATTGACTTAGATTCCTTCAAACACACTGATCAGATCTTCACAGACATTCTACAACTGTTTGAAGAACAGCATCTGAAGAAATTTATGACCACAAGGATTAAGTTGCCCGCAACTGAAATAAGAGAATGGGTTTATACCTCCACTTCTCCAGACGTAGAAACCATGATCGGTACCATTGGCAGCAATCAAGTTACTCTAACCCCTGAAATTTTAACTGAGGTATTTGGTTTGACAAATGGAGACGATGATATTGAAATAGAAAATTCTGAATATGATAATATGCGGACTAAAATGGGTCACTTTGAAGGAAACCCTAATAAAATACTGAAAAAGAATCTATCTGTTCAGTATAAATTTCTGGTAGATATTGTCGGTAAGGTTTTGCTAGGCAAACACACAGCCCATGACTATATAACCAGACACCAATTCTTGGTGATATGTGCTCTGGTAAATAAGAAAGCAATAAATTGAGGAAAGTTAATATTTGAGTTGATTAAGAAGAAAAATTCTAAGAAAGAAATTTGTTTTGGGAGGATTTTAGGAATTTTCCTTCAGGCCAAGACACCTGAATTATTGGTCTCCCAGACCATATTCATTAATGCCTCCAAGAGGATAACCTCTGCCTTATTTGGCAGATGGGAGAGGACCATCCCAAAGCCCTCCAGGGCCTCCTCTTCCTGGATAACTTCTGAGGACACCAATGCAGTAATAGCCTCTCCACCACCTTTAGAAGAAGTTCTTCCATCCGCCAGATTTCCTTCACCTCCTCCACAACAACTACAACAACCATTTTCACCTCTTCCACCACCATCACCTCCACATTCTCTCATTATCATCCATGAGGACATTTCATCTCCACCTTCTCAATCTCCACTCCCAACTCATCCATCTGATATTCCATCCACATCCTCACAACCCACTTTCAATTTGTTATCTCCACCTCCACCATCTCCACATCATTCCCCAGTTCCATCTCCTGTTCAGGAAACCACCTCAACACCCACCACCATAATTCCTTCCTCCACTACTGACATTCCATCCAACCCTACTTCCACATTCCCTGAATATACCCATACAGATTTCTCCCATTCCTTCTCTGTATGTTCCAACTGTGGACATCATACCCCTTATACTACCTCTGCTCCTGAACCTCTATACTTAAATTTCTCTGACATTGCTAAAGATCTTTTAGCTTTCATTTCTCCAACTCTTGAGCAATTAATAGCACTAGCTATTGCTCCTATTTTGCCTCCATCTCTTCTCTCTCTAACAGAGTTGCTGCTCTCTCCTCTATTCCTTCTTCTGGGGGACTGACTTCAAGACCCTCTGAAACCAGCCAGGGGGAGATGTTCCATGAAGAAGTTCCTCCTCCAGCAGCAGCAGATTCAGATATGATTGCAGATTCAGACATTCTAACAGACATAATAGATATAATTGATTCAGATACTGACATGACTGATACATTTGCTGAAATAACCACTGTTGGTGATTTCATTATAAATCCCACAGTTGATTTAGATTCTTTACTAAATTCTTTTAATTCAGTGTACAAAAATACTTTACCAAGTTTTGTTGCTCAGTACTCTAAAGCTATTGTAGTTTATACTGCTCCAATAAGTCCTGCAGTTGTAGATCAACTAAAGGCAAGTTTTGTAGTTCCTGTAATTACAGAACATTTAGTTGTTGAAGATATAAGTGAGCCAGCTCCTGATCATAAGGCATTCTCTCCACCAACTTTTGGCTGGTGTGAATCTCCAATGCCCAACTTTTATGATATTTTGTTTGCTGACATGAAAGAAGAAGCAGAAAGTGTTTAGACTGCTACAGATAGTTTTGTAGAGCCAGCATGTCAAGCTCAGCCACAGGTTCCTGGAATTTCAGCTGAATTGCTAAAGCAGTTGGATGCTCTTTATGATAATCCGGGAAATTCTTCTTCTTCTGATGATGATAATGAATCAGATGACTCTGAAAATACAAGTACTAAGAAAAAAAGGCTCCTGCTAAGACTGCTCCTCCAAAAGCTGCTCCTAAGCCAAATCCATCTGCTGATGTTCCTTATTATATCCTGCATAACATAACTCTCACTCCAGACACCCCAAATTGGATGAGATATTCCAAAAATGAACTAAAAAAGCTAGGAAGAAGAGCATGAGATACTCTCCACCTCCTAAATTCAGGAGAGGTCCTCCTCCTCCTCCTCCTTCTGCAGCAGGATCTTTAGGAAGTGTTTCTCAAGTTCATAAATCTACATCTTCTCATCAGTCCAAACCTTCCTACAACAAACAACAATATAGTTCTAGCAACCGCAGCAAGCAACAACAATATCAAAGCACAGCAGACAACAGAGAACATCTGAAGACAATCAACCAGATAAAGCAAGTCCTGAAAGTCCTCTTTCTCAAGTTTGTGATCCAGAAATGGCCCCAACTCCAGAATGGCCAGATTTCAAGAATTAATAGCTCTTTCTCAAATCAGAAAAGCAAAGGAAGAAGGACAAGACACCTCATAGTATACTACCATGTCCTCATATAGAAAGAAAGAACTAGACAAGTATCAGGTACATAATCTTTTTAATACTGATGATTATATGTCATTACATCCGGAAGCAGTTGTACCAAGAGCTGCTTCTGTGACAATCCTTGGAGCAAGTGATATGAACTGTTTTAGCTTTTCTGTGATCCTAAAACTGCTTATTTATTTCTTGATACAAAGCTCTCTGTACATATATATCTGCTGCATACTTTATAATTTCCTGCCAGATATATTTTTTCTTGCTTTGTGAAATGTGTTGTGTCTGTAATTAGTGACCTCACCCAAATATGGGGAGATTGTTGGATCCCTAGTTAGATTTGGGCTAGGTTCACTAAACTAGGATGTTTGACCCAACATGTATAGCCAGGGTCATGTTTGAGTCCTGTAGTCTAGGCCATGTCCTTTGTTGGATCCCTAGTTGGATTTGGGCTAAGTTCACTAAGTTAGGATGTTTGACCCAACCTATATAGCCAGGGTCATGTTTGTGTCCTAGAGTCTAGACCATGTCCTTAGAATCAACACTGCTTGGACCAGCCATCAATAGACTGCAAAAAACTCAAAGACTTAGAGAAATATCAAACACTCAGGAAATGAGTTCGACGTTCGTCAAACTCAGGTCGACGAAAGTCGTGCTCAGCTCGACGAACTCCGAGAAAATTCTCTGAGCTGAGCTCGACGAACTTGGTTCTCATGTCGACGATTTATGGACACTATACTTCAACATTCCAAAGTCCAGAATTCCTTCTCTGAACTCCAGTCGACGAAGTTAGAATATTAGCTCGACGAACTTAGTTCTCTGATCGACGATTTCTGGCTCATCTACTTCAACATTCTAAAGTCCAGAAAACATCTCAATATTATAATTCCAGAAACACTTGTCTCTAGTCGACGAATTTGTGTTCTCAGCTCGACGAACTTAGACCACAGTTTGACAAGGTTCATCAAGTAGCAGTCAGCAGTTCTCAGCTCAACGATCTTGGATCTCTGGTCGACGAAAAAAAATATCTGGTCGACGAACTTGACTTCTCAGCTCGACTAACTCTGGACCCAGGTCGACGAATTCTGTTCTCTGCTCGACGATTTTTGTGCAGATGCAGACTTGGTTTTTTCCCTCCTTCTTTCCTTAGTTTATTGCCATAATTCCTGAGTAATCAATGCCTAATATTCTCTGAATATTACCGTTAGATGCAACATTGATTATGGACTTCATCATGATTATTGCTTGTCGTTTTTCAATGGGACAGTTGGGGAAATCAATCAATGCAAATATTCTCCAGGCCGTCAGCAATGAATGCAGGAAGGAATTCAAAATTCAGAAGGAAGATTTCACAGGAAATATGAAAGGATTTTTCTCTTCCTTCTCGACAAGAGATAGAAGATAGAGCTCTGTGAAATAATTGAGAAAACATACAGTATATACTGTGAATACAGAGAACAACATACATAGGGCAATAACACTGAAGAAACAAGAAGCTGTAGCCCTTGACCAGAGAAACAACATCACGCAAAAGAAGAAGAAGAAGAACATCAATACAAAATCAAGAGTCTTCTTCCTTCTTCATTCCAGGATTCTTCAGAGGACAACAAATACTCTATCAGTCAAGAAGTTCCTGGATACCTTTTGGTCAAGGATGAAATATTGAAGGCCTACTCACCCTGAAGCAAAGCCTAAGATTTCCTGAGTTCAACATCTCAGGGGGAGCTTTGCTAACATCAAAATCCACTAAGTCTTCTCAGTTATGTTTTGAGAAAGAGAACACATCATCACTCTCTCATCCCCCACTGTAAAAAGGGTTCTTTAACTCCCTTCAAAAGTTATTCTTTGTTGTAAGTCTCCTGATCAAAAGACCTGGGATTGGTTTTTGGGCACCTGATCAAAAGCTCATTGGTGGCAGTCACCTGATCAAAAACCTGAGTGGATTCCTACCAGGGTCGTAGAAGAGTGGATGTACCCAGGTTGGGGAACCACTATAAAATTCTTGTGTTATCTGGTTGCACTTTTTCTTTTGTTCTTGCCGTGGCTGTGCTAGTTAGGTTGCTGTGTCTGTAATAGTTAGTTTATATTTGCTGTGCCTGTGATAGATTATTTTATTTTAGAACTAAGTTTTTAGTTACAGCAAAAAACATTAAAAGTTTAAAGATACTCTATTCCCCCCTCTAGAGTATATCAGATCTAACCCTAACTTTCAATTGATATCAGAGGGTGTTCATTTGGTTGTCCAAGCTAACCCTTGAACCAAAAGATCCTCTGTTAGATCTGATATTTTATTTCTATTTGATTATATTCACAGCATGACACAAAACAAAGACTATGCAAGCACCAGACCTCCAGTATGCAACTTAAATAAGTTTGCCATCTGGAAGGCAAGAATTAAATTATATATGAATTCTATTGATGAGGACATCTACAATTCCATTTTGACAGGTCCTTCTCAACCATCCACTTCTACAGCAACCTCAAGCACTCATGTAGTTCCACAACCTGAGTGGTCTGATGCCCAGAAGAAAGCAAAAGTTGCTGATGCCAAAGCCATGAACATTCTGGCCCAAACAATGTCTGATGACATTTTCCAGAAAGTGACAGAATGCACATCAGCCAAGGCCATTTGGGACTCTCTCAACCAAATGGTAGCTGGATCAGCTGATGAAAGAAAAGACAGAAGATCCAATCTCATATCCCAATATGAGTACTTCAAGAAGGATGAAGCAGAATCTGTTGCAGACATGTACAACAGGCTGAGCTCAATCATCAATGAGCTGAAGACCTTGGATAAGGACATCACCCTTACTGAGGTGAACGATAAAATTCTCATGTGCTTTCCAAGCTTATGGGATTCAAGGATCTGACCAATCAAGGAGGCCAGGAGCCTAAATGAGATTTCCACTGAATCTTTATTAGGAAAGCTCAAGTCCTATGAGTAGCTCATAAAGTCTAGAGAAGCAGCTGAACAAAGAACTCCTCCACCAACAAGAAAGGAGCACAACTTGGCATTCAAGGCTGCTGAGGAGACAGAAACATCAACAGTAAATGAAGAATTGATGAGTCTCTTTGCCAAGAGATTTTATAAAATGACAAGGAAAGATTTCAGAAGAAAATCATCCAGGCAGGATGATAAGCCAAGGTATGACAAAACTCCCAGTAAAGAAGTGGTGTGCTTTGGTTGCAGGGAACTTGGACACTTCATCTCAGAGTGTCCAGAAAACCAAAAGAAAGAAAGGAGAAGAGAGAAGGATTCTAGAAGACAGCAAAGCTCAAGGCCTTCTTCCAGCAAATACAAGAAGAAGGTGAAAGGTTTTGTAGCTGAATACTGGAGTGAAACTGAAGATGAATCCACATCTTCCAGCTCCAGTGAAGAAGAAGAAGAGACAAGGGCCAAGGAAGTGTTCCTTATGGCCATTGATGCCTCTAGAAGTCAGTCAGAAGATGAAGAGGAATCTGACAATGAAGGAGCTTCAGAATCAGAAGCTGATCAGGTACTTTCTTCCTTTGATTATAGTTCTGACAGTTTTAAATCTTAATTTAAAACCATGTGTATTGATCTAATAAACTCTGAAAAGGAAATGAAAACACTTAGGGAAAGATTATCAAATCAAGAAAATATGATTTCTGAAAACACTAGGTTAAAGGAAGAACTAACAATAGCTAATGAACAAATTAACTCCTTAAAAACAGAGCTATGTGAGGCAAAACAACTTGAGGAATCTCTCAATGGTAGAAGCCTTAAGCTGATGGACATCACAAGCACAGTCAATGCCAGACTTAATGACAAACTGGGCTTGGGTGCATCTTCAAGTTTACCCCCCATTCTCAAGAAGAATATATTATCAACCCCCATCATATTTGTTACAGCTAAGGGTAAAGAAGTAATGAACAACAACCAAATCACAGAAGAAGTAACTAACTTTAAAAATCACAATAACAGAAACCAGAAAATCATAGATAAAAAAAGTTCAGCAGATTTCGTCGAACTCAGATCGACGAAATGTGGCCAGTTCATCGAACTCAAGTCGACGAACGCTGAACGCAAATCTACATAACAATCACTCGTCTTACTGTGATCGACGAACTGTGTATGGTTCGTTGAGCAGAGATCGACGAACTTGGGGCACAGAAAATGAACATGTTCATTATCTGAGCAGAGATCGACGATCTCATCCCATTTTGTCGAACTCTGGTCGACGAACTCATAACATTTCGTCGAACCCAGAAAGACTTAAAAAAGTCATAAATATAACAACAACTCTAATAAATCTAGGAAACCTTTCAATCCTCTTACTGACTGGATAATTCCTCCTAGAAGATATCATCCATTAGGCTACAAATCACAACCTGAATTTTCAGTAATATCTAGCTTTTCTTATCAACAATATAAAGGACCCAAGGTAACCTGGGTCAAGAACAACTAACTGTTTTCATTGCAGGAAGGAATTCAAAATTCAGAAGGAAGATTTCACAGGAAATATAAAAGGATTTTTCTCTCCCTTCTCGACAGGAGACAAAAGATCGAGCTCTGTGAAACAATAGAGAAAACATACCGAATATACTGTGAATACAGAGAACAACATACACAGGGCAATAATACTGAAGAAACAAGAAGCCCTAGCCATTGACCAGAGAAACAACAAAAAGTAGTAGAAGAAGAACATTAATCCAAAATCAAGAGTATTCTTCCTTCTTCATTCCAGGATTCTTCAGAGGACAACAAATACTCTATCAGTCAAGAAGTTCCTAAAATTGAAGGCCTACTCACCCTGAAGGAAAGCCTAAAATTTCCTGAGTTCAACATCTCAGGGGGAGCTTTGCTAACATCAAAATACACTAAGTCTTCTTAGTTGTATTTTGAGAAAGAGAAGACATCATCACTTTGTCACCCCCCACTGTAAAAAGGGTTCTTTAACTCCCTTCAAAAGTTATTCTTGGTTGCAAGTCTCCTGATCAAAAGACTTGGGATTGGTTTTTGAGCACCTGATCAAAAGCTCATTGGTGGCAGTCACCTGATCAAAAACCTGAGTGAATTCCTACCAGGGTGGTAGAAGAGTGGATGTACCCAGGTTGGGGAACCACTATAAAATTCTTGTGTTGTCTGGTTTCACTTTTTCTTTTGTTCTTGTTGTGGCTATGCTAGTTAGGTTGCTGTGTCTGTGATAGTTAGTTTATATTTGCTATTCCTGTGATAGATTATTTTATTTTAGAACTAAGTTTTTAGTTATAGCAAAAAACATTAAAAGTTTAAAGATACTCTATTCACCCCCCTCTAGAGTATATCAGATTTAACCCTAACTTTCAATTGGTATCAGAGGATGTCCAGTGGTTAATCAAAAATGGTACCTGGATAGTGGATGCTCCAAACACATGACTGTCATCAAGGACAACTTAAACAACTATAAGTCCAAGCTGGGACCAAAGGTAATCTTTGGTGATTCAAAGTGTGGCCAGTCTGAAGGATTTGGAGAAGTGAAGATTGGAGCAGTCACTTTCAAAAAGGTGACATATGTAAGTGGACTCAAGCACAACCTCATCTCCATAAGCTAACTATGTGATGATGGTTATCCGGTACATTTCAACTCAAAAACTTGTATTATTTCTAATAAAGAAAAACAAAATGTTTTAATTGGAAATAAACAAGGAAACATTTATTTGGTTGATTTTTATTCTGCCAATTCAGATATTTGTCTACTTAACATTGTTAGCAACCAAAATGAATTATGACATAAAAGGATAGGACATGTTAACATGAAAAATATTGCTAGGCTATCTAAAGACAGCCTTGTGAGAGGTTTATCTTCTGGTCCCTACAAGAAGGAAGGCCTCTGCAGGGCTTGTCAACTAGGCAAGCAAACTAAATCTAGCTTTAAATCAGTAAATAAGAGTGATTCGTCTAGGATTTTGTACTTGCTACACATGGATCTCTTTGGACCCATTGCTGTACAAAGCCTAGGAGGGAAATCTTATACTCTAGTCATTGTAGATGACTTCTCAAGATATAGATTGCAACTCTAAGGAAGTCACACTAGGGCAGAACACCGAACGTGAGACTAAATTCATTGGTATGCGAGGATCGAGCAAGACATTATTGTATGTTGTCCAAGTAGTCAAGGCAGTTTGAAAGGGCGTGGAGTTGTTCTTCACGTTGTTGGAGGCTGTTGAGCTGAAGCCCTGTGTGAGTGATTTTCCTATTGTATCGGAGTACGCTGATGTGTTTCCTAAGGATCTTCCGGGGTTACCGCCCCAGCGGGAGATGAACTTCGCTATTTGAGTTGGTTCCAGGTGTGAAACCTGTGGTTCGCTCGCCATGTCGTGTTGCGCCAAAGGAGATGGAGGAACTAAAGTTTCAATTGCAAGAATTGTTGGAGCAAGGCTTTATACATCCAAGTATGTCACCTTGGAGCGCTCCGGTTCTATTTGTGAAAAAGAAGGACTGAAGCTTGCGGCTATGCATTGAATATCGATAGTTGAACAAACTGACGGAAAAGAACAAGTATCTGATTCCACAGATTGATGACTTGTTCGATCAGCTAGTGGGATCAACTGTTTACTCGAAGCTAGACTTGAAGTTTGGCTACTATCAGTTGAAAATTCAGGAATGTGATATTCCCAAGACAGTGTTTGGGACACGCTATGGTTACTACGAGTTCACTGTAATGTCGTTTGGGCTAACAAATGCGTCATCGCTATTCATGGACGTAATGCACCGAACATTTCGAGAGTACTTGTATTTATTTGTAATCGTATTTATTGACGACATATTAGTGTACTCTCAGTCTGAAGAAGACCATGCAAACCATTTACGGCTGGTGTTGCACACCCTGAGAAGAAACGAGCTCTATGACAAGTTCTCAAAGTGTGAGTTCTGGATGTCGTCAGTGGCCTTTCTTGGCCATGTGGTTAGTGGAGAGGTCATTGCGGTAGATCCAGCAAAGATAGTTGTGATACGAGAGTGGCCGGTGTTGTCTTTTGTAGCCGAAGTCAGGAGTTTCCTTAGACTAGTGAACTACTACTGACGCTTCGTAGAGAACTTTTCGCGGATAGCCTTGCCTCTTACCACACTAACGAGAAAAGATCATAAGTTCGTTTGGACGCCAGAGTGCGCGCGAGCTTTTAAAGAGCCGAAGAGTCGCTTGACCACGACGCCAATTTTGACATCGCCATGTGGTTCAGACGGCTTTGAAATTTATAGTGATGCATCAGGAAGCGGCTTAGGCCGCGTTCTTCTTTAGTTTGTAAAGGTGATTGCTTATGGCTCACGCCAGTTGAAAGTGCATGAGTGGAACTATCATGTCCACGACTTGAATTTGGCGGCAGTGATATTTGCACTTAAGCTATGACGTCATTACTTATATGACGTGAACGTTGATATCTTCACGGACCATAAGAGCCTGAAATATCCACTAGACTAGAATGATCTAAATATGCGACATCGGAGGGGGACGGAGTTCCTCGGAGACTACACCTTCTAGATTCATTATACTCCCGGGAAGGGAAATGTGGTCGCAAATTCCCTGAGTCGTAGGACTCAGGCAAAAGCAAGTTTGTTGCAGATGCATGATGAGCATCTAATACAGGAGTTGGAGGCCTTAGACATCTCTTGTGTGGACAAGAATGCTACTATAAGTGCATGCCTGAACTGGACGGAGGTACATTATGATCTTGCGGACAGGGTTCGAGGAGCAACGGAACTTGATGAAAGTCTACAATGCTATGCAATAGATAAGTCAAATGCCCAATTCTCTTGGGATGATGGGCTTTTGCGGAAAGATGATCTTTTGTGCTTCCCGAACGTGGGTAAATTACGTGAAGAATTGTTATATGAGGCACACTTTATGAAGTATTCAATCCACCAAAGGAGCATAAAGTTGTATAAGGACATGAAGAAATTATTCTGGTGGTCAGGTGTAAAGAAAGATATAGCTCATTATGTGGCAAAGTGTCAGACTTGCGCCTTGGTAAAAGCTGAATGCCAGAAGCCTGGAGGTTTCCTGAAGTCGCAACATATTCCGGAATGGAAGTTTGACGACATTTTGATGGATTTCGTGCCCAGTTTTCCAAGATCACAGCGCGGGAACGATTCTGTTTGGGTGATCGTGGACCGGTTGACTAAAGTGGCTCACTTCATTCCGAACAAGAGGGACGATTCAGTGGAAGTTTTGGCTAATCTTTACATCGAACAAATAGTACGACTGCATGGTGTGCCCCGTAGCATCGTAAGTGATCGAGACATGCGCTTAACTTCGAATGATTGGAGCCTAATCCTTAAATTGTTGGGGACAAAATTAAAATTCAATACGGTCTTTCATCCTCAAATGGATGGCCAGACTGAGTGGACCAATAAAACGATGAAGGATTTGCTCTGAATGTGCGCCTTGGATTTCGGGAAGAGGTGGAAAGACCATATCTATATGGTAGAGTTTGCCTACAATAATAGCTATCAAGCTAGTATCAATATGGCGCCTTTTGAAGCTTTGTATGGTAGGAAGTGCTGTACACCGCTAGCTTGGGCAGAAACATGCGAGTCTAAGTTGTATAAGCGTAAGGAAGTCGAAGAGGCTAATTCGACGGTACACTCTATTCGAGAGCGACTAATGATGGCCCTAGATAGGCAGGCGAAATACTACAACGCCAAACACCGAAACATGGAGTTTGCGGTGGGCGATTGGGTATATTTAAAGATCAATCCATTCAAAGGCATATACAGGATTCGACGCTCGAAAAAGCTGAGTCCAAGGTATCTTGGCACGTTTGAAGTGGTGGAGCGAATTGGAGAAGCTGCCTATCGCCTAGCTCTTTCAGCAGAACTGAGTGGCTTGCATGATTTGTTCCATATATCAGCGCTTCGAAAAGCTGTAAAAGAGCCAGCTCAAGTGATTGCGAATGATCGCGTACCGGTCGAATCTGGGCTAAAGACGAAGGTTAGGCCCATTTAGATTGAGGATAAGGCGGTTAAACAGCTGCGGAACAAGACAATCAGGATGGTCAAGGTCCGGTGGGGCAACTGTGGCCGTGAGGATCTAGCATGGGAGCGGGAGCAAACCATGCTTGCTGAATTTCCCGAGTTATTTGTATAAAATGTTGTAACATTTTTTGAAGAGAATGTATGTTGTAATATGTTTGTTACTGCCTTTGTAACATGGTATGCAAATTTCGGGACGACATTTCTATAAGGAGGGGAGGATTGTAACACCCCAGGCACAGGAGGAGGTAACAGGCTAAAGTCGAACAAAACTCGACGAAAATGCCTAGCAGGGCTCGACGAAAATGCCGAGCAGGGCTCGACGAAAACGCCGAGCAGAGCTCGACGATAACGCCGAGCAGAGTTCGACGAGTGTCAAACAAAGTTCGACGAAATCAATCACGTTCGACGAAATCAATGCCGTTCGATGAATTTCGTTCGACGAACTCAAACCCGTGCGATGACTTGTCGAAAGAAGATATCCCCGACTGGCGACTCGTGTCAGATGGCTGGTGAGCGGCCAGTGAGCGACGATTGACTTTTCAGCTCAAATCCTGGCCTTTGCTTTGTTTTGGAGGAGAGATCATGTGGCTGGGATTAGTCCCGAATCCACTGAACCAGAGAAGGATAGGAAGGAGGTTTCATTTTCTTTTTTTTTCTCTCTCTCTTCATCTCTTGAGTTTCCTTGAGTAAAAAGCAAGAAGCTAAGGAGGTGTTGAGCTGAGCTTTGTAAGCATACTGAAGGAGATCTTGTCGTCCGAAGCCAGATCTGAGGCTAGATCCGTAAAGGGGAAAGTGATGCGCTCACTTCCATCCACGCCGTAAAGCTTCGCCATGACTATGAAGAGAACTACAAGGGTAACGAGTATCTCTCGGAAAAATGAAGTCCTCAATATGCATACTTGCATGGATCCCCTCACCAAAATGTGAAAAAGGTGGATTTCAATGGGTAGATCGGCTTGATCCCCATATATTCCTGCATATAGATCCGGAAATGTAGAGTACGGAATATGCATTTTGTGTGAAGCCCAACTGGATAGGTTGGTCTAGATTGGTGATGTTTTTCTATTTGCGTGTCGGAGAACACTCCGTGGATATGCATGTGATGTACGCGTGAAATCCGTAGTCTAGGGGTATGCAGGATGCTGCATTAAAGTACTGGAAGCATTTCCACAAAAATACCCGGGAAAGATCATGGTTTTGAGAACTGTTGATGTCACCGGGCGATAGTGAGTGTCGTCAGGCGATAGCTCCCAGTGAGCTGAAATTTTGTGTGGCCTGTCTCGACGAGGCCTGGGGGGCCGTTGTATGCGAGGATGTGTGCTTAAGTTTCCTGGCTTGTGGTGGGTGCCAGCCCAAAATGGACAAAGCCGTGTGGCTTGTGATGAGTTGAGTCGTGAAGGCCAACTACTAGGCCATTAAGTTAAGTACCTTTGAACGACTGAGTCGTCAAGTTAAGTACCTCTGAATGAGAAGTTGGTCGTCAAGTTAAGTACCTTTGAACGACGTAGTCGTCAAGTTAAGTACCTCTGAATGACAAAGTTACCGTTAAGTCAAAGACCTCTGAACGGCGGTGTTACACGGGGGAGTCCGGTACACCGAAAATGTGCCCTGAGTGAATGAGGCGTGTGGTCTTTGGGCCAACGTCTATGGTGAATGGTGTTTAAGTGCACCATGATGTTGCCAATACATATATATATGCTATGCCTTGTTACAGGGATGGAGAAAAGCCGCCCCGAGTAAGGGGTGAGATCGTTATAATCGGGTCAGCAAAATGCTGACTGTTGCTTTGTTTGCCACGTTTGGTGGGATCTTCTGTGCAGGTGCTGGAGAGCCAAGTGGAAAATAGCGGGCTGAAGCCCATGCACTGCAATTGGCTGGCCCTTGAAGGTCCAAAAGCGAACATTTACTGTTTTCATGTATGGCCGGCCAGCGTGTCGATGTGTGAAACCACTTTTTGTTAAATGAAACAGTTGTAATAAGGCTACGGCTGAAACATGTGTTATATGTATATTTATATTTCAGTCCTTTTTGTGTAGTGGACATTCTCGTTATGTGTGAGTTCTTAACTTAAAATGCTTCCGCTAGAATGCTCTGAGATAGGGTGCGTTTATAATTGAACTTGGATTTGGAAACAACGTTTAATCCCTTTACCTGTATGTAGTATATGGTGTCGGGCACCGACCGGACCTTCTGTCATATGTTATACGATGGATGGGTGCGTTACAAAAGGTAGTGCCTCCAAAACTTTAGAGCGAATATCTCGGCCGCTAACTCCAAGTCGTGGACCGGATAATTCCTCTCACGCACCTTCAACTGGTGCGAGCCACACGCTATTACACTCTCATGTTGTAGCAGAACACAGCCTAGGCCGCTTCCAGAGGCATCGCTGTATATCTCAAAGCCTTCTGTCCCACATGGCGAACATAGAATAGGTGCCATGGTCAGATGACTTTTCAGCTCTTCAAAAGCTTGCTCGTACGTCGACGACCAGACAAACTTCTGATCCTTCCTTGTCAAGGTCGTGAGGGGTAATGCTATCCGCGAGAAGTTCTCCATAAAGCGTCTATAGTAGCGGATAAGCCCTAGAAAACTCCGGACTTCCGCCGCCGAAGACAATACAGGCCACTCCTGTATCACAGCAATCTTTGTCGGATCCACTGCGATTCCCTCACCGCTAACAATATGACCAAGAAATGCTACCGAAGAAAGCCAGAACTCACACTTCGAGAACTTGACATATAGCTGACTGCTTCTCAAAGTCTCTAGAACAATCTATAAATGTTCTGCATGATCAAACTCGGACTGGGAGTACACGAGGATATCATCAATGAACACTATCAGGAACTGATCCAGATACTCCCTGAACGTCTGACTCATCATGTTCATAAACACGGATGACACATTAGTCAGCCCAAAATGCATGACCGTGAACTCGTGATGCCCATAACGTGTATTGAACGCAGCCTTGAGAATGTCACTTTCCCTGATTCTTAGTCGACAATAACCAGATTTCATATCCAACTTCGAATATACTGTCGACCCAACTAGCTGGTCGAACAGATCGTCGATCCTCAAGATCAGGTACTTGTTTTTCTTTGTTAACTTATTCAACTCCCGGTAGTCGATTCATAGCAGCAAACTTCCTTCCTTCTTCTTCATGAAGAGGTCTGGGGCACTCCAAGATGACGAACTTGGACGCACATACCCCTGCTCTACCAATACATGAAACCGCGCTTTCAACTATGCCATCACTCTTGGTGCTAAGCGGTAAGGATACCGCGACACCGGTTTGGCACCTGTCACCAACACGATGGTGAAATTGATCTCTCTCTAAGGTGGAGCTCCAGGGAGATCTTCAGGGAATACATCGGCAAACTCCGACACCACCGGAACACCGACCAAAGCCAGGCTTGGGATTAGTAGCCTCTAATAGAGTTAATAAAAACTCAGCACCCTCAAGAGCTGCTAACTTAGTTTCGCGTTCGGTGTTCTGTCCTAGTATGACCCCTTGGGGTTACACCACCTACTATCTTTAACGACCATGTTTCTATTTGGTTTGTATATACATAATTGATACAACAAAAAGAAATAGGACGAACCACACTAAGACCTTCGTTGCTATGGTGCGAGAAGCCCCTGCAACGAACAGTGCTCTCTACAATCAAAAGTAGAGTAAAGCCTACTATAAACAAGTCATAAATCAGAAACTAATCATGTCATAGGTATAACAGTTATAAACTAAACCGTACCTGTCATCTCGTCTTTTTGCTTATGGACTCCAGTCTCTTTCTTGGTCTTTGGGAGCCCACTCCAACAATCACGGGTTATATGTCCCGGCTTATCACAAGTGTAACATATAATTGGGTCTCGCCCAACAGTTGCTCCGGATCAAGTCTCCTTTGCCACTGGAGTACCTGATGGCGACGCTGTCCCGCCACTGGTTCATGATGACGTTGCTGAGGCGGCCTTTGATCTCCGACATAGATTGTTTGTTGATTGGGACGATCGTTGCCGCAAGCTTGAAGATGGGATGCTACCGCGACATTTATCGTCAACGCCGCTACATGTTATGCACCCCGTCCGCCGTCGCCGTTACCCTCATATAAAAATATATGATTATAAATTAAATATTTATAATTATATATTTTTAAACATTATTATTTTTAAGAATTTTTTATTTTAAGCATTTTATTTTTATGAATTATCCTATTGTATTTTTATTTCATATTATGATGAGTGCTTATAACCATCTTTTGTATTTCTATTTCATGAATGATGGAGATTGAGTGGTGTAGCCTGTAATTTCATATGAGGAGAAATCATATGCCGACATGGGCTCCCATAGGCCATAGTCACGGAAATGAGTCTCAGTTTTCCAGCGAAGAGTTCATCTGCTTCTGCACTCAGCTGGTAATTGACCTCAGGTTCGCCTTCGTCCACCACCCACGGAGCAACGGGCGGGTGGAGGTGGCGAACAAGATCATTGTGAATCTTTTAAAGATTAAGGTGGAAAACCTGAGAGGAAGTTGGATAGAATAACTCCCCGCGATGTTATGGGCCTTGAAGACAACCCCCAACACAACCACCAGAGAAACCCCCTTCAAACTTTCCCACGGTTGTGAAGCCATCCTACCCGTGGAGTTAGGGGCCAGGTCTCTGCGAGTAGTAGCTGCCAAGGAAGGAGATGAAGAATGGAGGGTCAAGAACGAAAAGGGGCTACAAATCTCTCTGGATCTGGTACAGGAACTTCGCGATGTGGCCGCCGTCAGGAAAGAAGAAATCCAGTGGCGGATGGCTAAGTACTTTGACAAGCATGTCAGAATCAAGCAGTTCACAGAAGGTGACCTGGTCCTAAAAAAGGTTGATGTCGCGGGAAGATCAGCAATGATGGGAAAGCTTCACCCAAATTGGGAGTGTCCGTACATCGTTGAGGATGCGCTGAAGTCAGGGGGATATCGCCTCCAGAATACGGAGGGGAAGACCCTAAGTCACACCTGGAGCGGTGATGATTTGAAGCGATTCTACATTGTATGTAACATATTCTTTTTTCAATATGAAATCTCTTGTTTCCCCAGGTTTTTGGTTAATGAACTGTGTGAGCCAATGAAGTGTTTGGAATATTGATCCCAAGAAGATCTCGTTGATCAGACTCTCATTAGCTAACAGGGCTGGAAGTCACTCGGTGGTGTTTGGAATGTGACAAGATCTTGCTAACCAGACTCCTATTAGCTGACAGTGCTGGAAGTCACTCGGTGGTGTTTGGAATGTTGACCCCGAGAAGATCTTGCTAACCAGGATCCCATTAGCCGGCGGGGCTGGAAGTCACTCAGTGGTGTTTGGAATGTTGAGCCCGAAAAGATCCTGCTGACCAGGCTCCCATTAGCTGGCAGGACTGGAAGTCACTCGCTGGTGTTTGAAATGTTGACTCCTAGAAGATCGCACTAACCAGGCTCAAATTAGTTGGCAGGGCTGGAAGTCACTTAGTGGTGTTTGGAATATTAACCCCGAGAAGATCCCGCTGACCAGGCTCCCATTAGATGACAGGGGTGGAAGTCACTCGATGTTGTTTGGAATGTTGGCCCCGAGAAGATCCCGCTGACCAGGCTCCCATTAGCTGACAAGGCTGGAAGTCACTCGGTGGTATTTGGAATGTTGACCCTGAGAAGATCCCGCTGACCATGCTCCCATTAGCTGGCAGGGATGGAAGTCACTCGGTGGTGTTGGAATGTCGACCCCAAGAAGATCCCGCTGACCAGACTCCCATTAGCTGGGAGGGCTGGAAGTCACTCGATGGTGTTTGGAATGTTGACCCCGAGAAGATCTCGCTGACCCTGCTCCCATTAGCTGGAAGGGTTGGAAGTAACTCGGTAGTGTTTGGAATGTTGACCCCGAGAAGATCCCGTTGACCAGGCTCCTATTAGTTGGCAGGGATGGAAGTCACTCGGTAGTGTTGAGAATGCCGATCCCGAGAAGATCCCACTGACCAGCCTCTCATTAGATGGAGGGGCTGGAAGTCACTCAATGGTGTTTGGAATGCTGACCCCGAGAAGATCCCGCTGACTATACTCCCATTAGCTGGCAGGTCTGGAAGTCACTCAGTGGTGTTTGGAATGTTGACCCTGAGAAAATCCTGCTGACCAGGCCCCATTATCTGGCAGGGTTGGAAGTTACTCAATGGTATTTGGAATGTTGACACAGAGAAGAACCCGCTGACCAGACTCCCATTAGCTGTTAGGGATGGAAGTCACTCGGTGATGTTTGGAATGTTGACACCGAGAAGAACCCGCTGACCAGGCTCCCATTAGCTGGTAGGGCTAGAAGTCACTTGGTGGTGTTGGGAATGTTGACCCCGATAAGATCCCGCTGACCAAGCTCCAATTAGCTGGCAGGGCTAGAAGTCACTCAGTGGTGTTTGGAAAGTAGTCCTGAGGCAATCCCGATGTCAGGCTCTCAACTAGATGGCAGGTATGGGAGGCCCTTGGTGGACATTGTGAAGCACTTTGGAAGGGAAATCTCCAAAGATAATGGCGCTTATTCAGAGTATGGCAGGTGGGACCTAGTTGCGCGTGTGGGGTCTGCATAGCGTAAAGACCATTCGACGACAACCACTCGGCAAAATCCACTCGGCAGACCCTCTAGGCAGACTAGCCTCTCTAGGTAAGGAACTGAGGTCATTTATCGCATAGCGTAGTCCACGAACGCAAGGCCATTACGGTCACCGCCTAAGAGCAAAGGGCTGGCGCGAAGGCGCCTGGTTGATGTCAGGTCTACTAAAAAGAAAAAACCCTTTGGGCAAGAGAGATTCGGTCGCCGCCTAGGAACTAAGGGTCGGTGACGTGCGAGCGCGCGGGAGCATTTGCAAATGGCAAGAAATGAGAAACAAAAAATTAATAATAACAGCCATTTCGACAGAAACATCGAACTTAAAAAATTTACATGTATTCCAAAAAGTATTCTTACAATTAGGGGTCTCGCCCAAGGCATGAACGACCAAGAAAAATAAAATACAAAGTCAGAAAAGAAAAGCAGAAAGTCTTTAGGAGGAGTCGCCGAGTTTCTCGCTGGAGGATCCTTCTCTCCCGCGGAGGGGTGAATCGACATCATTCCGCGCTGGAGATCATGCTCGTCCTCGGGCGCGTCGATGGGAGTGAACAGCCAGGGAGAATGTTGCACGCCGTGAGCTTCTCGCTGCCGTCGTTCAGTAATCTGGCCTCTTGCAACACCTCGATCAAGTGCTTGGACGCCCCATGTGCATTCTAATGCATCATCACCTCGATCGCGTGGTTGGTGTACTGATGTAGTTTACCCTTCTCACCGGGAGGTGGTTGGACGAGTTTCTGCAGGCGCTTGTTCTCAACCTTCAACCCCGTGACCTCGCGCTCAAGTTCAGCCACCCGCGTGCACAGCAGCTCGGCATTCGCAGAGTCCTGCATAAAGGATATTAAAAGGAGATGGTATAAAATAAAACTAGTGTGAAAGACTAGGGATGTTTCACTCACCACTTGCGCTGCGCGACTGGCGAGAAGCGCCTCGGAGGCCTTCAGCTTGGCCTTCAGGGAGGCAACCTCCGTCGAGGCTAGATCCCACGACATCTGAATGTCGCCCAGGTTCCACTCAAGATTGAGCCTTCTCTGTCGCAGCGTGGACGTTTTGGTTTTCTTGGAGGATGTTGGGGGGAGCGTCTGGCTTCCGCTTTGGGGCACTCGGCTGAGATGAGGTACCCGGCTCCTCCCTGCAGATCGCGATCGTGGATAAGACGAGAGACGGACCGTGGGCGAGAACCTCGATTTCCTCATACGGTTGCCGGAGGGGGACCTCTCGCTCACCTGCACGGACAGTAAGGGTAAGATTTACCAATCCGAGGCGGGAATTTAAAATTTTAAGGGGCATAATGCTACCTTCTCCAGCGAGAACGGGCAGGAGGGAGTCAAGGTTCTGCCGCAGATGCCTAACATTGAAGTTCTTTGTGCTGAAAAAGGCATGCATGACAGTCTTGTGGCCCCTGAGTGCGGGAGGCCTGTAATTCTCCTCAACATCTAGCCCCTCTCTCTCGCAATGTGCCTCCCAGGAGAGGTCTCCTTGCACCTGCCTCCCTGCCGCTCCATCTTGTCGATGAGGTGCGAGTAGTCCCTATTAAGAGCGCTAAGCCGTCGCTCGATGGCTGCTTGATGTTCGCCCGCTCGATCAGAGGCCTCCCGCTGCGCCCAGATGACCTTTCCCATAACTTCCACCATTCTCTCCTTCATTAACTCGGCATCGTGCGGATCACCGAGAAAGTTTGCAAGCTCGCTAGGTGAAGGGGGGCGATAGCTCTTCTTCAACCTCAAGGTCGGTCACCGGGACCCTCCGATAACTTGGCAAGGAGGAAGTCTTTAATAAAATCGATTTAGAGCAAAAAGGGGAAAGTGCGTTCTTATTTACCTAGCGCGGGGACGGTGCCTTCGCCTGATTGCCTGCGAGAAGGACTGGGTCTCTCCTTGAAGAGCCTCTAGGGAAGGGATTGGCGTGATTTTCCCCGTCCCGGAAGGATCATTGTTTGTCCCGAGTGATGGATCTCAGCCGGTTGGGAGTTTTCTGTTGCCTTTTCGGGCGAGGGCCGAGAACTCGATGCGAGATCCTGAGGGTTCTTGGCAGCGGGAATCTGGGGTACTGGGCTGTTCATACCAGTGATCCTGAAGGGAAGAACTGCGCAAGGCATATTGCGCAAAAATACCTTACCAGATTGCTCATAATTGAGTACAAAATACAAGATGAGCAGGCGGCTGATGACAACCTTAAAAAGCCAAGATGAGCAGGCGGCGGGGCACGGCTCCGACGCGGCGGAGGCGCTGAGATAATGTGTACCAAATTATATAATATATAAACAGTAATATTATTAGTATTTTTTTGAATTAATTGTTTCAATAGTTTTAAAATATATATATATATTAGAAAAATAATTAAAAATTTTATATAATAGAAATTATTTTATAATAAAAAATATTTATAAAATATCATTGCTGTTTATTCAAATGGTTCTCAGTTCTGAACAACTCTGTAAACACAGACTTTCCAAACACATCTTTATTTTCAACAACCAGTTCCGAACAACTCTATTTACAAACATGCATTTGTCACAATTTCTTTTACAAGCCCAACCGCTCTCCCAAATGAAGTGTTAACACCCCCCTCCCGCTCTAAGGGCGCAAGTAGATCCAACAAATTTATTCCGAGCATCGACATATAACCAAATCTTCTAAAACGCTTCGAAGACTTTTCGGGAAACCCCATCAAATGCCAATCAATTTTCGGAGATCGTTTTTTGAGGAAAATGAGCCATAATTTTTTTCCTGACGGTCATATATTTTTGGATGTGCGAGTTTTTTTGTTCGATCGACAAGCTGAAATTATTCTTTCATGCGTGTTGCTTTCGCGAGTTTGCTTAGGTGAATTGCCCTTTTTTTGCAGTCACAAGATGATCAGTTTGCGTAGATCCCGACAGTCGGTGCAAGGGTCCAAATGGCAAATGTGGCAAGTAGGAATGCACGATTCGGGTCCCCCGGATCACCAATTTTAAGGACATGACGACCTTGCCCTCGGGTGGTTCGGGCAGCTTGGGCAGCCCGGTCAAGCTCGCCGGAAGGGCGGCGACGGGGCACGGCTCTGGCACGGCGGAGGCGCTCAGATAATGTGTACCAAAGTATATAAACAATAACATTATTAATATTATTTTTTTTCAATTAATTTTCTTAACAATTTTTAAAAAACATATATATATATATATTAGAAAAATAATTAAAAATTGTATATAATAGAAATTATTTTATGTTAAAAAATATTTATAAAATATCACCGCAGTTTTGCGAAACGGTTCTCTATTCTGAACAGATCTGCAAACACAGACTATTCAAACATATCTCTATTTTCAACAATCAGTTCCGAACAACTCTATTTATAAACATGCATTTGCAACAACTTTTACATGCCCAACCGATCTCCCAAACGAAGTCTTAACCTTCCCCCCCCCCCATTTCGCAAAACTGCGATGATGTTTTATAAAGATTTTTTATTATAAAATAAGTTCTATTATATAAAATTTTTAATTATTTTTCTATATATATATATATATATATATATATATATATATATATATATATATATATATTATAAACGGTTCTCTGTTCTGAACAGATCTGCAAACACAGACTATTCAAACACATCTCTATTTTTAACAACCAGTTCCGAACAACTCTATTTATAAACATGCATTTGCAACAACTTCTTTTACAAGCCCAACCGATCTCCCAAATGAAGTCTTAACACCCCCCCCTAAGGGCGCATGTTGAGCCAACAAATTTATTCTGAGCATCTACATATAACCAAATCTTCTAAAACGCTTCGAAGACTTTTTGGGAAACCCCATCAAATGCCTATCAATTTTCAGAGATCGTTTTTCGAGGAAAATGAGCCATAATTTTTTTTCCCGACGGTCATATATTTTTGGATGTGCGAGTTTTTTTGTTCGATCGACAAGCTGAAATTATTCTTTCATGCGTGTTGCTTTTGCGAGTTTGCTTAGGTGAATTTCCCCTTTTTTGCAGTCACGAGATCATCAGTTTGCGTAGATCCCGACAGTCGGTGCAAGGGTCCAAATGGCAAATGTGGCAAGTAAGAATGCACGATTCGGGTCCCTCGGATCACCAATTTTAAGGACATGACGACCTTGCCCTCGGGTGGTTCGGGCAGCTTGGGCAGCCCGATCAAGCTCGCCGGAAGGGCGGCGACGACAGCGGTGGCGGGCGCGCCGCGGTGATGGCGGCGGAGAGGCAACCGACGGGGGCGCCCCTGTGGAAGAAGCCTATAGAAAAAATTTGCTCAAATTATCATCATCATCATCATCATCGACATCATTACTGAGAAGAAGAAAGTAGCAAAAAGAGGAATAAAATTGCGTACAGGTAGCACTCTTTCTCTGAGAGCGGGTGAAATTTAAGCTGTTGAACTCACATATTCAACGTCGGTGATCTCGCCAAAAAAAAGGAAAAAAGCACAAATTTTGAGACTCAATTGAACGGCGAGAACGCTACCCGCGCTCCTTCCTCTGGGAGCGAGTAGCGTTCCCTAAAATTATTTCAAAAAGAGAGTACATGCAGTGAGGTATGGAAGCTCCCGGTAGACTTTTTAATTCAGACTGCTGCATATATTAAGGCCCAATATATTTATAGTTCCAATTATTGAGTGGCCTATAGCAGTGGGCCAACTTAGGCTGATAAGGCTGGTCTATAGGGCAAATCATACAGAAGCATTTGGTTCTGTTGAGGCAGCCATATTGTTCCACCCTGCATCCGATCTTTCCCTTACGGCGCTTTTCATAGCAATAACCTTTGCAATTAGATATCGTACATGTAACACCCCACCAAGTGGGATGTGTTATTTTTTGCAGCCATTTTTTAAATCAACCACCTTATTTGATGAGGTTACTGGGGTCCATGCGGCAGTCACTTCAAAAAATACTGATCAACACATTATTATTAATTATAATTGTTAGTTCATTGGCCCAAAGTAAATGCACATGAAAAATTGATTTCTATAAATAAACAAGTACGTCAATTTATCAAAAATGTCCTACCTAAATAGGATATTTACATAAAAAAGAAAGTCAAATTAAGCTAGGGATAGGGAGAAAGAGCTACACTTGTCACCTAAGGTTAAGAGAAGGATTAAGAGTTTTGCAACCGGAACCATTTGTCGGGAAAACGTCATGAGTAATTGTGATCGAGGTGTAAAGATCGAACCTAAATACTGTGCTATTGAAGAAGAAGAAGAATTTAGGATGTTGGCTCTTATAAATCTAACCTCTTTATATATAATTGAAATTCTAAGGTACATATAAAAAAACTTGTTCTTTTTTCTTATCTCCTTTTTTTTTTAATTCCAAGCATCTTTAAAATTTGTCCATAGCATTTTTATTTTTCTTCTTTGGACATGTGATGCCAAAACTGCAATCAAGTCACGCCGTCCAAACTATATGAGAGGATAACTGTTGAATGAACGGTTACTTCGAGGCACATATGAAGGGGAAAAGACTGGTCATGACCATATGCAAATGGTCCAAATGGCCAATAATCTAATAGCTAATTCTAATATTGGTATAATATATGGTCAGGTAAAACAACAATATATAATCATATGCAAACGGTCCAAATGGCCAATAGTTTTGTTGCGGGTCACCCGGTTTTTCACGGTCCGAAGAATCCGACCGCCATAGCTCGGAATTGGACCGGATGCAAACAGTCAAAGAAAAACAACAGCAAATGATGAAAGACTTTTTTTACGTGAAAAACCCGAAAAGGCTGAAAAAACACGTGGTCGGATCTGTGTCGGGCCAAAATCCAGTATTTCCTTGGAGTTTACAAGAGTTTGGGGATGATTCATCGCAGGGTGATATGTCACCTCTCTGTCACAAGTACAAAATACGAAAATGATGAAAAAGAGATTAAGTCCCCGGAGGCTCGATGGAAGTGCTCCTGCTTGGAAGATTGTTAAGTCCACGGAACCTCGATGGAAGCTGTTGTGAACAAAATCGACGCCCCGATCGGACCGGATTAACTTGAACCGTCTTAGCCCACGGAGTGGTCGAGCGTGCACGTAATCACAGAGAAGGAAAAACTGACAATTTTTTATGTGGAAAACCCGTCAACTGGGTGAAAACCCACATGGCCGAATCTGTGTCGACCAAACCTCCACTAGATCTGAGTGTTGTTATAGTGCTTTTCCAAGAACTCAAGGGCGACAGACCGCTTCTCGTTACAATTATTGGGGGGGGGGGAGAGAACAGCTCGGAGCGTGGCAGACCACCGTTCGCAGAGCTAACAATTTCTTGGGGTGTTGCGGAGAGCTATACGCTCGTTGTATTTTGGAGTCCTCTGATAGTTCTTGGAGGCGGGAACAACTTGTTGCACTTGTTTTGATCTCTGGGACTTGGAAGCTCGTGTGGCGCGCTGGGCGCATCCTATCCTCGGTGGATTGTCTCATATTGTACTTAGAGGAGACATGAATTGCTGACTTGCTGACGACTGGTGGTCTCGTTTCTGAGCTGAAGGAGTTTAATACTTGCAGCAGTTTTGAAAGCGGGACACACGAAGGTGCGCTTGGTGCGGACTTGATGGCAGAGCGCGTGGAGAGCTTGCTGGAGGAGAGCGCGCGGGGCGCTCGTGGGAGGATAGCGCGTGGGGCGCTGATTGATGGAGAGCGCGTGAGGCGTTTATTGGAGTAGAGCGCGCATGGCGCTTGCTAGAGGAGAGCGCGCGGGGCACTTGCCGGAGGAGAGCACGCGAAGCGCTTGTTGGTAGAGTGGCAGAGAGCTTGCGGGGTGCTTGTTGGCGGAGAGCGCGCGAAGCGCTTGTTGGTAGAGAGTGCGCGGGGCGCTTGCAGGAGGTGAGTGCGCGGGGCGCTTGTCGGCAGAGAGCGCAGAGGCGCTTATTGGAGGAGAGCGCACGAGGCGCTTCCAGGAGGTGAGCCCGCGGGTCGCTTGTTCGCGGAGAGCACGCGAAGCTCTTGCTGGCAGAGAGCGCGTGGAGCGCTTGCTGGCAGAGAGCTTGCAGGACGCTTATTGGAGGAGAGTGCGCGGAGCGCTTGTAGGAGGTGAGCGCGGGCGGGGGGGGGGGGGGGGGTGCACTTGTCTGGAGCGCGCGGTGATGAGGAACGCGCGGAGTGCAGAGGGAAGAGGCTCACGCAAGGAAGCAACGTGCGCGGGAGCGCATGAGAAGCGGAGCGTGCGGGAGCTTGCAAGGAAGAGACACACATGAGAAAAAGCGCACAAGGAGAAGGCGCACGCGGAAGCGCGCAAGGAAACAACGAGCATGGGAGCATGAAATGAGGCCGCGTGCTAGGAGGCGGAGCATGCCGGGGCGCGCAAGAAAGAGACTCGCTCGTGGGGCGTGCAAGGAGGCGTAGCGCGCGGGAGCGCGCGAGGAAGAGACACGTGCAAGGAGGCGTCGTGTGTGAAGGCGCGCAAGGAAGAGATGCGTGCAAGAGCGTGCACGAAGGCACGCGGGGAAAAGTTGCACCCAAGGTGGTGGGGCGCGCGAAGGCGCGCAGGGAATATGTGTTCTTGAGAGCATACAAGGAGGCGAAGCGGGAGGGAGCACGCAAAGAAGAGACACGTGCAAGGAGGCGGCGCGCGCGAAGGCGCGCTAGGAATCTCCTAAGTCCTTAGCATTTTTAATTTTTAAGGTACATATAAGAAGACTTGTTCTTTTTTCTTACCTCCTTTTTTTATTTCAAGCTTCTTTCAAATTTGGCCATAGCATTTTTATTTTTCTTCTTTGGACATGTTGATGCCAAATGTGCAATCAAGTCACAACGTTCAAACTATATGAGAGGATAACTGCTGAGTGGTCCGTTACTTCGAGGCACATATGAAGGGGAAAAGACGGGTCTCGACCATATGCAAAAGAGTTTGCCCAAACCGCCCAAGAGAGCTGATTTGACTTCTTCAAAATTGGGAGCACTTGATTTGAATATCAACGTTGGACTTTTTGACCATATGAAAAGGGTCCAAATGGCAAATAATCAAATAGCTAATTCTAATATTGGTATAATATATGGTCACGTAAATAAACTATATATAATTATATATAATCATATGCAAACGGTCCAAATGGCCAATAGACTTGTTGCAGCTCACCCGATTTTTTTCTGCTCTGAAGAATCAGACAGTCTTATCTTGAAATTGGACTGGGTGCAAACAATAAAAAAAAAGCAGCAGAAAATGACAAATGTCATTGTTTACGTGGAAAACCCAAAAATGGTGAAAAAAACACGTGGCCGGATCTGTGTCTAGCCAAAATCCATTATTTCCTTGAAATTTACAAGGGTTCGAGAATGATTTCTCGGAGGGTGACATGTCACCTTTCTGTTACAAGTACAAAATACAAAAATGATGAAAAAGAGGTTAAGTTCTCGGAGGCTCGATGGAAGTGCTTCAGTTTAGAAGATTGCTAAGTCCACTGAATCTCGATGTAAGCGTTCCGGCTGGGAGAAATATCTAAGTCCACGGAGCCTCGATGGAAGCGCTCCTGCTGAAGCAGAGCCTTGGTGGGAGCGCTCCCGCGGAGAAGAACGTCTTGTCTTGGACGCTTGATGGAGCATTTTTGCTAGAAGGGGAGCGGAGCGAATTCTTGAGTGGACGATCGGTCTAAATCCACGTCCTTGCCAGACAATCTCAGTGCTCTCTCTAGCCTCTAGCGTTGATTGTCTTCAAATGAAGACATGAGGGTCTATTTAGTGTTTTCTGGAGGGATATGACAGTAATTGCGCCGGAACAAAATTCGTGCTGGTGAATGACGTCGCTCCGTTTTGGTCACTTGGATCACAAATTTTAATGAAATGATAAAAGTGCCTGCAGGACGGTTCGGGAGGCCTGATTAGGTTTCTCGGCTATGGCGTGGTCGGTGGCGGCCGAGGCGGCCGGAGGAGGCGGAGATGACCAGAGGAGGGCGAAGGAGGGGGCGGCGTGCGCGCGCCAACGAGCGTTGTACACGGGCGCGCGAGCGCTTGTGCGCTACGTTCCTGTGAGGCGCGCTTGCCCGCCTGCGAGGCGCATGTGATCATGATGCTCATGTGCAAAGCGTGCGCTTGCGTGAGTGCATGTTTGGCTTTGCCATCTTCTTTGGTGTTTTCGAGCCTTTGGGGGGAGCGCCGCTTTTTGCGCACGACTTGTCCGATCGGGAGGGACTTTCCCCATGTGTCCTTGATCTCAGTCTTTCTGGTTTGGCTCAGATATTTCAGGGGAAACCCCATCAAATTCCCCCCAAATTTTTGCGTGTCGTAAACCGCAAAGCGACGAGCCCAAAAATTTCAAACCTTGACTACCTTGCCTTGGGGTTTACCACGCGTACATCGTCATTGCTTGTTGTGTGATGCCTGCAGCACTATGCAGGAACGTCCTTTCGCATTACACTTTATGTGCTGCACTGGTGTGGAAGCGCACCGTTTTTTACATTTCTTTTCGTATGAATGTGCGAGTGTGGTGCTGCGCACTAGCTGGTGTGGTTGCAGCGGGACATTAGCACTGGTGGAGGTTTCTCGGACGTGACGTGGAGGGATATCCTTCCCCTTGTCTTAATGTCGTGGAGGGACCAGCAGGCCCGTTCTAGCTAGAAGATATTGAAGGACATGGTGCCCACTCACACGTGGATGCACATAAGGACTTGGTGTCTGTTCTTATCAAATGTTGAGATAGATCCTTTTCATACGTAATCCATTGATGACGTCTGTGCCTTAGGACGTTAGAATGATGCAAGCTTTCACATTTGCTGAATACATGGGGTCCTAGCTCCATGGAGTGGAATGATGCCAGGCGACCGAGTAAGCTTCAAGTTGTCGGTTATGATGGTTGGGCCGTCATGAGCTCGTCATTATGCTTTGCACATGGCGAGAAGTTCTATGCAGTGTACATGGTATGAGGTGAATATCATTGTTGGGCTTTTTGATGCCAAAAGTGCAATCAAGTTACAACGTTTGAACTATATGAGAGGATAACTGCTGAGTGACCGGTTACTTTGAGGCGCATATGAAGGGGAAAAGACTGGTCGCGACTAGGCAAAACAGTTCGCCCAAGCCTCCCAAGAGAGCTGATTTGAATATAAGTGTTGGGCTTTTTGACCATATGCAAAGGGTCCAAATGGCCAATAATCAAATAACTAATTCTAATATTGGTATAATATATGGTCAGGTAAATCAACTATATATATAATTATATGCAAACGGTCCAAATGACCAATAGTTTAGTTGCGGGTCACCCAGTTTTTCCCGGTCCGAAGAATCCGACCGCCATTGCTCGAAATTGGACCGGACGCAAACAGTCAAAGAAAAATAGTAGCAAGTGACGAAAAGTTTTTTTTTACGTGAAAAACCCGGAAACGCTGAAAAACACATGATCGGGTCTGTGTCGGGCCAAAATCCACTATTTTCTTGGGGTTTACAAGAGTTTGGGGATGATTCCTCGCAGGGTGACAGATCACCTCTCTGTTACAAGTTCAAAATACGAAAAATGATGAAAAAGATATTAAGTCCTCGGAGGCTCAATGGAAGTGCTCCGGCTTGGAAGATTGCTAAGTTCACGTAACCTCGATGGAAGCTGTTGCGACCAAACACGGTGCCCCGAATGGACCGGATTAAATTGGACCGTCTTAGCCCACGAAGTGGTCGAGCACGCACACACACAGTCATAGGGAAAGAAAAACAGACAGTACAAATTTTTTTGCGGAAAACCCGTCAACTGAATGAAAAACCACATGACTGGATCTGTGTTGACCAAACCTCCACTAGATCTAAGTGTTGTTACAGGCACGTGCAGGTCTAGCTTAAGGCACGGTCGGGCACGTGCCCGACCATAAATTTCGCTTAATCCCGCCGGGGGCAAGGGCATTTCCTCTGTCTCGCGATTCGTTTCCCCCTTCCAGCGGCCAACGCCCAACGCTGCACGCGGTGAGCTTTGTCTATCCCTCTTCGTTTTCCTCTTCGACGGCTCGACCTCAACCATCTGCGATTTTGGAGCTTCTCTTGCCTTCGAACCTGGCTCGTGCCGCCTGCGTATGCATTGTTTGAAAGGAGGTGGCGTTCGATCGCAAAGTGCGGGAGTGGGCTTTCCGGGAGCCTTGGAAAGTTCGGAAGCTTCTGGGCTCTCCCTCCTCCGCCAGTTTCTGGCGTTACCCCGTCCTCAATCAATTCGCCATCTCCCACCGCCTTTTACGCGGGGACGCCGCCACAGCCCTCGCCCTCAAATACTCGATGCAGGTAGCGATCTCCGGATTCCCGATTCTTATTTGGTTTTTTGAGATCAGATTTGAGGATGGATGAATTGGGTGTTGAAAGGGGAAGTTGTTTTGTCAAAAATCTCCAACGGTGAAGAAGAAAATCATCACCTTCGAATCTGGAACCTTGTTTCTATCTAGAATTAATTAGAGGGATCAATTATAATGAACAAGTAGGAAAGGATCTCTCACCATGCTAGTTAATCTCTCAACCAAAATATTTGGATTCTCAAGAAGAAAACATGAATGGAGTAAAATTTGAACAGTGAAGGCTTCAAAAAGGTGCAAGATTAATTAGTAAAGTACAAATAAACATTATTTTATGATTGGAATTTTTAATGCATGAAGTTCTGAATATGGATGCGATTTTGTTTCAATACATGACTTTGTTTTTTATGATGTGTTACATGTGTAATGATTTTATATAGCAGTGAGAACAAAAAAATAGTATTATTTTCAATAAAAAAATGTATGTTAAAATATATTGTGCCATGGCGACTCTCAAATCCTAGTTCCGCCACTGGTTACAGGGCTTTTCTGAGAACTTGGGGCGAAAGACCGCTTCTCATTACAATTATTGGGTGGGGGGGGGGGGGGGGAGAGAGAAGAGCTCGGAGGGTGACAGACCACCGTTCGCAGTGCTCACAATTTCTTCGTGTGCTGCGGGGAGTTATACACTCGTTGTATTTTGGAGTCCTCTGATAGTTCTTGGAGGCGAGAACAGCTTGTTGCACTTGTTCAGATCTCTGAGACTTAGAAGCTCGTGTGACGCCTTGGGCGCGTCCTATCCTCTCTGCATTGTCTCCTGTGGTACTTAGAGGAGACATGAATTGCTGGCTTGCTGAAGATTGGTGGGCTTGTTGCAGAGCTGAAGGAGTTTAGTACTTGCGGCGGTTTTGAAAGCGGGACACACGAAGGTGCGCTTGGTGTGGACTTGATGGCAGAGTGCGCAGAGAGCCGGCTGATGGAGAGCGCGTGGGGCGAGTAGTCCCTCTCAAGAGCGAGTAGTCCATGCCTCTCCCTGCGCCCGCCTCCATGCCGGTCCATCTCGCCCGGCTCCTCCTGGTAGTCTCCTCGCGCCCGCCTCCCTACAAGCTCACTGGGGGAGGGGGGATAGCTCTTCTTCAGCCTTAGGGTCGGTCGTCTGGACCCTCCGATAACCTGGCAAGGAGGAAGTCTTTAATAAAATCGGTTTAGAGCGAAAAGGGGAAAGTGCGTTCTTATTTACCTATTGCGGGGACGATGCCTTCGACTGATTGCTGGCAAGAAGAACCGGGTCTCTCCTCGAAGAGCCTCTCGGGAAGAGATTGGCGTGGTTTTCCTCGTACCGGGCGGATCAACATTTGTTCCGAGTGATGGATCTCGGTCGGTTGGGAGTTGTCTACTGCCTTTCCGGGCGAGGGCCGAGAACCCAATGCGAGATCCTGAGGGTTCTCGACAACGGGAATCTGGGGTACTGGGCTGTTCAGACCAGTGGTCCCGAAGGGAAGAACTGCATATTGTGAGCAAAAGAATGTAAGCTAGGAAATGCGAAAAGGTGACCAGTGGATTACTGGAGGCAAGTGGGGGTTCGACCTTGACAATTGGGGGGGAGGGATCCTAGATCGGCTACCCATTCCCATCGGAGAGCCGAGACACCTCAACATTCGCCAGGGGGCCCCCGCATCATTTCTCGTCAGTGGCTCCTGCGAGTGGACCAGCCACTCTGTTGAAGTTGGTGACCGGGCGGTCTGTCTTGGCGGGTTGGAGACCGCGCGGTCTGGCGGTTTGACTCGGCGACTTGTAAACCGGGCGGTCTAGCAATCTTCACAGGCGACCTCTCTGCTTCTCTTATTGTAGCCGTGCGGTTAGTCCTTCTGTCTAACCGCGCGGCCTGTGCGGTTTACTTTGTACAGTCCGCTTAGCTTGTAAATTTTTAGTCCCACATCTCTTATTTGTATTCTCTCTTCTCTCCTCCATTCTATATAAGGGAGGGCATACCTTTGTAATAGTTATCTTTTTTGGATAATAAAATTTCAATTATTCAAAAGTTTATTCGGCTTGTTCTCTACTTTTCGCTTCTTTTCGCTACTTTCTAACATGGTATCAGAGGACACGGTCATTTCCTCCTGATTCTGTGCGCTCTCTGTTGTTCGCGGCTTGTCTTCCGCGTTCTGCGGCTTGTTCGCGGCTTGCCTTCTCTTCTGTCCGCGCGGCTTGTTTCTATCCGCGCGGCTTGTCTCTGTCCGCTGCCTGTTCGCGCGGCTTGCTTCTTCTTGGTTCTCTTCTTCTACTGCTTTTTGTCGCAGCGACCTGTTTCCATGTCGCCGCGCTCCTTGTTCTTTCCTGCCGCTCCGACTTCCTAGTCGCTGCGGTCTGTCCCTGTCCGCGCGTGTTGTCTCTGTACTCGCGGTTTGCTGCTGTGATCTGCCTGACCGTGCGGGTTGTTCCTTTCTCCCCCGCATCTTGGTCGCGGTCACCTGCTCTTCTCCTCTCTTCTGTTCGCTCGGCCTTTTTCAGTCCGCGCGACCTCTTCCCCGCTGTGCCCTTGACTGCTGTGATCTGCCTGACCGTGCGGGTTGTACCTTTCTTACCCGCATCTTGGTCGCGGTCACCTGCTCTTCTCCTCTCTTCTGTTCGCTTGGCCTTTTTCAGTCCGCGCGACTTCTTCCCCGCTGTGCCTTGATCTGCATCCTAGCCGCTCGTGTTCGCGCGGCTTCTTCCCTTTTCCCTCCGCGGTTTCACGCGGATTCTTCCTTGTTTGAGCGGCCTCTCTGCCCTTCTCCTTTAGCCGCTCCTGCTTGTTAGTCGCCGCGACCTCCTGGTTTAGTCGCGCGGCTTGTGCTCTGCACCTTGGTCGTGGCCCTTCGTGCCGCTGGTGTGCTGTCACCGAGACCGCTGCAGTTTCTTCTTCCTCCCTTCATGGCTTTCATATCCTCCTCCACGCCATTCGCCTCCGTTGTCACGTCTTCTGGTCGTGCACACGTTGTTACTCAGGGCAAATGGCTGATCGACACTGGTGCTACAAATCATATGACCGGCCATCTCCCGTGTTTCTCTCTCCTAGAAAAACATGCTCGCTTGCCCCCGGTTACTCTCGCTGACGGCTCTTCATCATCAGTTCATGGAACAGGGATAGTTCATGTCACTCCGTCTCTTCACTTGGCGGATACTCTCTACGTGCCACAGTTCCCGTGCAACTTATTATCTGTTACCTCTCTTTGCAAGCAATTACAGTGTTCCGTCACATTTACTTCTACTTCTTGCTCTTTTCAGGATCCGGACTCCCAACGGACGATTGCTACTGGGACTGAGAGTGGCGGCTTATACTTCCTAGACAACATTTCTGCTTTTTCCACCTTCTCCTCCACCTCCACAGATCTTCTCCAATGGCATCTCCGCCTTGGTCATGCTCCTCCCCGTCTTCTTCGTCAACTTCTGCCCCACCTTCCTCCTCAAAGTCCTCCGCTCAACTGTGAGGCCTGTCAGCTTGGCAAGCATCACCGCTCCTCCTTCCCTCCAAAGCACGTTCGTAGCTCTACCCGTCCGTTTGATCTTATCCACTCCGATATCTGGGGTCCTTCTCCTACTCTTACCATTGGTCGGGGTAGTTCCTATTTTGTCACGTTCATTGATGATTTCTCTCGCTGTACGTGGGTGTATCTGTTAAAAGATCGCTCCGAATTATTCTCTGTATGGACATCCTTCTATCTCATGATCAAAACTCAGTTTGGTGTTTCTATCCAGGTGTTTCGATCTGATAATGCCCAAGAATATCTCAGTCGTGACTTCTCTACATTCTGCATGCAAAATGGGATTCTTCATCAAACTAGTTGTGTCTATACTTCACAACAAAATGGTGTGGCCGAACGCAAAAACCGTCACCTGCTCGATGTCGCTCGCACCTTGATGACCCAGATGCATGTTCCTCGCTCCTATTGGGGCTATGCTGTTCTCCTTGCCTGCTACCTCATCAATCGCATCCCCTCCACGGTTCTCCACGGCCAAACCCCGTTCTCCATTTTGTATCCGGGAAAGGAGCCGTTTCCTCTCCCTCTCCAAATCTTTGGATGCACTGCCTTTGTGCATACCCCTTCTGCCACCCGTGATAAGCTCTCCCCTCGCTCCACCAAATGTGTCTTTCTGGGGTACTCCACCACTCAGAAAGGCTACTGTTGCTTTGATCCCGTCCTTCGTAAGCAGTTCGTCTCTGCTGACGTCACCTTCTTCGAGAATACCTCCTACTTCTCGGATGACTCTTCTCCTCTTCTCCCAGCTTCTGATTCTCCTGCCGTTCCCTTCGTTCCCTCGCCTCCTCCTACTCTCTCCACCACTACACCGTCTCCACCCCCTCCTCTTCCTCCACCTCTCTCTCTCCCTTCTCCACCACCCTCTCCCTCATCTCCGCTGCCGTCGCTCTCTTCTCCCGGGACAGCTTTCTCTACCACGGATGCTCCGGATGCCGCGGGCCCGGCTGACCTGGATCTTCCTATAGCTCTTCGCAAAGGGGTGCGGACGTGTACCTTACACCCCCTTGCTGCTGTTGTTTCCTATGATCGTTTTACTCCTTCTCGCAGGGCATTTGCACTGGCTATCTCTGCCACTGCCACTCCCCGCTCCTATCAGGAGGCCCTTGCTATTCCTCACTGGAAGATGGCCATGGATGAGGAAATGGCGACCCTCACTGAGCAGGGTACCTGGACTCTTGTTCCTCCTCCCTTTGGTACTGATGTTGTTGGCTGTCGCTGGGTCTTTGTGGTCAAATTTAGTCCAGACGGCACTGTGGATCGGTATAAGGCTCGCCTTGTGGCTAAGGGCTTTACTCAGACCTATGGGGTTGATTACTTTGACACCTTCTCCCATGTGGCTCGTCTCAGCACCATCCGGGTTCTTCTCTCTGTGGCCGTCAATCGGGATTGGCCGATTTCTCAGCTGGACGTCAAGAATGCATTTCTTTATGGTGATCTTCACGAGGCCGTTTACATGGAGCAACCTCCTGGGTATGTTGCTCAGGGGGAGACACGAGTATGCCGGCTGCAGAAGGCAATTTATGGCCTCAAGCAGAGTCCTCGAGCTTGGTTTGACAAGTTCAGCGGTATTGTGGCGGCTGTTGGTTTTGTGCGAAGCTCTGCTGATCACTCTCTCTTTATTCGCAAAACTCCTTCTGGGCTGGTTGTTCTTGCTGTGTACGTCGATGATATTCTTCTCACTGGCGATGACCAGGAAGGGGTAGCCCTGACAAAGCGACATCTTCGCCAACATCTGATCACTAAAGATATGGGCTCTCCAAAGTACTTTCTGGGGATCGAACTCTCGCGGAAGCCCGACTCCTTAGTTCTCTCTCAGCGTAAGTATGCCCTTGATCTTTTAAAAGAGGCAGGATTGACTGGAGCTAAACCTGCCCGATGCCCCATGGCTATTGGGGAGGACAAAACCTGGACAGATGATTCGCCTCCTCTTTCAGATAGTTCGCGGTACAGGCGTCTGGTTGGTAAGCTCATATATCTCACAGTGACCAGACCCGACATTTCCTATGCTGTGGGCAAGGTGAGTCAATTCATGCAAGCGCCTAGGGAATGTCATCTACAGTCCGCCTTGCGGATCTTGGAATATGTCAAAGCAGCGCCTGGGAAAGGATTACTGTTTCAGAAGAATGGTCATCTGAGGATTGAAGCCTACTCAGATGCAAGTTATGCTGATGACAAAGGGGATCGCAAGTCTACCTCAGGTTTTTGCACCTTTGTTGGGGGAAATCTGGTGAGCTGGAAGAGCAAAAAGCAGTCTGTTGTCTCCAGGTCCAGTGCAGAAGCTGAGTATCGCAGTATGGCGTCAACCACTTGTGAGTTGAAATGGTTGCGGGCTCTCATGCTAGATTTAGGAGAGGTGTACAACCATCCTCTTCCTATGTTCTGTGATAACAAGGCCGCCATATACATCTCCAAAAACCCGGTATTCCATGAAAGAACAAAGCACATTGAGGTTGACTGCCATTTCATTCGTGAAGAGATTTTAAAAGAACAAATTTGCACTCCGTTTGTCACGTCTGATAAAGAGCTAGCTGACATCTTCACCAAGCCAGTCTCCGCCTCGTTTCTGCATGTTTGCGACAAGCTGGGCATGATTGATATATATGCTCCAGCTTGAGGGGGAGTGTTGAAGTTGGTGACCGGGCGGTCTGTCTTGGCGGGTTGGAGACCGCGCGGTCTGGCGGTTTGACTCGGCGACTTGTAAACCGGGCGGTCTAGCAATCTTCACAGGCGACCTCTCTGCTTCTCTTATTGTAGCCGTGCGGTTAGTCCTTCTGTCTAACCGCGCGGCCTGTGCGGTTTACTTTGTACAGTCCGCTTAGCTTGTAAATTTTTAGTCCCACATCTCTTATTTGTATTCTCTCTTCTCTCCTCCATTCTATATAAGGGAGGGCATACCTTTGTAATAGTTATCTTTTTTGGATAATAAAATTTCAATTATTCAAAAGTTTATTCGGCTTGTTCTCTACTTTTCGCTTCTTTTCGCTACTTTCTAACACACTCAGTATAACAGGCTTTTCTGGGATTATCGACAGGGTGGAGAGTAAAGTATCTCCGTCAGGATTGCTTGGTTCTCATAGTGAGGGGTTGGAGTCGGAGAAGCGGACTCGTCCGTCGTGAGGTTCCATCGAACCATCTTGGCCTTTCTCGACTGATGTGGCGTCTCCGTGGGCCACTTGGATGAAAGCCACGAGGCATATCTGGAAGTTTTGGAGTTGGTTTTCTCCGGCGCAACGACGAGACGATCCGGTAGCTCTTGTATGAGTGGATTCGTGACCGGTTTGGTGAACATCGGCGGAGCGGTGAGAGCTCAGAGGACGAGCGGTGGATGATCAGACGGTATCATGTTAAGGACAGGTCCTGGGATATATATAGAGGCATGAAGGGTCCCACAAAAGATTCTCTTCCATGTCAGAAAGCACTCACCAAATACCTGGGGTTGGACACTTTTTTTCCGAGCGTAGAACTAGTTCGATAAGAGAGGGGATTGTCTACAACACCGTATTCGATGATTGGGCCCCCGACGAGGCCAAGGATCCTCAGGATCAAGTTGTCCAGAGTAGGCGGGTGCGGTAGGCAGACCCGCTCTCACCGAGAAGGGGACTCAGGGCCTCCGCCAAAGCAGGAGGGAAGGCTCTCACCAAGTCAGGTGAATGGGGGAACCCCACACTCACCCTTTGGGGAGTTGTCGAGGCGAGTGCTCGGCTCACCCTAGCATTCGCTTCTTCTGGCAAGTGGTGCCTTCATGGACCACTCGCCCAGTGGTGGGATCCAGAGGTAAAATTATCTGGGTTCCCTCGGAGGCCTGCAAATAGTCTTTCAGAATAGCGGAGTTATGCTGTTGGCAGACCCAATTGGGCTGCGTATGCCTTTTAGAGTAGCGGAGTTACGCTGTTTGCAGACCATACTCATAATTATATAAATAGACCTTGTGGGCACCTTTAGAGGGAATCCAGTCTTTTTGGCTTCCACTTCCTTGGGTTATTTTGGTTTGGCTGTGTAAGCCCTCCAAGGTGCCTAACTCAACTATTGGCTTGGGTGCGGAAGCACTCTAGAGATCTTCGGGTTTGTGGTGAGACCTCCATGCTGCAGCTCAGGATCAGTTTTCTAATTCCAAGTGGTTGATCAGGAGCTCAAGTTCGAAAGAAGTAGGTGTTAGCTACACCCTTGAGTCCGAACTCTCGTTGGGACCAAGTTTTGGTTCCAACATTTTTGGTGCGGTGACGTGGACCGTTGCTTACACGAAAATCTTGAGCTAAGCTTCATGGCTAGAGGCGAGGATGAAGGAGCTGGCTCGGGCGGCTCGCCACCCCCGGTGAGTGGTGTCACGGTCAGGATGCTGGAGGAGTTCAAAAGGGAGGTCCTTCATGTAACGACCCAAAACGTGAAGTGACCCAAACGGATAATGAAATTTAATTTAAATTGTTAATTCAATTGAGATCGTTGGATATCCCCTATGATGATAATAGTACACTCAGTGACGATAAAATGAGATTTAATTGGATTTTGGGTTATTTTCATATAAGCTTTTGTTTTTCTCTGTTCTATTAGTATATGATTGGAGAGTTTCACATGATTGACGATAACATTAACTTTGCGTTTATTTTTGTTGGTCCGGTTCTGTGGGGACTCATGAGATATTTGTTAAGGATTGCCTTAGTTTGGTGTTGGTTCTCTGCAGTTGCGACAACAATAATATAAGGATGTATTTATCTTCTTTAGTATTGTTGTCGACCTTCTCCTTTTCTCACCCAAATCGCTGTTAGGGCTCCCGAATGGAGCTGCTCTTTGTCCTCGTTTCTCCTTATATCCTTTGCTTAGCTCCACAAAATCTCAAGGGGATCTAACAGCTATTGCTGAAACCACAGATTGGCAAAGTTTTACTTGGACTGGGTATAGTCGGGTTCTTTTTTTCGTGTTAAATCGCCCAGATTATTGTAATTTCACTGTAAGCATTATTTCCACTTTGATTTCTCGTAATTTCCCCTTATATGGTCTAGATTTCATATTGTTACAAGTTAGGGTTTTTAGATTTTGAGTTTTGGTTATAGCTGTTAGTGGTCGGTCGTTTTGGTTTTCTTGCATTTGCTTATTGTTGGGTTCTTTTTTGGATATGTTTGGTCTATTGTCGTATATTTGTCTTTTGTATGGTTGGCGGGAATTTGTGCTTTTCCAGTTTGGATCCTTGTTGTGCATACCATTTTTGGTGCAGAGCACATGTCTCTCTTTTTGGTTATGATAAAAGGAGGGCTGAATATGGTAAACCAATATGGGAGTTCTTTTATTATTGAAGTACCTGAGGTTGGGTGGCCGGTTTGTACTTTTAGCTGGCCGGTTGCTGCTACTCCTCTTATCGTGGGTGCTGTTGCATGAATCTAAGTTTAGAAATACATTATTTTGCATAGTTATGATATGAGAATGAATACCAAAACTTGGGACTTGCCTGGTATTGTTTGGACGACTGTTTTGGTTTTACTTGAGCCTCTAGGGAAGGGATTGGCGTGATTTTCCCCGTCCCGGACGGATCATTGTTTGCCCCGAGTAATGGATCTCGGCCGGTTGGGAGTTTTCTGTTGCCTTTCCGGGCGAGGGCCGAGAACTCGATGCGAGATCCTGAGGGTTCTTGGCGGCGGGAATCTGGGGTACTGGGCTGTTCAGACCAGTGGTCCTGAAGGGAAGAACTACGCAACGTATATTATGTGCGGAAGAAAGTAAGCTAGTAAATGCGAAAAGATGACCTGTGGAAAAGGTGACCCTAAAAGCTATCAGAAAGGCACACAGAAATGTAACTGCAATCTATGCAAAAATACCTTATCTGATTGCTCATAATTGAGTACAAAATACAAATGAGAGCAATATAAAAAAACCATAAAATGCATCTATGAAGTTTTGCAAAATCAGAGAGCAAATGAGATTAACAATAAAACACTAAAACCATCAGGAATCTAAACAACAACAATGCGGAGAGCAGGGAAGAACAAACACAAAAACTTTGGTTAACTTCAGAAATGGGAGAAGATGACCCTAAAAAAATTCCTTTCGATGTTGTCTTCCTCGCCATAGGGCTTGGACAAGTTCGCGGAGAAAGAAGTGACCGCTACCACTGCTATCGATGGACGTGAGGGAGGAGGTCCGACTATTTTTTCCCTGCGATCAATAAAACCTCTTAAGCCGGCGAAGGTAAGGGCGGCGTGGCGAAAGTGGCCGGTGATGACGGAAGGTTTACGAAACGTTTCGGGAGCCAGAAATTTTGAATTTGGAATGGTGGGCCCCTCAGCATTAGGGTTGCCCACATGCAGTAAACATGAAGTACTTTTTTAGGTCCACCTCCGGCGGCCTGCCCGGAGCCCCCAGGCGGGCTCGCCGGACCGCGACGAACCCGTCAGGGGTATCCCGACAGCGCTCCGGTAGGGCCACCGCCGGCGGTGGCCCTGACCGTGAGGCCTAGATCTGGGCCTCACGGTTAGGTCCACCGTCGGATCCCCCTGGTGGGATACCCTTTGTGGGTTTACCGAGGTCTGGCGACTCCGTCGTTGGGCTCCGGGCAGGCCGCTGATGACAACCTTAAAACAAAGATGAGCAGGCGGCGGGGCACGGCTTCGGCACGGCGGAGGCCCTGAGATAATGTGTACCAAATTATATAATATATAAACAGTAATATTATTTGTATTTTTTTTGAATTAATTGTTTCAACAGTTTAAAATATATATATATATTAGAAAATAATTAAAAATTTTATATAATAAAAATTATTTTATAATAAAAAAATATTTATAAAGTGTCATTGCTCTTTTTTCAAATAGTTCTCAGTTCTGAACAGCTCTGTAAACACAGACTTTCCAAACACATCTTTATTTTCAACAACCAGTTCCGAACAACTCTATTTACCAACATGCATTTGTAACAATTTTTTTACAAGTCCAACCGCTCTTCCAAATGAAGTCTTAACACCCCCCCGCCCCCTCTAAGGGCGCAAGTAGATCCAACAAATTTATTTTGAGCATTTACATATAACCAAATCTTCTAAAACGCTTTGAAGACTTTTCGGGAAACCCCATCAAATGCCAATCAATTTTCGGAGATCGTTTTTTGAGGAAAATGAGCCATAATTTTTTTCCCGACGGTCATATATTTTTGGATGTGCGAGTTTTTTTGTTCGATCGACAAGCTGAAATTATTCTTTCATGTGTGTTGCTTTTGCCAGTTTGTTTCGGTGAATTGCCCTTTTTTTGAAGTCACGAGATCATCAGTTTGCGTAGATCCCGACAGTAGGTGCAATGGTCCAAATGACAAATGTGGCAAGCAAGAATGCACGATTCGGGTCCCCCGGATCACCAATTTTAAGGACATGACAACCTTGCCCTCGGGTGGTTCGGGCAGCTTGGGCAGCCCGGTCAAGCTCGCTGGAAGGGCGGCGACGACAACGGTGGAGGGCGCGCCGCGGTGATGGCGAAGGAGAGGCAACCGACGGGGGTGCTCCTGTGGAAGAAGCTTATAGCAAAAATTTGCTCAAATTATCATCATCGTCATCATCATCGACATCGTTACTGAGAAGAAGAAAGTAGCAAAAAGAGGAATAAAATTGCGTACATGTAGCACTCTTTTTCTGAGAGCGGGTGAAATTTAAGCCATTGAACTCACATATTCAACGTCGGTGATCTCGCAAAAAAAAAAATAAAGGAAAAAGCACAAATTTTGACACTCAATTGAACGGCGAGAACGCTACTTCGCGCTCTTTCCTCTGGGAGCGAGTAGCGTTCCCTAAAATTATTTCAAAAAGAGAGTACATGAAGATATGGAAGCTCCCGGTAGACTTTTTAATTCAGACTGCTGCATATATTAAGGCCCAATATATTTATAGTTCCATTGAGGGACTGGCTTATAGCAGTGGCGCAACTTAGGCTGATAAGGCTGGTCTATAGGGCAAATCTGACAGGTGCATCTGATACGGCCGAGGCAGCCATATTGTTCCACCCTGCATCCGGGCTTTCCCTTACGACGCTTCTCATAGCAATAACCTCTGCAATTAGATATCGTACATGTAACACCCCACCGAATGGTATGTGTTATTTTTCTGCAGCCATTTTTTAAATCAACGACCTTATTTGATGAGGTTAATGGTGTCCATGCGGCAGTCACTTCAAAAAATACTGATCCACACATTATTATTAATTATAATTGTTAGTTCAATGGCCCAAAGTAAATGCACATGAAAAATTGATTTCTATAAATAAACAAGTACGTCAATTTATCAAAAATATCCTACCTAAATAGGATATTTACATAAAAAAGAAAGTCAAATTAAGCTAGGGATAGGGAGAAAGAGCTGGACTTGTCACCTAAGATTAACAGAAGGATTGAGAGTTTTGCAACCGGAACCATTTGTTGGGAAAACGCCATGAGTAATTGTGATCGAGGTGTAAAGATCGAACCTAAATACCGTGCTATTGAAGAAGAAGAAGAAGAACCTCTTTATAAATCTATCGCCATGAGTTTTGTGCTCGAGGATGTTGGCTCTTATAATTCTAACCTCTTTATATATAATTGAAATTCTAAGGTACTTATAAAAACACTTGGTTCTTTTTTCTTATCTCCTTTTTTTAATTCCAAGCATCTTTCAAATTTGTCCATGGCATTTTTATTTTTCTTCTTTGGACATGTGATGCCAAAAATGCAATCAATGCAAGTCACACCGTTCAAACTATATGAGAGGATAACTGTTGAGTGGACGGTTACTTCGAGGCACGTATGAAGGGGAAAAGACTGGTCACGACCATATGCAAAGGGTCCAAATGGCCAATAATCTAAGAGCTAATTCTAATATTGGTATAATATATGGTCAGGTAAAACAACAATATATAATAATATGCAAACGGTCCAAATGGCCAATAGTTTTGTTGAGGGTCACCCGGTTTTTCCCGGTCCGAATAATCCGACCACCATAGCTCGGAATTGGACTGGACGCAAACAGTCAAAGAAAAACAGCAGCAAATGACGAAAGACTTTTTTTTACGTGAAAAACCCGGAAAGTCAGAAAAAACACGTGGTCGGATCTGTGTCGGTCCAAAATCCACTATTTCCTTGAAGTTTACAAGAGTTTGGGGATGATTCATCGCAGGGTGACAGGTCACATCTCTGTTACAAGTACAAAATACAAAAATGATGAAAAAGAGATTAATTCCCCGGAGGCTCGATGGAAGTGCTCCGGCTTCGAAGATTGTTAAGTCCACGGAACCTCGATGTAAGCTGCTGTGAACAAACATGACGCCCCGGTCGGGCCGGATTAACTTGAACTGTCTTAGCCCACGGAGCGGTCGAGCGCACACGCAATCACAGAGAAAGAAAAACTGACAATTTTTATGTGGAAAACTCGTCAACTGGGTGAAAAACCACATGACCGAATCTGTGTCGACCAAACCTCCACTAGATCTGAGTGTTGTTATAGGGCTTTTCCAAGAACTCAAGGGCGACAAAACGCTTCTCGTTACAATTATTGGGGGAGAGAGAACAACACGGAGCGTGACAGACCAACGTTCGTAGAGCTAATAATTTCTTTGTGTGTTGCGGGGAGCTATACGCTCGTTGTATTCTGGAGTCCTTTGATAGTTCTTGGAGGCGGGAACAACTTGTTGCACTTGTTCTGATCTCTGGGACTTGGAAGCTCGTGTGGCGCGCTGGGCGCATCCTATCCTCGGTGGATTGTCTCATATTGTACTTAGATGAGACATGAATTGCTGACTTGCTGACGATTGGTGGTCTCGTTGCTGAGCTGAAGACGTTTAATACTTGCAGCGGTTTTGAAAGCGGGACACACGAAGGTGCGCTTGGTGCGGACTTGATGGAAGAGCGCGTGGAGAACTGGCTGATGGAGAGTGCATGGGGCGCTTGCTGGAGGAGAACGCGCAGGGCGCTCGTTGGAGGAGAGCGCATGGGGCGCTGACTGATGGAGAGCGCGTGGGGCATTTGTTGGAGTAAAGCATGTAGGGCGCTTGTTAGAGGAGAGCGCGTGGGGCGCTTGCCGGAGGAGAGCATGTGAAACGCTTGTTGGTAGAGAGCTTGCAGGGCGCTTGTTGGCGGAGAACGCGCGAAGCGCTTGTTGGTAGAGAGTCCGTGGGGCGCTTGCAGGAGGTGAGTGCGTGGGGCGCTTGTTAAATTTTCTCAACGTGGTCAGCAAGATAGCCCAAACGCCAAATTAATATCTTCGGAACTACCCAGTTCGCACGTTGAACCAGCGGAAAACCCGAGGACTAGAGGTTTCACCCAACAAACAATGGAAGCACAAGAAGGTCTTTTATACATTCACTTCTTTACAATCCGAGGCATACATAGCGAGACATGATTTCGCTAGTATTACAGCTGTAAACAGAAAGCACCAAAAAACAAGCCGGGCGGACAGAACCGGAGTCCGCCGAGACCGCCGAGGTCGCCGAGGTCGTCGAAGCCGCCCGAACAAAGCTGCAATCCGCCGAAGCCACGAGGCCGCGCGGACACACCGTTATTCGCCTCCTGCTGAACCCGAACTGAGGAACACCCCTACCCGCCTGAATCCGGCGGACAGGTTATTGAAGCTGGCAAAGTTGAAACAGAACTGACAAGCCGCAGAGCGACCTCCTGCTGAGTCCGCAGAGACCGCACACTTCCAAGCACTGACCGAAGTCACATCCAAACTCCTGGCTCCTTGAAGTTATCCGCGCGACCTGCACACAGCAAACCGTCAGCCTGAAACAATCTGCGCGGACTGACAAACACAGACCGCAGCTCCTCGCACAACTCAACTTACTGTTCACTCAAGTTACTTAGGTTTTTGTAGATGTGCCAGAGGGGTCCTATTTATAGGCCAGGTGAGGAGTGTGGTCACCGCCCAAGAGATAGCGACACCGCCCCAGCCCGCGCGAATGCAAACCACCGTCCGCTGAGTCCGCGAGGACTTAGCCGGTCACCAAGGAAAACCGCCAGGAGCTAGGCATCCATTGACGAACCCTCTCCAGTCCGCCCAAGCTAAGCGGACAAGGCATGAGCCCGCAAAGCTCCAACCACTGTAGGACAGCAAACCCCCTTCAATGGCTGTCCGCACCAACCCGAGGCAGTCCGCAAGACTCACACCTCAATCCGCCACAAGTCCACGACCAAAAGCAGACAGCAACAGTCCGCCCGGTCACAGCGGACTTGGCGGACACTGCGGACACCATGGCCTTGGCACAAAGTGTGACCAAGTCCAAAACCATCAAAGGCCAATGCGAGCATGGCGGACACAAGTTCCCGTCCGCCAAACACCCTAGCACAGACCGCCATTAGTCCGCTAGCACCCCGCACTCCTGCCCAATTGCAGCGGTCTTATCCCGGACTCCAAAACCAGTCCGCCAAAACGATCTCCACAGCAGAGCACCTATTGTACCACCAGAGCTCGACAAGGCCTCAGCCAAGCTCTAAGCTCAGTCCGCAACAGCCCAAACCGCGGACACGCTAGTCCGCAAGCTTCCCGCGAACTCGAGCCAACCCGCCTGTCAGCACAAGCTTGCACCCGCGGCCACTGAGCAATGCACCAGTCCGTATAGTCCGCGAACTCCATGCAATCAACCCGCTCAGAAGAACAGCCGGCTTCCCACTAGACCTTCCACCAGGCCGCACAACACAGTCCGCCCAGTCCGCCTAGTGCGCCGAAGCTGTCCGCCACAGGCCGCGCGGCCTGTCCCGTCACCCACTTCCACTTCACAAATTTCAACACTCCCCCTTGTAGTGAGAAGTGGTGACCAAGCCCAGCAAACTGCGCAAGCGTTCAAAGGGCCCCTTCGACAGTGGCTTCGTGAAGATGTCAGCAAGATTATCTTCACTCCGAACATGCCCGACCAGCAGAGATCCTTCCAACACCTTCTCCCTGTTGAAATGGTGATCAATCTCTATATGCTTGGTCCTGGCGTGACAAACTGGATTGTTAACCAGTTTGAGAGCACTCTCATTGTCACCCCGGATTAAAGTAGGCCCTTGCACTTCTTCATGGACATCCTCTATAAGCCTCCTCAACCAAACGGCTTCCCGAGCAGCCAAGGCCGAAGCCTTATACTCCGCCTCCGTGGTTGAAACCGACACCGAGTCCTGCTTCTTGCTACACCACGAGATGCTAGCTGAACCGCAAGTGAACACATAACCTGAAGTAGACCTTCGATCATCCGAATCACCGCCATAGTCAGCATCCGTGTACCCGAGCAACGCAAACTCTGCGTCCCTTCTATAGAGGAGTCCCATATCAGAAGAAGCCTTGACATACTTCAGAATTCCCTTCGCCGCCACTAGATGAGATTGCCTTGGTTCAGCCATATACCGACTTACTCGGCCAACAGCATAAGCTATATCCGGCCTTGTAATCATCAGATAAATCAAGCTCCTAATAAGTGCCCTGAACACCAAGGGATCATGAAGAACCCTTCCCTCATCTCGTCGAAGTTTCAGCCCAGATTCCAGTGGAGTAGAGCACTTCTTCCCTTCGCCCATGCCAAACCGCTTTACAATGCGATCAGCATACCCTTTCTGGCTAATGAGAATCCCGCACTCCTTCCTCTCCACTTCCAGACCGAGAAAGTGATGCAACTCTCCCAAGTCTTTCATCTCGAAGCGTATAGCAAGCTCAGCCCTGAGCCTTGCTACTTCCTCCTCCGAATTCCCTGTGATGATCATGTCATCCATATACAGCAGGACCAAGACTCGAAGCTCTCCCTTCTTCTTGACGAACAAGCTTGAATCCGAGTTAGAAGCAAAGTATCCACAGAATTGCAGGTACTCTGCAATCTTCCCATACCACGCTCTAGGAGCTTGCTTCAACCCGTAGAGAGCCTTCCTGAGTTTGCAGACATAGTCCGGATGCTTTTCAGAGACAAAACCAAGCGGCTGATCCATGAAGATATCCTTGTCAATCTCTCCGTAAAGAAAGACATTCTTCACATCGAGTTGCCACAACCTCCATCCCTTGCTAGCATCCAAGGCGATCACCACTCTTACAGAAGTCATCTTCGCAACTGGACTGAAAGTCTCCTCATAGTCTTCTCCATACTGCTGTGAGAATCCTCTAGCGACCAGGCGAGCCTTGAAACGATCAATGCTCCCATCAGCCTTCTTCTTCAACTTATACACCCACTTGCAAGTAACTGGAGTAATGCCATCAACCTTGGGCACAAGGTCCCAGGTTTCATTCTTCTTCAGAGCATCAATCTCTTCCTTCATGGCACCTTCCCACTCCTTCACTCTAGTGGCCTCGTTGAAGTTTGCAGGCTCTCGCTCATCCAGAGGACCTGCAAAGAAGCAGGAGACAAAGCTCACTGCATTCCCATCACAGTACCGAGCCGGTGGCTTAACCACCCTCTTCGATCTTCGAAGACATGGCTCCTTGCTCACGGCTTCCGTTGCTTCTTCAGGCTCCACTCCTACCTGGGGCAAGCATTGAGCAGTGCTCCCCCTGCTTCCTGAGCCAGAAGGCTCAGCCTCGGAGTTCGAAGCAACAGGAGCTGCTGGTGAAACAGCAAGCTCCTCTTCCAAGCCTTCAGCAGCCACCACCGGTGCTTCCTCAACCTTGCTACTTCCGGTTAGCTCCACCGAGCCACCTCCATATGACGTCAGCTCGTCAAAGACAACGTCTCTTGAAACCACGAACTTCTTTGTCATAGGGTCCATGCATTTCCATCCCTTCTTCCGCTCATCATAGCCAACAAAGACAAGTTTCCTTGCCTTCGCATCCAGCTTTGTCCATGAAGCATCCGGGACATGCACGTAGCAAGTTGAACCGAACACCCTAAGGTGTCCAACACTCGGCTTCTCCTTCAGCAACAGCTCAATAGGAGTCTTCATGTTGATAGGGCTGAGTGGCATCCGGTTGATGACATAAGCAGCACAAGACATTCCCTCCGCCCAAAAGGACCTTGGGATATCTTTCGCATGAAGCCAGCATTTGCAGGTCTCCGTCAGATGACGGATCTTCCGCTCCGCTACCCCATTTTGTTGTGGAGTGTGAGCACAAGTAAGCTCCCGTTGGATCCCGTGCTTCCTGCAGAAGTTAGAAAACTCGGAGGAGACAAACTCACCCCCGTTATCAGTTCTAAGCTTCATAATCCGCAAGCCAAGCCGGCCTTCTACCAACTCCTTAAACTCCACGAACAAACAGAAGGCTTCCGACTTCTCCTTTAAGAAGTACACCCAAGTATACCTTGAGTAGTCACAACCAAGACAAGCATATATCTGCTTCCACCAAGGCTTGCAGTAACCGTCGGTCCCATCAGGTCGCCATGAATGCACTCCAATGGTTTCTTGCTTCTTGTTTGTGATTTATCAAATGGGAGGCGATGTGCCTTTCCATATTGACAGCCCGCACAAACATGCCCATCACCAAAGGAGGACAACTTTGGCAACCCCCTCACCAGACTTCTACTAGCCATCGCCTTCAGCTTGTCCATGACAACATGCCCCAGCCTCTCATGCCAGATAGCCGCACTATCATTGGCTCTCATTCTATCAACGTAAGCATTGGTGGAAAGAACAAACAAGTTCTTCACCCTCCTCCCAACATGAGCAACATCAGCCTTCACCGCTGATACGTTGCGAAGGAACCTCACGTCTGTTGGCCCAAACAGAACATGATACCCAGCGTCCACCGCGTTGGTCATCGAGAAGAGGTTCTTCTTCATGCCCGGCACGTGATACACACTCCTTAACGTGAGTGGCCCCTGATCACTACCCAAAGACACGACCCCCTCTTTCTCTACTGCATAAACAGTATTATCAGCAGTGATAATAGCTTCATTACCTGAGTATGGCTGCATGGAGGTGAACTTTGACTTGTCTCCGGTGAGGTGATGACCATACCCGGAGTCCACGATCCACTCGCTGTTGAAGTCCTCAGCAGACAAGGCCCGTACACAAGTGCCCGTCATAAAAGCTCCGCCCCATTCTACTTCTTCACTTCTCGAGCAAGCTTCCTCCTTTCCCGCAGCATGCCCAGGCTGCAGTTTGACCTTGCAGTCCCGCTTGAAGTGCCCTCGCTGATGACACCGGTAGCACTTCAGATTCTTCTTCCAGTCCTTAGGAGCATTGCTCCTCTCCGGCGGATATGAAGTTGAAGTCTCCTTCTCACCAGCGGCCTGCACCTTCTTCTTCTTCTTCTTCTTCCCTTCCCATCCCTTCTTCTTGCCTGAGAAGAGGGCTTCGCTGCCTTCCTGATTCAGATTCACTCCAGCCATCTGCCTTGCTAAGCTCTCCTGCGAGGCAAGCAGATTCTCCAGCTCCAGCAAAGACGGCTGAGTAGCCCACCCTTGAACAGATGTAACAAAGGCCACATACTCCTTCCGCAAGCCGCGGATAATGTGCCTTTTCATCTTAGCCTCAGAGATAGGGTCATCAGGATCCAGTGCCGACAGCTCAGCACACAAGCTCTTCATCTTTAAGAAGTACTTGGAGATGGAAAGGTCTCCCTGAGTTGCCCTGACCAACTCATTCTCCAGGAACTGAAGCCGCGCCACATTCTTCCTATTGAACAACTCATCAATGGTTGTCCAAATATCAGCAGCCGACTCACACCCAACGATGTGATCAAACAGTTCCGGAGACACAGCTCTCTTCAGAATGAACTCCGCCTTAGCATTAGTTCTTCTCCAGAACCTCACCTGCTCAGCAGTACCGAAAGCAGCAGTGACTTCCTGTCTGTCGTCACCACCGACGACTTCCCACAGCTCCTCGCCAAGAAGATAACTCTTCATGCACGACTTCCACTTCTTGAAGTTAGTCGGCGTTAAGAGTTCAATGCCCAGACCTCTTGCAAAGCTCCCTTCCATTGCAACACCTGTTGGCAACCTTCAGCAGCTCCGAGCAACAACACAGGTTGATCACCACTCAATCACTGAGTCACAACACTGGCTGACTTTTGATCACGCAACTGAACCTCCGAAACCTCAGAAACCTGGCTCTGATACCATGTTAAATTTTCTCAACGTGGTCAGCAAGATAGCCCAAACGCCAAATTAATATCTTCGGAACTACCCAGTTTGCACGTTGAACCAGCGGAAAACCCGAGGACTAGAGGTTTCACCCAACAAACAATGGAAGCACAAGAAGGTCTTTTATACATTCACTTCTTTACAATCCGAGGCATACATAGCGAGACATGATTTCGCTAGTATTACAGCTGTAAACAGAAAGAACCAAAAAACAAGCCGGGCGGACAGAACCGGAGTCCGCCGAGACCGCCGAGGTCGCCGAGGTCGCCGAAGCCGCCCGAACAAAGCTGCAATCCGCCGAATACCACGGAGTCCGCCGAAGCCGCGAGGCCGCGCGGACACACCGTTATTCGCCTCCTGCTGAACCCGAACTGAGGAACACCCCTACCCGCCTGAATCCGGCGGACATGTTATTGAAGCTGGCAAAGTTGAAACAGAACTGACAAGCCGCAGAGCGACCTCCTGCTGAGTCCGCAGAGACCGCACACTTCCAAGCACTGACCGAAGTCACAGCCAAACTCCTGGCTCCTTGAAGTTATCCGCGCGACCTGCACACAGCAAACCGTCAGCCTGAAACAATCTGCGCGGACTGACAAACACAGACCGCAGCTCCGCGCACAACTCAACTTACTGTTCACTCAAGTTACTTAGGTTTTTGTAGATGTGCCAAAGGGGTCCTATTTATAGGCCAGGTGAGGAGTGTGGTCACCGCCCAAGAGATAGCGACACCGCCCCAGCCCGCGCGAATGCAAACCACCGTCCGCTGAGTCCGCGAGGACTTAGCCGGTCACCAAGGAAAACCGCCAGGAGCTAGGCATCCATTGATGAACCCTCTCCAGTCCGCCCAAGCTAAGCGGACAAGGCATGAGCCCGCAAAGCTCCAACCACTGTAGGACAGCAAACCCCTTTCAATGGCTGTCCGCACCAACCCGAGGCAGTCCGCAAGACTCACACCTCAATCCGCCACAAGTCCACGACCAAAAGCAGACAGCAACAGTCCGCCCGGTCACAGCGGACTTGGCGGACACTGCGGACACCATGGCCTTGGCACAAAGTGTGACCAAGTCCAAAACCATCAAAGGCCAATGCGAGCATGGCGGACACAAGTTCCCGTCCGCCAAACACCCTAGCACAGACCGCCATTAGTCCGCTAGCACCCCGCACTCCTGCCCAATTGCAGCGGTCTTATCCCGGACTCCAAAACCAGGCCGCCAAAACGATCTCCACAGCAGAGCACCTGCTGTACCACCAGAGCTCGACAAGGCCTCAGCCAAGCTCTAAGCTCAGTCCGCAACAGCCCAAACCGCGGACACGCCAGTCCGCAAGCTTCCCGCGAACTCGAGCCAACCCGCCTGTCAGCACAAGCTTGCACCCGCGGCCACTGAGCAATGCACCAGTCCGCATAGTCCGCGAACTCCATGCAATCAACCCGCTCAGAAGAACAGCCGGCTTCCCACTAGACCTTCCATCAGGCCGCACAACACAGTCCGCCCAGTCCGCCTAGTCCGCCGAAGCTGTCCGCCACAGGCCGCGCGGCCTGTCCCGTCACCCACTTCCACTTCACAAATTTCAGCACTCCCCCTTGAAGTGAGAAGTGGTGACCAAGCCCAGTAAACAGAAAGCACCAAAAAACAAGCCGGGCGGACAGCACCGGAGTCCGCCGAGACAGCGAGGTCGCCGAGGTCGCCGAGTCCGCTGAGATCGCCCAAGCTAAGCTGCAATCCGCCGAATAGCCACGTTGTCCGCCGAAGCCGCGAGGCCGCGCGGACACACCGTTATTCGCCTTCTGCTGAACCCGAACTGAGGAACACCCCTACCCGCCTGAATCCGGCGGACAGGTTATTGAAGCTGGCAAAGTTGAAACAGAACTTACAAGCCGCAGAGCGACCTCCTGCTGAGTCCGCAGAGACCGCACACTTCCAAGCACTGACCGAAGTCACAGCCAAACTCCTGGCTCCTTGAAGTTATCCGTGCGACCTGCACACAGCAAACCGTCAGCCTGAAACAATCCGCGCGGACTGACAAACACAGACCGCAGCTCCTCGCATAACTCAACTTACTGTTCACTCAAGTTACTTAGGTTTTTGTAGATGTGCCAGAGGGGTCCTATTTATAGGCCAGGTTAGGAGTGTGGTCACCGCCCAAGAGATAGCGACACCGCCCCAGCCTGCGCGAATGCAAACCACCGTCCGCTGAGTCCGCGAGGACTTAGCCGGTCACCAAGGAAAACCGCCAGGAGCTAGGCATCCATTGACGAACCCTCTCCAGTCCGCCCAAGCTAAGCGGACAAGGCATGAGCCCGCAAAGCTCCAACCACTGTAGGACAGCAAACCCCCTTCAATGGCTGTCCGCACCAACCCGAGGCAGTCCGCAAGACTCACACCTCAATCCGCCACAAGTCTACGACCAAAAGCAGACAGCAACAGTCCGCCCGGTCACAGCGGACTTGGCGGACACTGCGGACACCATGGCCTTGGCACAAAGTGTGACCAAGTCCAAAACCATCAAAGGCCAATGCGAGCATGGCAGACACAAGTTCCCGTCCGCCAAACACCCTAGCACAGATCGCCATTAGTCTGCTAGCACCCCGCACTCCTGCCCAATTGCAGCGGTCTTATCCCGGACTCCAAAACCAGGCCGCCAAAACGATCTCCACAGCAGAGCACCTGCTGTACCACCAGAGCTCGACAAGGCCTCAACCAAGCTCTAAGCTCAGTCCGCAACAGCCCAAACCGCGGACACGCCAGTCCGCAAGCTTCCCGCGAACTCGAGCCAACCCGCCTGTCAGCACAAGCTTGCACCCGCGGCCACTGAGCAATGCACCAGTCCGCATAGTCCGCGAACTCCATGCAATCAACCCGCTTAGAAGAACAGCCGGCTTCCCACTAGACCTTCCACCAGGCCGCACAACACAGTCCGCCCAGTCCGCCTAGTCCGCCGAAGCTGTCCGCCACAAGCCGCGCGGCCTGTCCCGTCACCCACTTCCACTTCACAAATTTCAACAGCGCTTGTCGGCAGATAGCGCAGAGGGCGCTTATTGGAGGAGAGCGCACAGAGTGCTTCCAGGAGGTGAGCGCGCTGGGCGATTGTTGGCGGAGAGCAAGGAGGCGTAGTGCGCGGGAGCGCGCGAGGAAGAGACGCGCTCAATGAGGCGGCGCGCGCGAAGGAGCGCAAGGAAGAGATGCGTGCAAGAGCGTGCACGAATGCGCACGGGTAAAAGATGCACACAAGGAGGTGGCGCGTGCGAAGGTGCACAAGGAATATGTGTTCTCGTGAGCGTGCAAGGAGATGAAGCGGGCGGGAGCACGCAAAGAAGAGACACGTGCAAGGAGGTGGCGCGCGCGAAAGCGCGCAAGGAATCTCCTAAGTCCCTAGCATTTTTAATTTTTAAGGTACATATAAAAAGACTTGCTTGTTTTCTTACCTCCTTTTTTTATTTCAAGCTTCTTTCAAATTTGGCCATAGCATTTTTATTTTTCTTCTTTGGACATGTTGATATCAAATGTGCAATCAACTCACAACGTTCAAACTATGTGAGAGGATACCTGCTGAGTGGTCCGTTACTTCGAGGCACATATGAAGGGAAAAAGACGGGTCTCGACTAGGAAAAAGAGTTCGCCCAAACCGCCCAAGAGAGCTCATTTGACTTCTTCAAAATTGGGAGCACTTGATTTGAATACTAGCGTTGGACTTTTTGACCATATGAAAAGGGTCCAAATGACCAATAATCAAATAGCTAATTCTGATATTGGTATTATATATGGTCACGTAAATAAACTATATATATAATCATATGCAAACGGTCCAAATGGCCAATAGACCTGTTGCAGGTCACCCGATTTTTTTCTGCTCTGAAGAATCAGACCGTCTTATCTTGAAATTGGACTGGGTGCAAACAGTAAAAGAAAAGCTGCAGCAAATGACAAATGTCACTCTTTACGTGGAAAACCCAAAAAGGGTGAAAAACACTTGGTTGGATCTGTGTTTAGCCAAAATCCACTATTTCCTTGAAATTTACATTAGTTTGGGAATGATTCCTCGGAGGGTGATAAGTCACCTCGTTGTTACAAGTACAAAATACAAAAATGATGAAAAAGAGATTAAGTTCTCGGAGTCTCGATGGAAGTGCTTCAGCTTAGAAGATTGCTAAGTCCGCTGAATCTTGATGGAAGCATTCCGGCTGGGAGAAATATCTAATCCCACGGAGCCTCGATGGAAGCGGTCCTGCTGAAGTGGAGTCTTGGTGGGAGCACTCCCGCGGAGAAGAACGTCTTGACTTGGATGCTTGATGGAGCATTTTTGCTAGAAGGGAAGCGGAGCAAATTCTTGAGTGGATGATCGGTCTAAATCCACGTCCTCACCAGACAAACTCAGAGCTCTCTCTAGCCTCTAGCGTTGATTGTCTTCAAATGAAGGCATGAGGGCCTATTTAGTGTTTTCTGGAGGGATATGACAGTAATTGCGTCGGGACGAAATTCGTGCTTGTGAATGACGTTGCTCCGTTTTGATCACTTGGATCACAAATTTTAATGAAATGATGAAAGTGCCTGCCGGGCGGTTCTGGTGGCCCGGGTAGGTTGCTCGGCTAAGACGATGGTCGGTGGTGGCCGAGGCGGCCAGAGGAGGCGGAGATGACCAGAGGCGGGCGGAGGCGGGGACGGCATGCACGCGCCAACGAGCGTTGTACACGGGCACGCGAGCGCTTGTTCGCTACGTTCTTGTAAGGCGCGCTTGCCCGCCCGCGAGGCACATGTGATCATGATGCTCATGTGCAAAGCGTGGGCTGGCGTGAGTGCGTGTTTGGCTTTGCCATCTTCTTTGGTGTTTTTGAGCCTTTGGGGGGAGCGCCGCTTTTTGCGCATGACTTGTCCGATCGGGGGGACTTTCCTCACTTGTCCTTGATCTCAGTCTTTCTGGTTTGGCTCAGATATTTCAGGGGAAACACCATCAAATTCCCCCCAAATTTTTGCGGGTCGTAAACCGCAAAGAGACGAACCCAAAAATTTCGAACCTTGACTACCTTGCCTTGGGGTTACCTCGCGTACATCATCCTTGCTTGTTGTGTGATGCCTGGAGCACTATGCAGGAACGTCCTTTCGCATTGCACTTTATGTGCTGCACTGGTGTGGAAGCGTACCAGTTTTTTACATTTCTTCTCGTATGAATGCGTGAGTATGGTGCTGCGCACTAGTAGGTGTGGTTGCAGCGGGACATTAGCACTGGTGGAGGTTTCTCGGACGTGACGTGGAGGGATATCCTTCCCCTTGTCTCAATGTCGTGGAGGGACCAGCGGGTCCATTCTAGCTAGAAGATATTGAAGGACATGGTGCCCACTCACACGTGAATGCACATAAGGACTTGGTGTCTGTTCTTATCAAATGTTGAGATAGAGCCTTTTCATACGTAATCCATTGATGGCGTCTGTGCCTTAGGACGTCAGAATGATGCAAGCTTTCGCATTTGCAGAATACATGGGGTCCTAGGGCCATGGAGTGGAATGATGCCAGGCGACCGAGTAAGCTTCAAGTTGTCGGTTATGATGGTTGGGCCGTCATGAGCTCGTCATTATGCTTTGCACATGGTGAGAAGTTCTATGCAGTGTACATGGTATGATGTGAATATCATTGTTGGGCTTTTTGATGCCAAAAGTGCAATCAAGTTACAATGTTTGAACAATATGAGAGGATAACTGTTGAGTGACCAATTACTTTGAGGCGCATATGAAGGGGAAAAGACTGGTCGCGACTAGGCAAAAGAGTTTGCCCAAGCCGCCCAAGAGAGCTGATTTGAATATCAGTGTTGGGCTTTTTGACCATATGCAAAGGGTCCAAATGGCCAATAATCAAATAACTAATTCTAATATTGGTATAATATATGGTCAGGTAAATCAACTATATATATAATTATATGCAAATGGTCCAAATGGCCAATAGTTTTGTTACGGGTCATCTAGTTTTCCCGGTCCGAAGAATTCGACCGCCATAGCTCGAAATTGTACCGGACGCAAACAGTCAAAGAAAAATAGTAGCATGTGACAAAAAAAATTTTTTACGTGAAAAACCCGGAAACGCTGAAAAACACGTGATCGGATCTGTGTCGGGCCAAAATCCACTATTTTCTTGGGGTTTACAAGAGTTTGAGGATGATTCCTTGCAGGGTGATAGATCGTTTTGGTTTTACTTGCATATGCTTATTGTTGGGTTTGTTGGATCCCTAGTTGGATTTGGGCTAGTTTCACTAAAATAGGATTATTGACCCACCTTGTATAGCCAGGGTCATGTTTGTGTCCTAGAGTCTAGGCCATGTTCTTAGAGTCAACATTGCTTGGACCAGCCAACAACAGACTGCAGAAGACTCAAGACTTAGAGAAATTTCAAAGATTAAGGAAATGAGTTCGACGTTCGTCGTACTCAGCTCGATGAAAGTCGTGCTCAACTCGACGAACTCAGAGACAATTCTCTGAGTTGAGCTCGACGAACTTAGTTCTCAGGTCGATGATTTCTGGATGCTCTACTTCAACATTCTAAGTTCAGAATCATTTCTCTGAACTCCAGCCGACGAATTTATGTTCTCAGCTCGACGAACTTAGACCACAGTATTGACAAGTTTTATCAAGTAGCAGTTTGTTGTTCTCAGGTTGACGATCTTGGATCTCAGGTCGACGAACAACAATTATCTGGTCAACGAACATGACTTCTCATCTCGACAAACTCTGGCCTCGGGTCGACGAATTCTGTCTTTTGCTCGACGAATTCTGTGTAGATCCAGACTTGGATATTTCCCTCTTTCTGACCTTATTTTACTGCAGTAATTCCTGAATAATCAATGCTTAATATTCTCTGAATATTACCGTCAGAAGCAGCATTGATTATGACATTCATCAGGATTATTACTTGCCGCTTTTCAATGAGACAGTTGGGAAATCAATTAATGCAGACATTTCCAAGCCCGTCAGCAATCAATGCAGGAAGGAATTCGAAAATTCAAAGGAGAAATTCCATCGATCATATAAAAGTGATTTTCTTCCTTCTTCAGGACAGAGCAGCAACACAGAGAGTAATAACACAGTAATAGAGGCAAGAAACAAGAAGCCAAGACCAGAAAAATAACATAAGGCCTACAGAGAAGATCATCAACAACAACATTCTCATTTTTCTCCGTATTGAAAACAATCTTGTTTTCATCTTGACATTGGTGAAGAAGCAGAAGAACATCCATCCAAATCAAGAGTCTTCTTCATTCTTCACTCCAAGATTCTTCAAGGACAACAAATCTTTATCAGTCAAGAAGTTTTTTGATCTCTTCTGGTCAAGGCTAAAGATTGAAGACCTACTCACCCTGAAGCAAAGCTCCAATCTGCCTGAACAACTCAATAACTTAGGGGGAGCTTTGTTAACATCAAAGATCCACTAGTCTTCTCAGTTGTATTTGAGAAAGAGAAGACACCATAACTCTCTCACCCCCTCACTGTACAAAGGGTTCTTTAACTCCCTTCAAAAGTTATTCCTTAGTTGCAAGTCTCCTGATCAAAAAACTTGGGTTGGTTTTTGAGCACCTGATCAAAAGCTCATTGGTGGCAGTCACCTGATCAAAACCTGTAAGTGGATTCCTACTATGGTGGTCGAAGAGTGGATGTACCCAGGTTGGAGAACCACTATAAAAATTCTTGTGTTGTCTGGTTGCCCTCTTTCGTTTTTATTCTTGTTATGCCTGTGCTAGTTAGTTTGCTGTGCCTGTGATATATTAGTTTATCTTAGGACTGCTCTTTTACTTACAGCAAAATTGGTATCAAATAGCTGCCCTACTCTGTAGCTTTTATTAACAACAAAAAGATTTAAAATTTTAAAGATACTCTATTCACCCCCTCTAGAGTATTTCAGGTCTAACCCTCACTTTCAATTGGTATCAGAGCAGTATTTCTTTGGTTGTACAAGGTTAGCCTTGAACCAAAAATCCTGTATTGGATCTGACTTTTTATTTCTCTTAGAATTATACTCACAGCATGACACATAATAAGGATTATGCAAGCACCAGATCTCCAGTGTGCAACTTAAATAAGTTTGCCATCTGGAAGGCAAGAATAAAATTTTATATGAATTCCATTGATGAGGATATCTACAACTTTATTTTGACAGGTCCTCCCCAATCAACTACCTCTACAACTACAGCAACATCAAGCACACATGTTGTTCCACCGCCCGAGTGGATAGATGCATAGAAGAAAGCCAAGATTGCTGATGCAAAGGCCATGAACATTCTGGCTCGGACTATGTCTGATGATATTTTCCAAAAGGTGGCTGAATGCACATCAGCAAAAGCTATTTGGGACTCTCTCAACCAAATGGTGGTTGGCTCTGCTGATGAGAGAAAAGACAGAAGATCAAATCTCATATCCCAGTATGAAAATTTCAAGAAGGATGAGTCAGAATTAGTTGCTGACATGTACAACAGACTGAGCTCAATAATCAATGAGCTGAAGACTTTAGATAAGGTCATCACTCTTACTGAAGTAAATGATAAAATCCTCATGTGCTTCCCAAGCTCATGGGATTCAAGGATCTGACCAATCAAGGAGGCCAAGAGCTTAAATGAGATTTTCATAGAATCTCTATTGGGAAAGCTCAAGTCTTATGAGCAACTAATAAAGTCCAGAGAAGCATATGAATAAAGGACTCTTCCACCAGCAAGAAAGGAGCACAACTTTGCATTCAAGACTGCTAAAGAGACTGAAGCTTCAACAGTAAATGAAGAACTAATGAGTCTCTTTGCCAAGAGATTTTACAAAATGGCAAGAAAGGAGTTCAGAAGAAAATCATCCAGGCAGGATGATAAGACAAGGTATGAGAAAACTCCTACTAAAGAAGTTGTATGTTTTGGCTGCAGGAAACCTGGACACTTTATCTCAGAGTATCCAGAGAATCAGAAGAAAGAAAGAAGAAGAGAAAGGGACTCCAGAAAACAACAAAGTAGCAGGCCTTCCTCCAGTAAATATAAAAAAAAAGAGAAGGGCTTTGTAGCTGAAACCTGGAGTGACATAGAAGATGAATCCACATCTTCCAGTTCCATTGAAGAGGAAGAAGAGGCAAGGGCCAAGAAAGTCTGCCTCATGGCCATCAATGCCTCCAGCAGTCAATCAGATGAAGAGGAAGAATCTGATAATGAAGGAGCTTCAGAATTAGAAACTGATCAGGTACTTTCATAATTTGATTATAGTTCTGATAGTTTCAAAACTGAGCTTAAAACCATGTGTATTGACCTAATCAATTCTGAAAAAGAAATTAAAATACTTAGGGAAAGATTATCTAATGAAGAAAATCTGATTTCTGAAAACACTAAGTTAAAAGATGGACTAACTCCAGCTAATGAACAAATCATTTCTTTAAAAACTGAGCTATGTGAGGCTAAGCAACTTGAGGAATCTCTCAATGGGAGAAGCCTTAAGCTGATGGACATCACAAGCACAGTCAATGCCAGACTGAATGACAAACTGGGCTTGGGTGCATCATCAAGTTTGCCCCACAAACTTAAGAAGAACATATTATCAACCCCCATTAGATTTGTTTCAGCTAAGGGTAAAGAGAAAATGAACAACAAACAAACCACAGAAGAATTACCTAACTCTAAAAATCAAAATAACAAAAACTATAAAATTTTAAGTAAAAACAAAGTCCATCAGATTTCGTCGAACTCAGGTCGACGAAATGTGGCTAGTTCATCGAACTACGATCGACGATCTATGAACGCCAATATTAGCTATAATAATTTGACTTACTGCGATCGACGAACTGTGTATGGTTCATCGAGCAGAGATCGATGAACTTGGGGCACAGAAAATGAATATGTTCACTCTCTGAGCAGAGATCGACGATCTCATCCCACTTTGTCGAACTCCGGTCGACGAACTTACAACTTTTCGTCGAACGTAGTCAGACTTAATAAAAATCATAATTTTCATAGCAACTCTAATCAACCTAGAAAACCCTTTAATTCACTTCCTGACTGGATAATTCCTCCCAGAAGATATCATCCCTTACGATATAAATACCAACCTGAATTTTTAGTTATATCAAGCTTTTCTTATCAGCAATATAAAGGACCCAAGGTGACCTGGGTCAAGAACAACTAATTATTTTCTTTGCAGGAAAAGAGCTGTCCAGCTGTTAATCAAAAATGATATCTGGACAGTGGATGTTCCAAGCATATGACTGGCAGCAAGGACAACTTAAATAACTACAAGTCCAAGATGGGACCAAAGGTGATCTTTGGTGATTCAAATTGTGGTCAGTCTGAAGGTTTTGGAGAAGTAAAGATTGGAGAAGTCACTTTCAAAAAGGTGACATATGTAAGTGGACTCAAGCATAACCTCATCTCCATAAGTTAACTATATGATGAAGGTTATCAGGTACATTTTAACTCAAGATCTTGTATTATTTCTAATAAAGAAAAACAAACTGTTTTAATTGGAAATAGACAAGGTAACATATATATAGTTGATTTTCATTCTGCAACCTCAGATATCTGTTTACTTAATATTGTTAGCAATCAAAATGATCTATGACATAAAAAAATTAAGACATGTTAATATGAAAAACATTGCTAGGCTATCTAAAGATAGCCTTGTGAGAGGTTTGCCTTATGGTCCCTACAAGAAGGAAGGCCTATGCAGGGCTTGTCAACTAGGCAAGCAAACTAAATCTAGTTTTAATTCAATAAATAAGAGTGATTCACCTAGATTTGTTGGAACCCCTATTTTGATTTGGGCTAGGTTCACTTCTTAGGTTGTGTTGACCCATGATGTATAGTTAGGGTCACTAGTTTTTCTTTCTAAGTTTTAGGCCAATCCCCCAAGTGTCAAACTTCATGGACCTGCCTGATGTGGACTTCAGATTAAAGACTTAAAAGATTTTCAGTTGTCTGGAAATTAGTTCGACGTTCATCGAACTCAGCCCGACGAACGTAGAGCTCAGGTAGACGATATTCATCAGAAGGATATATTCTGTGGTCGACGTTTTCTCCCAGATTGGTTCTCAGCTCAACTAATTCTATTTGTTCAAGTTCCGTGGTCGAAGATCTTTGAGTGTAGAACAGATTCTCAGGTCGACGTTCTTGGAGCGCAGAATCAGCTATTTATATTCATTGTTTGCATCGCAGAGCTCAGGTCGACGAACAGGATTCCTCAGGTCGACATTCTCTGAGTGCAGGTCGACGAAATCTATTCCCTGGTCGACGAATTTTGTATGTTGTCTATTCTTTGTTCTTCCCTTATCTGTTCCCTCTCTATTATTATTTTAAATCATAAATTCCTTGAGTAATCAATGCTTATATTCCCTAATAATATAACTGTTCCTGACAGCATTGATTATGGTATTCATCAGAGGATTTAATTGACATATTTCTCGGGACAGTTAGGGAAACGAATAATGACTGATATGCTAGCCATTTTCCTTCCCAGTTTTCCAGTAAGGCATTTATTGTAGTTATTCAAATTCCAAAGGAATATTGGTTGTCAAAGAGAACACAGAGAGAATAATATTTGAAAAAAGAAGACAGAGACTGAGAATAACAACATAATTCTTTCAGAGCAGAAAAATTGCAGAAAGATATTCCAAGCAAGAGCAGAGACCTCACAGCAACTCAATATCCACATCTCTCACTTTAATCTCAAGAAGATAGAAGAAGAACAACACAAACTGACCAAGAGTCTTCTTCATCTTCTCCTTCCAGGAATTTGCTGAGACAATATAGATCCATCTGTCTAAAGTTCCTGGATCTGTTTTACACAAGCTGAAGACCTACACACTCCTGAACAAAGCTTCTCAATCCTGAACAACTCTACATCTCAGGGGGAGCTTTGACAAGATCTGGAATCCACACAAAGTCTTCTCAAAGTGTTTTTGAGAAAAGAGAAGACTAACATCACTTTCTTTCCCATCCCACTGTATAGGGTTTTAACTCCCTTCAAAAGTTAACCTGGTTCACAAGTCATCATCCAAAAGACTTGAGTTTGGTTTTTGGGCACTTGATCAAAAGCTCAAAGGGTTTCAATATATCCCTTCAAATAGATATTGTGGTGGCAGTCACCCGATCAAAACCTATAGTGAATTCCTACCAGGGTCGTAGAAGAGTGGATGTACCCAGTTGCGGAACCACTATAAGATTCTCGTGTTGTCTATGTGTTTGTTGTTTTCCTTTTGTCTTGTGCTGTGGTAGCTTAGTGCTGTATTCTTTGCTTTTGTTAACTTCTCTTAGCTATTATTATATCACCTATTTTATCACTTAACTTTATAATTATAAAAAGTTGCAAAGGAATTTTTAATTAACTCTATTCACCCCCCCTCTAGAGTTAACCAGAGATTACTCTCCCTTTTCTTTCAGATGGTGAGGCAAGATTATGGTGGGATGAGCTGGAGCTGCACCAGTTTACTGGTCGGGCACTGATTGAGATCTCAATGGAGGAGTTCTCAAGGTATTCTCTGGCAAGATACATTCTATCGGCACAGTGGATTGCGACGGAGAACCAATTTCAACTGCTAACTCAAGGCAAGAGGTCGGTGGATGACTACATGCATGAGTTTACGAGATTGGGAAGATATGCAAGCTTTACACTTGTAGATGAGGAACGAAAAACAAATCGATTCTATGAAGGGCTGAGAGATGGCCTGCGGTTGCTGCTCTCAGGACCGATGACGCGGGGTTTCCTTACCTTGGTCAATACGACCCGTTCCCTTGAGCTGGACATGAAGTGAGTGCAGCGTAAAAATGACTTGGCGGGGAAGAAGACAGAGTTTAAAGTACCTAGTTCTCCAAAGTCTGGGTTTCGACGGTGGAAAAATAAGCCTAAAACTTATGTACCGACTCCTTCTCCCGCATCTGGAGCAAGATCTGGGAGAGGTCCACCCACATGTTATACATGTGGAAAGGTGGGCCATATCGCTCGAGACTGCTGGAGTGGTCCAAAAGGTGATAAAAAGACGGGTGTGTCTTATGCTGAAAATGGAAAGACAGTGGTGGAATCAACTGCATCCCAAGCGCAAACCTGTCTTTATAATCTTAGCCAACAGGAGGCCATAAAACAGAGTGACGTCGTAACAGGTATGAGTTGAGATTCAGTTTTTACTGTTTTACATACTTAGTACCTTATGCGTTGCTTGTGTGTAATTGGTTTGAATTAGGCTTTGTCCTGATATCAGAGCATCCGACGAGAGCACTGTTTGATACATGAGCTTCTCATTCTTTTCTGTCGGAGGACTTCGTAGGGCGTATCAGAGTGCTTTCATTTTCGCCGACAGATCGAGTGAATGTGCAGCTACCTTATAACATCTCATTTCCAATTAGACCCCTCTACTTGGATTGGGTTAGGAGCATGGGTTTAGGCTAGGTTTGAACCTTGGAGTTAGGGTGTAGTCACATGAGACCCATTACAGGGCCCAAGTTAACCCAAGTCAAACTAGCCCAAATTGGGGTCTTAGCCACACATTGTGTTGGATCCCTAGTTGGATTTGGGCTAGGTTCACTAAAATAGGATGTTTGACCCAACATGTATAGCCAGGGTCATGTTTGTGTCCTAGAGTCTAGGCCATGTCCTTAGAGTTAACATTGCTTGGACCAGCCATCAACAGACTGCAGAAGGCTCAAAACTTAGAGAAATTTCAAAGACTCAGGAAAGTGAGTTCGACGTTCGTCGAACTCAGCTCGACGAAAGTCGTCCTCAGCTCGACGAACTCAGAGAAAATTCTTTGAGCTGAGCTCGATGAACTTGACTCTCAGGTCGATGATTTCTTGACACTCCACTTCAACATTCTAAGTCCAGAATCACTTCTCTGAACTCCAGTCGATGAATCCAAATTCTCAGCTCGACAAACTTAGACCACAGTCTTGACAAGTTTATCAAGTAGCAGTTAGCAGTTCTCAGGATGACGAACATAGTTCTCAGGTCGACGAACATAGTTCTCAGGTCGACGATTTCTGGATACACTACTTCAACATTCTAAAGTCCAAGAATCATTTCTCTGAACACTTCTCTAAACTCTAGTCGATGAAGTTAGATTCTTAGCCCGACGATCTTGATGCATAGAATTGGCAAGGATTAACAAGAAAGCAGTCAGCAGTTCTCAGTTCGACGATCTTGGGTCTCAGCTCGACGAACAATAATTATCTGGTCGACGAACATGACTTCTCAGCTCAACGAACTCCGGACTCGGGTCGATGAATTTGTTCTCTGCTCGACGATTTCTGTGCAGATCCAGACATGGATTTTCCCTCCTTCTGTCCTCAATTTATTGCAGTAATTCATGAGTAATCAATGCATAATATTCACTGAATATTACCGTTAGAAGCAGCATTGATTATGACCTTCATCAGGTTTATTACTTGTCGTGTTTCAATGGGACAGTTTGGGAAATCCAATTAATGCAGACATTCTCCCCAGCCGAATTACATTCTCAAGGCCATCAACAATTAATGCACAGAGGAATTCAAAATTCAGAAGAAAGAATTTACAGGAAATATAAAAGTATTTTTCTTCTTCCTTCTCGACAGCAATAAAGATAGAGAACAGAAAAGAAAAAGAAGAGCACACGATAGAGACACACACAAGAACAAGAAGACACAACACGCAGAGAAGACACGACAACATTCATTCAAAATCTTCTCTGTGCAAAAAGAGAATCTGGTCTTCACCTTGACACTGCTGAAGAAGAAGAGGACCCCCAATCAAAATCAAGAAACTTCTTCATTCTTCACTCCAGGATTCTTCGAGGACAACAAACCTACATTAGTCAAGAAGTTCCTGGAGATCTTCTGATCAAGGCCAGAGATTGAAGACCTACACACCCTGAAGCAAAGCTCTAGTCTTTCTGAACATCAATCTCTCAGGGGGAACTTTGTTAACATCAAAGATCCACTAAGTCTTCTCTGTTGTATTTGAGAAAGAGAAGACATTATCACTCTCTCACCCCCCCACTATAAAAAGGGTTCTTTAACTCCCTTCAAAAGTTATTCCTGGTTGCAAGTCACCTGATCAAAAGACTTGGGATTTGGTTTTTGAGCACCTGATCAAAAGCTCATTGGTGGCAGTCACCTGATCAAAAACCTGCTAGTGGATTCCTACCAGGGTGGTAGAAGAGTGGATGTACCCAGGTTGGGGAACCACTATAAAATTCTTGTGTTGTCTTGTTGCCATCCTTTTCTTTTGTTCTTGTTGTGCCTGTGCTAGTTAGGTTTGCTGTGCTTGAATTAGTTCGTTTAATTTCTGTTGTGGCTGTGGTAGATAAATTTATATTAGGGCTGCTTTTTTACTTACAGCCAAAATCTAGTATCAAATAGTTTCCAAACTTTGTAGTGATTATTTACAACAAAAAGTTTTTAAAGTTCAAAGACACTCTATTCACCCCCCTCTCTAGAGTATTTCAGGTCTAACCCTCACTTTCACATTGGTCCCACCACTATAACCCTAATGTTGAAGCCAAAATTTGACTTATACAAAAGTTCGAAAATAGGGGCGCAGCCAACACCTACTCGTCCCAAGCTCTGACCTCTAATTGGTCGTAAAGGACTAGAAACCGACCCTAAGCCGCAGCAGGGAGGTCCCACCGCTTACCCGAAAGATCTCTGAGAGCTTCCCCTCCAAAGCCAAAAGCTGGGCTTGGAGCTCCTCAGAAAGCACAAAAAGAAACTCTCAAGTCCCGGGAAAAGGTGCTTCTGAAGAACCCCTATGAGTCTATTTATAGTTTTCTTAGCTTGAACTGCCAATAACCATACTGAGCTGACCTGAAAATACCACAGTACCCCTGGTAGGGTCTGCCAACAGCCAAACTCCGCTCTTCTGAAGAGTTATATGCAGACCACCAGGGGCAAAAGGGTAAAATTGCCCGTGGTAGAAGTGTAAAATCCCCCTTGGGTGTAGAAATATAAAAATGGCCTTCTTTCCATGTGGAGAGTGGGGGAGCACCCATCGGCGAGACGGGCCTTCCTGCTCGTCTCGCAGGTATCCTTTGCTATGGGATCCTCTCGCTGCTAAGAGCCTACTCGCGTCTCAAAAGGGGGCATCTTGCCCATTTCTGAGACCACCCGCCTTGCCTCCTGCGAGTGGTCCATCTGGTTCCACTCGCCTATCAGCATCTCTCGCCAACTTTCTTCTATTCGCATCTTAAGGGTCTCTCGCGAGCCCGAGGTTGTACACAATCCCCGCTCTTTTCGAGATTATTCTAAGCTCGGAAAGAATATCCAACCGAGGCTCGTTATTAAGGCGTATTTATGGGTGTATTTATGAGGGAATATTTTGTAAGGCCCCCCACCGGAGCCTATAAATATAGGATTCCTGCCCCGAATACAGGATCCCCCATTGCATACTCTCTTTCCTTGGCTTGAACTGTTCATCATGTCTCATAGCCCGAGCTTTCGCAAGCGTCTTGCTCTGGTGCGTAAGCAGAACAAGGCCAACGTGGCCGCCTTTACCTCAACTTTAGTTCGCCCTCTACCCTCTTTACCACCCTCGTCGTCTCGCCTTAAGGAGGTAAGAACAGGTGGCCCCTCTCCTTCTGCCGAGGAGCCATCTTGCGCTGGCCTGGAAACCTACCCCACTCCTCCCGTATCTCCCAGGGAAAAAGAGGTGAGCTCTTGCTTCTTTATTACTCCTTCAATATCTGTATCTGCCTTCTTAATTATTTGCTTCTTCAGGGAGCCTCCGCAGCCCTACAACGACTGGAAAGTCCGCGAGACGATACTGCCCTCCATCGCGAGGATTCCGACTCGCAACCACCTTCCACTCCTCCATCTACTCCACCCAGCGAGAGAAGGGATGACCCTTCCCAGGCCGCCGGGACCTCCCGTCGTCCTGGTAAGAAACCTTCCCTCGCACTTCTCTGCCCCACTCGCTACTCCCACACCATCCTGCGGGAGCCTCTCTCACCCTGTCCCTCTACTCCTTGCGCAGACGCCCAGACTGACTCGCCTGTCGAGGAGCACCCTGAGCGACTCGTCGTCTCGCCTCCCCCTCCTATTGACGGGATTGAAGACTACCTGGGCGACCCTTTGAACTTGGCAGAGAAGAAGCGTAAGACGGCCGAGTTGTTCCAGAAGCACGCACACATCATTCATTCACTGGCACAGGATAAGCAGGCGGCGGATAGGCGCATCGAATGGTTGTAGAATGAGTGCGCTCGTTTATCTTCCGAAGTTGATGCTGAGTTAGATGTCGATGGAACCACCCCTGACGCCATCATCAGCGAGGTCGATATACAACTTCGTCTCGCTCGCCGTGGGCTTGAGTCTGTTCGCGCCTTCCACTCGCGCAGTAGGCCTCCATGCGCGGGAGCTCGCGGTGGCCGCTGGCAATGACACTCGTACTGAAGGCCGTCCGTCTCGCCCCTTCTTCTTTATTTTGTTTTTGAGTGCTGTAATAATAATTAATGCCTTGTGGTGCCGTATCGCCGTTAATGTCAGAGGACTTGCTGCCCGCGGTATGCGAGATGGTATTTTTTAAATATTTATTGTTGCTGCTTTAATTTCTTCATTTTCATTAATTTCTTTTAATCATTGTCCCGTGATTGTGACTGACCACGCAAATCAAGGTTTTTTAAGAGAGAGAGTAAAACGCCGGCCGACTCTTCCCCTCCCCCTGTACGTTTTCCCGCTCATTAATCATTTTACCATATCAGCTATAAATGCCCCGGCCCTGGATCAGAAGGATACCCGCACCCTTTTTTCCTGCCATGCCTAATATCTTGACCCTTTGCTTCTTCCATCTCGTTGATTCTTCTCGCTTTTCTCCCTAGGACATCTCGTCGATTTTCTTCCTTACTACTTCCTTTCTTTCGCCGTCTCGCCTACAACCGTCTCACCAAGAATGGGCAAGAAGAGAGTTGAGGAAGCGAGGGTCGCAGTCGCTGCGGGAAGCAGTTCACTGACCATGACTTCCCGCTCGGCAGGCTCTCTGAAGAAGACTACCACAGTTTTGTCCATCAGTATATGGAGGAGGGGTTCGAGTCGCGACCCCCCAAGGTTGGCGAGTCGATCAACACGTATTATCTGGGAGAGCTTGCCTTCCCCGTCTCGCACTTTGAGGCGGGGTTGAGGTTGCCTCTATGGCCTGAGGTGAAGTAGGTTTTCAAGCACTTCGGCGTCCTCCCGGCGCAGTTCAACCCGAACGCCATTTCGGTGTTGATCTCCTTTGCCTGCTACATGCGTCAGGAGCGCATTGAGTTCTGCTTGACGGTCTTCCGCAAGCTCTTCATTTATCATGCCAATGCCGACGGCGTCTCGTACTTCACCGGGCAAGGGCTCAAGGTGTGCGAGACGCCAAACAAAAATCACCACTGGCTCATGAGGTTCTTCTTCATCCGTGGCGACCGTGCTTACTTCGAGGGCGTCCCGCTCGCGCCTGTGTCTCCCCCCGAGAGTTTCTAAGCGACCCCGCACGTCGGCGGCACGGATAAGTTACTGTTCGATTTCTTCGTCGGCAAGAACTTTGAAGTTAACTACTTGCGGCGAGCCCTCGACTCGCTGCCTCTAGTGCTCCCTGGTGAAGGTATTCTCGCTCTCTCGTCTCGCGCTTCGTTATTTCCCAGCTAGCCATCTTATTTCTTTCTTTTTTTATTTCTTTCTTGTTTTGTTTTCTAGGGGAGCGAGTCGTACCAGCCCATCCTCCTTACAAAAGCAATATCCATTCATCCAAGGACCTCGATCTCGCCAGCGCGGCGGCTGAGGCGGCGAGAGAGTCCCTGACTCTCGCCCCTCCGAAGAGGCCTGCAGGCGAGATGACCCCCTCTCGCTCCAGCCCTCCAAAGAGGATGAGAAAAGCGGTGGTTGTCTCCAAGGGGAAAAAGAAGACGATCCCAAAGGAGAAGGAGTTATCGGGGTCCTTCAGCCCCATCTCTGTGGGGGAGTCCCAGTCCCCCCGCTCGCCTCCCCATCAGGCCGTCTTGCCCATTCGCGAGACGACTCTTCCCGATCAGCCTGCCGCCACATCCAATCAACCTGCTGCCACCACCTCTCGCGAAGGCGACTCCTCCAGCTGTCCCGCCCCCTCTTCCCACATGAACTTCAACTTGGGCCCCGTGGTTTCAGATGCCGCTAGCGACCCTGTTCTGCTGTCGGGGCGGGATGCCAATCGCGTGTCCATCTCCACCCTCCTTCCCCCTTGGAAGGAGTAGGAGCTCCTCACCAGCCATGCTTTCACCGTGGGGTATGGTCTTTATGGCGGTCTCGATGCAGTCTCCCCTGAGAGCGAGTCTACGCGAGACCTCGTCCTGAAGTCCTCCCACGCCCAAATGTGATCCTTGGAGTTCTCGCACCGCACCTCGTGCCGCTTGATTTATATCAACAAAAAGTGGAAAGACTGCGAGACGAGCCTGGCGACGGAGCAAGAGAGATCAGAAGACCTTGCGAAAAGGTTATTTGTCGCTGAGACCCTCCTCGCGAAAGCTCAAGGCGGCGTGGTAAGTCTTAGCCTTATCCTTGGATTTTCCTTCAATACACTTTACTAATGTCTGGGCGTCTCACAGGATGCCGATACGGCGGAGCGGTTGCATTCGCGCGTGGCGTCCCTGGAGGAGGAGGTCAAGGACTTAAAAGCCCAGAACGCTTGTCTTCGGGATAACGCCGCGTCATCGTCTCGCCGCGAACCGTTCCAGGAGCCGCCACACTATTCTTTTGACGAAGTCGAGGAGCGGTGCCGATACACAAGCATCAGGGCGGCGGAGCTGGTCCTAAAGATGATGAAGGAGCTGGGGGTTATGAAGGATGGCTCCGAGACAGTGACCGTTCACGATTTGGTTCCCCAGATCTATGACGAGGAGAGCGAGGATTCTTCTTCCGGTGAGAAGAAATGACATGCTTCGTCCAAGATCAAGAATCTCTCTCTCCTCTTTTGTGCTGCTGTAAAACAAACCACTTTTTTAAGTTTATTTTTTGTGATCAAAAAACACTGACTTGATCAAATGTATATTTTTGCTTTGTCCTTTTATTCTACTCGCTAAACGATGTTATCCCTTCATCTCACCATCTCACTTTTACTTTCTTCACTTTGCTTTATTTGTCACTTTGCTCAGTCTCGTTTACTGCGAGACGACCCTGCGATGCGCTCACACCGCGAGAGAGTGCTATGTCATGTCTCGCAACTTTGTTGGAGAGTGACCTTTTTTGGAGCGCGAGTCGTCACTTAACTTATTTATTTGTGAGATCTAACTAGTATAACCCTCTCGCCTTGGCTCAGGATACTCCCGGCGCGAGCGACTTTAAGTGATGTAGCCCGCTTAACTATTATTAAAGCGAGCCTTCCGTTTCACGCGAGTGCCCGCTCACTGTAGGCGAGACCGTCCTCGTAATTGCCAGCTGCAAGTGCCTCCGCTCGCATCGCTCCAGCTTTTGCCTTATAATTTTCTTTTCCTTAGACTTAGTCGGGGTGTTTCTTAAGGAGGTTTTCCCAATTATTCTGCCATTGAGTGAGTTTACTTCCCTGCTAGCTCGATGAGAGCCTGGGCAACGGATCCCAAACCGAGCCAGGCTCGAGGTGATGCAAAATTTCCAAGAATCAAGAACCAATATTTCGAGGATCAATCCTGGGGCCGAGCCGTGCTCGAGGTAGTGCAGAACCAAGGACCAAGAACCAGACCTCTCCCCCACAGGCGAGCCTTCGGACCTGCCAGCTAATGAGAGTCTGCGCAGCGGGTCTACCTGGGGCCGAGCCGCGCTCGGGGCAGTGCAAAACCAAGGACCAAGAACCAGACCTCTCCCCTACAGGCGAGCCTTCGGACCTTCCGGCTAATGAGAGCCTGCGCAGCGGGTCTACCTGGGGCCGAGCCGCGCTCGGGGTAGTGCAGAACCAAGGACCAAGAACCAGACCTCTCCCCCACAGGAGAGCCTTCGGACCTACCAGCTAATGAGAGCCTGCACAGCGGGTCTACCTAGGGCCGAGCCGCGCTCGGGGTAGTGCAGAACCAAGGACCAAGAACCATACCTCTTCCCCACAGGCGAGCCTTCGGACCTGCCAGCTAATGAGAGCCTGCACAGCGGGTCTACCTGGGGCCGAGCCGCGCTCGGGGTAGTGTAGAACCAAGGACCAAGAACCAGACCTCTCCCCCATAGGCGAGCCTTCGGACTTGCTAGCTAATGAGAGCATGCGTAGCGGGTCTACCTGGGGCCGAGCCGCGCTCGGGGTAGCGCAGAACCAAGGACCAAGAACCAAACTTCTCCCCCACAGGCGAGCCTTCAGACCTGCCAGATAATGAGAGCCTGCGCAGTGGGTCTACCTGGGGACGAGCCGCACTGGGGGTAGTACAGAACCAAGGACCAAGAACCATACCTCTCCCCCACAAGCGAGCCTTCGGACCTGCCAGCTAATGAGAGCCTGCGCGGTGGGTCTACCTGGGGCCGAACCACGCTCGGGGTAGTGCAGAACCAAGGAACAAGAACCAGACCTCTCCCCCACAGGCGAGCCTTCGGACCTGCCAGCTAATGAGAGCCTGCGCAGCGGGTCTACCTTGGGCCGAGCCGCGCTCGGGGTAGTGCAGAACCAAGGACCAAGAACCAGACCTCTCCCCCACAGGCGAGCCTTCAGACCTGGCAGCTAATGAGAGCCTGCACAGCGGGTCTACCTGGGGCCGAGCCGCGCTCAGGGTAGTGCAGAAGCGATCATCTTCCCGTCGCTAGAACTTCATAGTAGATCAAGACAAGAAGTGATTTGAAAAATATATTATAATGAACTTGATTTGAGTATACAATTTTTGCCCTCCCTTCTCATGGGTAGAAGCATTTCAAGTCATCTCCGCTACAGGTGTGGCTCATGGTCCTACCCTCCACATCCTGGAGGTGGTAACCTCCTGCTCTCAGGACCCTCTCAACAATATAAGGCCCCTCCCAATTTGGGTTGAGCTTACCCATGGGGGCGGAACTCCCCGCAACATCAACTTTCTTCAGCACCAGATCTCCTTCCGCGAATTGCTTGATCCTGATATGCTTGTCGAAGTATCTTACCATGCGCCGTTTGATCTCTTCCTGTCTGATGGCCACAACGTCGCATAGCTCTTCTACCATGTCCAACGAGAAGCATAAGCCCTCTTCATTTTCTAGCCTCCAAGCCTCGTCTCCATCACCTGCAGCTGCAACTCGTGGGGACCGTACCTCAAATTCCACGGGCAGGACCGCCTCACACCCATGGGAAAGTTTGAATGGGGTCTCGCCGGTAGCCGTGTTCGGAGTTGTCCGCTAGGCCCACAATACTGAGGGGAGTTGTTCCACCCAACTCCCCCACAAGTTCTCTACCTTCTTCTTGAGCAGATTCATGATGATTTTGTTCGCCGCCTCCACCTGACTGTTGCTCCTTCGGTGGTGGACGGAGGTAAACCTGAGCTCGATGCCCAGCTGAGTGTAGAAACTTATAAACTCCTCATTTGCAAATTAAGGACCATTGTCCGTGACAATGGCCTGAGGCAGCCCGTGCCTGCAGATGATCTCCCCAAACGAAGTTCCTGATGACCTGGGAGGTTACGTTGGCCAGAGCCTTGATCTCCAGCCACTTAGAGAAGTAGTCGATCATAACCAAGAGGAATCTCCTTTGCCCACTAGCCGGAGGGAAAGGCCCAACTAAATCCATCCCCGAGATAGCGAATGACCATGGTGTCGTGATGCTTCGGAGCCTCTGAGTGGGCAAGAGATGGAGGGGGGCGTAGAGCTGGCATTTTTGGCACCTCCTCGCAAACTCCGTGGCATCCTTCCTCAGGGTGGGCCAGAAGTACCCTTGCCTGACCACCCTTGCCTCCAACGTTCTACCTCTGTAATGGCTACCACATTCCCCAGAGTGCACCTCCTCCAGAATCCACCGGGTCTCTTCTTCCGCCACACATCGTGCCAGAAGACCCGAAAGCATCTTCTGATGTAAGCTTCCTTCATTCATGAGATAATGAGACTCCTTATGATGAAAGTTCTTTGCCTCCTTGATCCCCTCAGGGAGGTTGCCCGTGACGAAGAAGGTCACGAAGGGGTCCACCCATGAGGGTCGCCGATCTACTTCCATGAGCTCCCCTTCCTCGATCGATGGACAGAACAGATCGGTCAAGGTTCCCCCTCCCCAAGGTCCATACTTAGCCAACCGATCGGCGGCTGTACTCTCCTCTCTGGGAACATGTTGGATAGAGAACGTCCAGAATCCCCCAATGATTGCCCTTACCTTGGACAAGTACTTCACAAGGGTGGGTTCTTGAGCTTCGAACTCTCCTTGAATATGCGATGCTACCACCAATTAGTCCGTGAAAGCCTCCACATCCTGGATTTCAAGCTCTTTTGCCAAACGAAGGCCGGCTATCACAGCCTCGTACTCTGCCGGGTTGTTAGTTACTGGAAAGTACAAGACCACATGTTGCTCTATGGTGACCCCTTGAGGATTAGTCAATACCACCCCTGCTCTGAGGGAGTGCTTTCCCGAGGCTCCATCAACCGTCATCTTCCGCGCCTCCTGCGACCGCGACTCTTCGGCCCCGACCTCCACTCCATAGTCTGCCAAAAAGTCGGCCACCACATGTGCCTTAATGGAGAGCCTTGGTACGAATGAGATATCGAACTCACTCAGCTCGATAGACCACTTGGCCAGCCTACCCGAGTGCTCCACTCCCTCAAAAATCTTACGGATGGGGTGGTCTGTCACCACCCTGATCGAATGTGCTTGGAAATATGACCAGAGCTTCCTGGCCGAAATGATCAAGGCGTATGCCAACTTTTCTAAGATAGGGTAATGAAGCTCTGCCTTCTTTAGGATCCTGCTAACATAGTAGATTGACAACTGCTTCCTACCCTCTTCCCTAACCAGAACAGAGCTCACTGCCTCTGCTCCCACTCTGAGATACAAGGCCAAGTCCTCCCCCTCCTTTGGGCTTTGAAGTAGGGGAGCCAGGGAGAGCTGCTTCTTCAGCCTTTGAAAAGCTTCTTCACACTCGGCGGTCCATTCGAACCTTTGGTTATCCCGCAGCACCTTGAAGAATGATGAGCATTTCTCTCCCGACCTGGAGAGGAATCTACTTAGGCCGGCCAACTTGCCTGTCAAGCGCTGGAGCTCCTTAGCATTGCGTGGTGACTCCAGCTCTAGGATAGCCTTCACCTTATCTGGGTTGGGTTCCACCCCCGCTGGGGTCTGGAGATGCCCAAGGAACTTCCCACGGCTCGCCCCAAAAATGCACTTTAAGGGGTTCAGCCTCATCTTGAACCTCCGCAAGGTGCCGAATGTTTCCTCCAGGTCTCGGAGATGCGAGTCCACACATTTACTCTTGACCATCAGGTCATCAACATAGACCTCCAGGTTCCTCCCCCTTTGACCTTGGAAGACTCAATCCATCATGCGCTGGTATGTAGCCCCTGCATTCTTCAACCCAAAGGGCATCATTTTATAACTGAAGCATCCCTCCCTTGTGATGAAGAAGACATCCTTGACGTCGGGAGGGTGCATTCGAATCTGGTGGTAACCTGAAAAAACATCCAAAAAACTCATAATTAAAAAACCAACGGCTGAATCAACCAGCGCGTCGATTCAAGGCAAGGGGTAGCAATCCTTGGGGAACGATTTATTTAATAAAGAAAAGTCAATACACATGTGCCACTTCCCCCCTTTCTTTACAATCACCACGTTGGAGACCCAGCCTGGGTACGGGATCTCCGAGATGATGCCGGCCTCCAGAAGCTTCTTGACCTCCTCGCGGATTGGCTCTTCCAGCTTGGTTGCGATGGTCCTCATCTTCTGGCGTATGGGGCGCGTCCGGGGATCCAGGTTCAGGCGGTGGCAGGTCACATCCGCGTCGATGCCCGACATGTCAGCCGTGCTCCAAGCGAAGATGTCGACGTTGCTCTGGATGCAAGCCCGCACTCGCTCCTGGTCCTTAGGTCTCAGACCCCCGCTGATCCGCACCTTCTGTACTTGACCGGCGCTGGTAAAGACTTCCATCTCCACCACCTACTCAGTCGGCTCCACCCGCGACTACTCCCAGCCGACCCTTGCCTCATCTTCTTGTCCAAACTCTTCCTCCCTTCCCGCTTCCTCAACTTCCATCGCCTCCCCTAGGCTCTCACTCTGCTCCTGCTCAACCTCTATGCCTCCATGGGCCTCCCTATAAATTCCTCTTCCTTCCACTTCCACCTACCGACCCTCTTGCGGCTCCAACGCTCCGTCCTCCTGGACCTCTTGCACATCTCTTCCCCTCTGCTCCTCCTCAACCTCCTCCCCAACAACCTCTTCAGTCTCCTTCCTCGCCTCCTATAGGCTCATCTCCTCCTCTCCGACAACCTCTTCAGTCTCCTTCCTCGACTCCTCTAGGCTCGTCTCCTCCTCTCTGACAACCTCTTCATGCGTCGTCATCTCCTTCTCCAACTCCTCCGCCTCTGCCATCCAAGATATGGTGTTGACTGCTGTAACGTTGCACTGTCTTTCCACCTTCGGGTCCCCTCTGACCCTAACCTGCACCCCTCCGTTGTTGAACTTGAGGTATAGATGAAATGAGGAGGGGATGCAGCGAAAGGCGCTGATGAGGGGATGCCCAAAGATGGCGCTATAGCTGCTCGGTGCATCCACGATCACGAACCTGCAGTTCCGTGACATGCCCCCTAACTACACATGCAGCCCCACCCCTCCTTCTACTTCCCTTCTCCTGAGAAACCAAACAACGACCCATCCAAAGCTATGACCCTCTTGGTCTCGACCTGCATCTCATCGAAAGCCTTCTTGAAGATCACGTTCACAGAACTCCCGTTGTCCACCAGGATCTTGGAGACCGTAAAGTTTTCGACCGGCGTCTGGATCACCAAGGCATCACAGAACGGGTCCCCATAATCCAGCATGTCCGCTGAAGAAAAGGTAATTTTTTTCTTTTGGAGGGGGGGGGGGGGGATGGGAGGTCGAGGCTACCCCCTTCGGAACATGGTCTGGAGGCTCCCCTTTTGAGTTGCCTCAATCCCAACTCCTCCGTGGATCACTCTGATCCATCCCCTAGTTCCTACATCCACCCGGTCCTCGCATCTATCTTTCGTCTCCTCCTGCTGCACCTCCTCGATCCTTACTGGCGGAGCTTGCCTCCTCGCCCCCTGGCTTCTCTCATTTCTAAGAACTCTGGGCAGGTGGACGTTGCGTGGCCCTCCTCCTGATGGAATACACAGAAAGGCAACACCACCCTGCCCCTTCTCCCTTCTCCACCATCTCTCCTTCCAGCTCCTCCTCGAGCTCCTCTCCTTCATCCTCTACCTCGACCGACCTCCATCGTCTCTTGCTGATGTGGGAAATGACCCCTCAGCTCCTGCCTCCGTGCCGACTGATCGAACCTCCTCGGCTCGCGAAAGTGGTCTCTTCCCTGAAAACCTCCTCCTGGCTCCTGGGGGAGACCCTCCTGAGGCCTCCAACCTAACCGGTTGTTCGGATCCTGAGACCCCCGTCCTTGATGCAGTCCTTGCTGCACCTGTCCTCGGGGCTCTTCCCTTCTCCTCTCTTCTCTCTGCTCCCTCCGCCTTCCTGTTTCTGGCTCCTTCATATCATCCACCGCCAACCTGGCCAGCTTCCTTGCAAACGCCGAATTGGCCCTCTTGAAATCTGTCTCCTTCGCCGCCATCTCCATGAGCTCCTCAAAAGAGGGGGGGGGGGCACTCTCTTAAACTCCATGCTAAAGAAACCCGGCCTCAGTCCCAGAGTAAAAGCGAGCATCAGCGTATACCCTGGGACCTCCTGGACCAGGAGGACCTCTTCCTGAAACTGATCCACATAATGTCCCAATGTCTCGTCTTGCTTCTGCCTCACCGAAACAGGCACTCCGCCTCCTTCTTATGCTTCTTCGATGTTGAGAACCTCAACAGGAAATCCTGACACAGATCCTCGAAACTGTAGATCGACTTTGCCGGTAACTGGTGGAACCAGTCTCGTGCCTTATCCTTCAACGTGATGGAAAACAACCGAAACTTGAAGGCATCCGTCGTCTGCCTTGTCGAAACAACATCTTCAAACCACTACACGTGCTGTATAGGGTCATCCTTCCCCGAGTAGTAGGGCATGTTAGGCTCTCGGAACCCCTCCGGCACAGGGGCCGAGATGATGAGCTAACTGAATGGGCTCGCGCCACCTGCCTACCGAGAGTGCACGTCTCGCGGCCTCGGCTGGCTGGCCCGATCCGCGAGACCATGCCCAGGGAAGAGCTCTCACACAGCCGCCTCCCTCTCGCCAACTTCTGCTGGAATCTCCTTCCCGGGGCGCTGACATGGGAAGAGCTCTTGCCGCCGCCCCGTCTCTCTCACCAGCCTCCACCGGGACTTCCTTCCCCGGACGCTGTCCAAGGGCATTCTCGCCCAAGAGCGGGACCTCCTCTATCGGAACGTGAGGCGTCGCCCACTCGCTCCTTGCCGAGAAGGCCAAGCCGATGGTCTGCAGGACCTCTCGCCTGAAGTCTTCCAGCATCTTCCTCGTCGCCTCTTCTCCCCGGGAGGGGGAACCTCCTGTACCAGATCCTTCACCTTCACCTCCTGCCATAGGACTAAACTTAAGCTTTTCTTGTATCGGCTACCTTCCACGCTCACCACACCAGAATTGTTGAAGCCAAAATTTGACTTCTACAAAAGTTCGAAAATAGGGGTGCAGCCAACACCTACTCGTCCCAAGTTCTGACCTCCGACTGGTCGTGAAGGACTAGAAACCGACCCTAAGCCGCAGCAGGGAGGTCCCACCGCTTACCCGGAAGATCTCTGAGAGCTTCCCCTCCAAAGCCAAAAACTAGGCTTGGAGCTCCTCAGAAAGCACAGAAAGAAACTCTCAAGTCCCGGGAAAAGGTGCTTCTGAAGAACCCCTATGGGTCTATTTATAGTTTTCTGAGCCTGAACTGCCAATAACCATACTGAGCTGACCTGAAATTACTAGAGTACCCCTGGTCGGGTCTGCCAACAGCCAAACTCCGCTCTTCTGAAGAGTTATATGCAGACCACCAGGGGCAAAAGGGTAAAATTGCCCGGGGTAGAAGAGTAAAATCCCCCTTGGGTGTAGAAATATAAAAACGGCCTTCTTTCCATGCGGCGAGTGGGGGAGCACCCATCGGCGAGACGGGCCTTCCTGCTCGTCTTGCAGGTATCCTTTGCTATGGGATCCTCTCGCTGCTAAGAGCCTACTCGCGTCTCAAAAGGGGGCGTCTCGCCCATTTCTGAGACCACCCGCCTCGCCTCCTGTGAGTGGTCCATCTGGTTCCACTCGCCTATCAACATCTCTCGACAACTTTCTTCTATTCGCATCTTGAGGGCCTCTCGTGAGCCCGAGGTTGTACACCTAACCCTAATAACAATATAAGTGAACTATAAGTCACATCATTGGGTCACCTATTGACCCAAGTTGACCCAAGTCAACCCTAAACCGTAAATTGGTCAAACCCACACTTAAAGGCCCAATTAGCCCAAATAGGGCATCACCTTGGCCCAACCCAAGTTGGGTGGTGCCATAGGGTCCATGACTCTCAAGTGGGGTCAGCCCACTCACAATGTTGACCAAGTCAACCTAAAAGTCAACAAGTCAACAAAGTGGCCTAAAAGAGAAAAGAAGAAACCAAGCCCACCCTCATGGGCTAAGCGCATGAGTCAAGGCCCATAATCATCCCAAGAGGTTAATGTCAGCCCCTAACCCCCAAAATTAGGAGAATGCATGCATGGGGGTAATTTATAAATTTTGGAGAAAATGAGGAGAGAGAAGAGAGGGAAAGAGGGGATGGAGGCCATGTGGCCCTCCTTCCCTCTGCCCAAGCTCTTGGCTGAGCTTCCAAGGTTCATTCTAGCAAGGTTGAATGGTTGGTGGACACTTGGTAGCCAGGAGGAGATTCCAAAGCCATGGTCGACCACCTCCTTAATCAAAACTACTCCCACAGTCACTCCCAGCCAAATCTAAGCTCACCATCAGCTTCAGGAGGTTGAAATGAGTGGAATTTGATTTCTAGAGCAAAGCTTTGCCGAAGAAATGGAGAATCGGGCTAGTTCGCCGGAGCAAGCTGCGACCATGGAGCACCGCCACCGCACACGCCGCCAAGCCCGGCTACAGGTCCGTTTCGCCTCACCTCACCCTGTGCTAGCTTTCTAGCTCAATTAGGCGAGACATCGGGCTCAATTGAGCCTGATACCATGAGAGCAAGTGTGAATTTTTTCAAGCTTTTCTTCTAGCTCGGGATCGCCGGATGAGCCGCCTTCCGGCAGCCTCACCGCCGGGAAACGCTAGCCACCACCTCAACGGAGGTGGTGACGATAATCGTCGGAGGTGGCGCCGGCCCAGGTGGCCGGAATAAGCCAGCAAACTTGGCCCAGGACGGTTCAATCTCAACCGTTGGCTGATGGGGACGATGACCCGATACCGTCTATTTAATTCCAGTTAATTTAATTAAAATGATTATTATGAATAGTGTAAATTCTATCACACTTTTACAATGATTTTGCATGTCCATTTTAGGCCTTCTAGAGGCATATTCGGAGGTAGATATCAACATGAAAAATGTATTCCTTGACCTTACCTTTAAAATTACACCATAAAGTCATATTTTGGTACAATAGAACTCCTTGTATGACCATTCTGCCATGGCTGGTCCTAGGCTAGGGAAAATTTTAAATTAAATGCCCAAGTCAAACCATAAGTCACCATGACCTGAAATTTTGGCCAGACTTGTGTTAAGAGTAAAACTAGTCTCTGACCAAAAATGAGAATTTTTGGTTAGAATTTTTCTATAGTATTTGATGAAATACTAATAATTAAATTAAGTGTATTTTTGAAGACATATGACTCCAAATGGTCCCAAATTTGGGTGGGATGTTCATTAGGTTAAGATAAAACCATGGTAGAGATTTCACTTCATTTTGACATCTGCATGTTTGGGAAATCCCACATGCATGACAATTGGCATATTCAAATTTGGGGTGCCAATAGTAAAAATAGAAAATGTGAATTTTGCCCAATTGGATCATTGAATGTCCATGAAACTCTGAATAGAGGCTCATAAGAATGGAATATACCTCCCATGGGAAGTTTGCGATTTTTGGGATCAAAAATCCCATTATTTGAAATTATTGGAAAATATGCATAGTTAGGAAATAAATTTGGAAACTAGGGCAAATGAGTTCATTAAATTCTGAAATTTTGTCACAAGTACTAGTAGGACATAGTTCACCTCTGGAAAATTTATGGACTGTTAAATAATGATTACTTGGATTTTAAGTAGATTTTACCATTTTGCCCCTTATGGAAATTAATTAAAAATAAGGGAAATTAGTGTTTTAAAATTATGGAAAAATTTACAATAGTTTATATCTGTGAGTAGATTCCTGATAAATTATTTGAGAATTGTTGGATGTCTCTATATGTTGAAAATCCTAATAATGACATTTTAGTAATATTGTTTAAATGTATATAAGATAGGTTAGATCATTGTTTTAGATTTGAAAATTATGTACTTCGCCTTATTATATCAACATGAATACCCACTTATTTTCTCAGAAGTTTTGGTTGTATAGTTGCGGTACTTTATTTGAAAAGTGGTCAAGTTGGAATTTTAATATTAAATGGGAAATAAATAGAAATTTGCATGGAAAATTATGAAACCATAGGCAGTAATATTTAACCTCATGGAACACCTAGTAAATTCCTTAGATTGGTTGAACCATGATATATAGTACATCCTGTTCAAGGTGACTCCGGTCGCACAATTAAAAGAATTAATTTAGGCCCTTAATCTCTTAGAAAAAAATAATGAAACCTAGTTCGATCATTATCATACGTCATAACAACCATGATAAATAATTAGGGACATTTGACCAAGAGTTTGGATGACACGTCATACGGGTCAACATTAGGTCATGAGTGCGCGTAGCAAAATATAACACATGTTACTGGGACTCACAGGGGATACGATAGAAGGTTGAGTTGATAACTATATTGGGAAGGCAAACCCTATTTGGTGTCTAGTAGGTCACTTCATAGTATCGAGCGATAGAGTGCAAGACCGCAAGGACAGTAGCTAGAACGGAGACCGGCGGAAGACCGCCGATTCCCCAATAATAACTTAAGTCATTAGGTTCGTTCCAGAGTAACAACGAGAGCTGGGTATGGATCATGGGTAGTCATTAACAAAAATAAATATCCTTGAGAAAGGGAGCTTTGGGCTTTAGCCCATCGTAGATCCTAGTGCCCTCGAGAGCCCTTCAACAGGCATGCCCTGGGCAGTCCTGGGATTAATCCTAAACCGCTAGGTATAACAAACATTAGACAAGAGTAATCTAATAGGCTAAGGCATTGATGTTCATTCTCACCCGTGAAGGGTTGGAGGGATCCAGAATAAAGACATTGATGTGCAATCTCAACCGTGATGGGTTGGAGGGATTCAGGACGGATTTGTCCTGCGAGCTGGAGGCTCGGGAGTTTGATATCAGGACGGGTTGGTCCTGCGAGCTGGAGGCTCGGGAGTTTGATGTCAGGACAGGTTTGGTCCTGTGAGCTGGAGGCTCGGGCTGGAATATCTTGCATGTGCATAGAAATGAACTTGTGGCAGGTCATGCGGTACTGGGCCAATCGTCACACCGATGGCAGTATAGTTACTCTGGCGAGGTGTGATGTTTTGAGGGGCCAGTGGGTTGTTTTACACTGCGGTCTGGAGAACGATCCCCAAAAACGCACACTCGACCAAAACGACTGGTGGGTGGCCAACAAATAGTATGCAAAGACTTTAGAGTACACCTAGGACGTGTACAAAGGAGTATGAGAGGTCTAGGCCTGGTAGTGTGTATACCCGCCTAGTAGTGGAGACGCCAACTCTACTGCTGCTGTAGCCAAAATGGTGGTACCAGAGAGTGATGTTTGCTCCAAAAAGCGGGAACTAAAGGTCTGTGATCAAAGAGTCGTGTGGGTGAGTTGCACTTGCATGAACCATAAAACGCATGCATATCATACATTCATAACTAGGTCATACGCACCGTAGATCCTTATCATATAAATTAGTATGGACTCTTTTATATGATAAGTTATATTTCTGGAAATCTTAACTTATAAGTTTTTATGGGCATTCATATAGGTTAAGGTACTTCTGTGATGGTAGCTTAATGGTAGCATATTCTACTTGTTGTTCTTTACTCCATTTACTTTAAGTACTTTGTTTACTTACAGCACCTTACTTGCTTTCTGTACAGTTCTCTTTACTCACATGTGTTATATATATATAACTGCTAGAGTAGAAATAGTTATTACTATATGTACTTGTTAGTATAACACCACTGTCACCTGCTTCTTTTGCTATACCCCTTATTGTCCTCCGCTTCGTCCTCCCGCCCGGTGCGTAGGAGTTGCGGGGGCGAGGTGTGGAGGAAACGGCTTAGTCTTTATAACTAACGGTCGGTTGTGACCAAATCATTTTAGGAGCTCGAGGAGATGAAGTACCAACAGGACGAGGTGGCAGGACGTGAGGAGCTGATATCACCACCACCTACTACTACTACTGCATCCCATCGTTAGGTGGGACGAGTTTCTGATGATAGTTTAGCTTTGGCTTTGTTGTCATTTTGTGTGAGAGAGATTTGATATCATGTACAGGGCATAAGCCCTTATTCTCTTTCGATGTACTCATTCTGGACTCTTGTACTTTCATTTTTATTATAGATGATAGTGATAGATTTGTGGACTAGCTATTTCTATATACTGCTTTTTTACTTCTATCTCTCATTTGGCCGAACAGGTTATATGACCGTATTAGTCGACAGTATCAGTGTGTTGCGGTGTCGACTAACCCGTGAGTTAGTGCTACCATTAGGCGACAGTTCTGGGCATAAGAACGAGAGCCTCCTTGGTAAGGGGTGGGGTCTTACATAACTAACGGGTGCTTGATGCGCGCGGATCGAGCCTGCTGTGTTGAGCTGCGGATAGGAAGTCGGGATTTTGGATTGGAAGCATCTGTGCTCCCGATGTCAGAGTTTGATGTAATCTTTGGTATGGACTGGCTCTCGGAGCAGTGTGACTATATAGATTGCAACTCTAAGGAAGTCACACTGGGGCAGAACACCAAACAAGAGACTAAATTCATTGGTATGCGAGGATCGAGCAAGACATTGTTGTATGGTGTCCAAGTAGTCAAGGCAGTTTGGAAGGGCGCGAAGTTGTTCTTCACGCTGTTGGAGGCTGTTTAGCTGAAGCCCAGTGTGAGTGATTTTCCTATTGTATCGGAGTACGCTGATGTGTTTCCTAAGGATCTTCCGGGGTTACTGCCCCAGCGGGAGATGAACTTCGATATTGAGTTAGTTCCATGTGTGAAACATGTGGCCCTCTTGTCATGTCGTGTTGCGCCAAAGGAGATGGAGGAATTAACGGTCCAATTGCAAGAATTGTTGGAGCAAGGCTTTATACGTCCAAGTATGTCACCTTGGAGCGCTCCGGTTCTATTTGTGAAAAAGAAGGACAGAAGCTTGTGGCTATGCATTGCCTATCCAGAGTTGAACAAACTGACGGAAAAGAACAAGGATCTGATTCCACGGATTGATGACTTGTTCGATCAGCTAGTGGGATCAATTGTTTACTCGAAGCTAGACTTGAAGTCTGGCTATTATCAGTTGAAGATTCAGGAATGTGATATTCCCAAGACAGTGTTTGGGACACACTATGGTTACTACGAGTTCACTGTAATGTCGTTTGGGCTAACAAATGCGCCTTCGGTATTCATGGACGTAATGCACCAAACATTTCGAGAGTACTTGTATTTATTTGTAATCGTATTTATTGACGATATATTAGTGTCCTCTCAGTCTGAAGAAGACCATGCAAACCATTTACGGCTGGTGTTGCACACCCTGAGAAAAAACAAGCTTTATGCCAAGTTCTCAAAGTGTGTGTTCTGGCCGTCATCAGTGGCCTTTCTTGGCCATGTGGTTAGTGGAGATGTCATTGCGGTAGATCCAGCAAAAATAGTTGTGATACGATAGTGGCCGGTGTTGTCTTTTGTAGCCGAAGTCAGGAGTTTCCTTGGACTAGTGGACTACTACTGGCGCTTCGTAGAGAACTTTTCGCAGATAGCCTTGACTCTTACCACACTAACGAGAAAGGATCAGAAGTTCGTTTGGACGAAAGAGTGCGCACGAGCTTTTAAAGAGCCGAAAAGTCGCTTGACCATGACGCCAATTTTGACATCGCCATGTGGTTCAGACGGCTTTGAAATTTATAGTGATGCATCAGGAAGCGACTTAGGCTGCGTTCTTCTTTAGTTTGTGAAGGTAATTGCTTATGGCTCACGCTAGTTGAAAGTTCATGAGCGGAACTATCCCGTCCACGACTTGAAGTTGGTGGCGGTGATATTTGTACTTAAGCTATGACATCATTACTTATATGACGTGAAAGTTGATATCTTCACGGACCATAAGAGCCTGAAATATCCACTAGACCATAAGGATCTAAATATGCGACAGCGGAGGGGGACGGAGTTCCTTGGAGACTACACCTTCCAGATTCATTATACTCTCAGGGGGAAATGTGGTCGCAGATTCCCTGACTCGTAGGACTCAGGCAAGAGCAAGTTGGTTGCAGATACATGATGATCATCTAATACAGGAGTTGGATGCCTTAGATATGTCTTGTGTGGACAAGAATGCTACTACAAGTGCATGCCTGAACTGAACGGAGGTACAGTATGACCTTGTGGATAGGGTTCGGCGAGCAACGGAACTTGATGAAAGTCTACAACGCTATACAGTAGATGAGTCAAATGCCCTATTCTCCTGGGATGATGGGCTTTTGCGGAAAAGTGATCGTTTGTGCGTCCCGAATGTGGGTAAATTACGTGAAGAATTGTTGTATGAGGCACACTTTACGAAGTATTCAATCCACCCAAGGAGCATAAAGTTGTTTAAGGACATGAAGAAATTGTTCTGGTGGCCAGGTCTGAAGAAAGATATAGCCCATTATATGGCAAAGTGTCACACTTGCGCCTTAGTAAAAGTTGAATGCCAGAAGCCTGGAGTTTTTCGGAAGTCGCTACCTATTTCGGAATGGAAGTTTGACAACATTTCAATGGATTTCGTGCACGGTTTGCCGAGATCACAGCGTGGGAACGATTCTGTTTGGGTGATCGTGGACCGGTTGACTAAAGTAGCTCATTTCATTCCGAACAAGAGGGACGATAAAGTGGAAGTTTTGGCTAAGCTTTACGTCGAACAAATAGTACGACTGCATGGTGTGCCCTGTAGCATCGTAAGTGATCGAGACAGGCGCTTCACTTCGAATGATTGGAGCCTAATCCATCAATTGTTGGGGACAAAATTAAAATTCAGTACGGTCTTTCATCCTCAAACGGATGGCCAGACTGAGTGGACCAATAGAACGATGGAGGATATGCTCTGAATGTGCGGCTTGGATTTCGGGAAGAGGTGGAAAGACCATCTCTATACGGCAGAGTTCGCCTACAATAGTAGCTATCAAGCTAGTATCAATATGATGCCTTTTGAAGCTTTGTATGGTAGGAAGTGTCGTACACCGTTAGTTTGGGCGGAAATATGCGAGTCTAAGTTATATAAGCGTAAGGAAGTCGAAGAGGCTAATTCGACGATACACTCTATTCGAGAGCGACTAGTGATGGCCTAAGATAGGCAGGCGAAATACTACAACGCCAAACACCGAAATGTGGAGTTTGCGGTGGGAGATTGGGTATATTTAAAGATCAAGCCATTCAAAGGCGTATCCAGGATTCGACGCTTGAAAAAGCTAAGTGCAAGATATCATGGCCCGATTGAAGTGATGGAGCGAATTGGAGAAGCTGCCTATCAGCTATCTCTTTCGGCAGAACTGAGTGGCTTGCATGATTTGTTCCACATATCAGTTCTTCGAAAAGCCGTAAAAGAGCCAGCTCAAGTGATTGCGAATGATCGCGTACCAGTCGAATCTGGGCTAAAGACGAAGGTTACGCCCATTCGGATTGAGAATAAGGCGGTTAAGCAGCTGCGGAACAAGAAAATCGGGATGGTCAAGGTCCGGTGGGGCAACTGTGGCCGTGCGGATCTAACATGGGAGTGGGAGCAAACCATGTGTGCTGAATTTTCCGAGTTGTTTGTATAAATTGTTGTAACATTTTTTGAAGAGAATGTATGTTGTAACATGTTTGTTACTGCCTTTTTAACATTGTATACAAATTTCGGGATAAAATTTCTATAAGGAGGGGAGGATTGTAACACCCCAGGCGCAGGAGGAGGTAACAGGCTAAAGTCGAACAAAGCTCGACGAAAATGCCGAGCAAGGCTCGACGAAAACGCCAAGCAGGGCTCGACGAAAACGCCGCGCAGAGTTCGGCGAGTGTCAAATATAGTTCGACGAAATCAATCCCGTTCGACGAAATCAATATCGTTTGATGAATTTCGTTTGACGAACTCAAACCCGTGCGATGACTTGTCGAAAGAAGATATCCCCGACTGGCGACTCGTGTCAGATGGCTGGTGAGCGGCCAGTGAGCGACGATTGACTTTTTAGCTCAAATCCTGGCCTTTGATTTGTTTTGGAGGAGAGATCCTGTGGCTGGGATTAGTCCCGAATCCACTGAACCAGAGAAGGATAGGAAGGAGGTTTGATTCTTTTTTTTTCTCTCTCTCTTCATCTCTTGAGTAAAAAGGAAGAAGAAGTTAAGGAGGTGCTGGACTGAGCTTTGTAAGCTTACGAAGGAGATCTTGTGGTCCGAAGCCACATCTGAGGCTAGATCCGTAAAGGGGAAAGTGAGACGCTCACTTCCATCCACGTCGAAAAGCTTCGTCATGGCTATGAAGAGAACTACAAGGGTAACGAGTTTATCCCGGAAAAGTGAAGTCCTCAATATGCATACTTGCATGGATCCCCTCACCAAAAGGTGAAAAGGGTGGATTCCAATTGGTAGATCAGCTTGATCCCCATATATTCCTGCATATAGATCTGGAAATGTAGAGTACGGAATAGGCAAGCTGTGTGAAGCCCATCTGGACAGGTTGGTCTGGATTGGTGATGTTTTTCTATTTGCGTGCCGGAGAAGACTCTGTGGATATGCGTGTGATGTACGTGTGAAATCCGGAGTCTAGGGTGTACAGGATGCTGCATCAAAGTACTAGAAGCATTTCCAGGAAAATACCCGGGAAAGATCATAGTTTTGAGAACTGTTGATGTCACCGGGCGATAGTGAGTGTCGTCAGGCAATAGCTCCCAGTGAGCTGAAATTTTGTGTGGCATGTCTCGACGAGACCTGGGGGCCGTTGTATGCGAGGATGTGTGCTTAAGTTGTCTGGCTTATGGTGGGTACCAGCCCGAAATGGACAAAGTCGTGTGGCTTGTGATGAGTTGAGCAATGAAGGCCAAATACTGGGCCATCAAGTTAAGTACCTTTGAACGACTGAGTCGTCAAGTTAAGTACCTCTGAATGAGAAGTTGTTCGTCAAGTTAAGTACCTTTGAACAACGTAGTCATCAAGTTAAGTACCTCTGAATGACAAAGTTACCATTAAGTCATGGACCTCTGAACGGTGGTGTTACACGGGGGAGTCCGGTATACCGAAAATGTGCCATGAGTGCACGAGGCGTGTGGTCGTTGGAAAAACGTCTGTGGTGAATGGTGTTTAAGTGCACTTTGATGTTGTTAATACACACACACACACACACACAGATATATATATATATATATATATGCTATGCCTTGTTACACGGATGGAGAAAAGCCGCCCCGAGTAAGGGGTGAGATCGTTATAATCGGGTCAGCAAAATGCTGAACGTTGCTTTGTTTGCCACGTTTTGGTGAGCTCTTCTATGCAGGTGCTGGAGAGCCAAGTGGAAAATAGCGGGCTGAAGCCCATGCACTGAAATTGGCTAGCCCTTGATGGTCTAAAAGCGAACATTTACTATTTTCATGTATGACCGACCTACATGCCGATGTATGAAACCACTTTTTGTTAAATGAAACAGTTGTAATAAGGCTACGGCCAAAACATGTGTTATGTGTATATTTATATGTCATTCCTTTTTGTGTAGTGGACATTCTCGTTATGTGTGAGTTCTTAACTTAAAATGCTTCCGCTAGAATGCTCTGAGGTAGGGTGCATTTATAATTGAACTTGGATTTGGAAACAACGTTTAATCTCTTTACCTGTACGTAGTATATGGCGTCGGGCCCCGGCCGGACATTCTGTCATACATTATATGATGGATGGGTGCGTTACAAATGGTAGTGCCTCCAAAGCTTTAGAGCGAATATCACGGTCGCTAACTCCAAGTCGTGGACCGGATAATTTCTCTCACGCACCTTCAACTGGTGCGAGCCATATATTATTACACTCTCATGTTGTAGCAGAACACAGCCTATGCCGCTGCCAGAGGCGTCGCTATATATCTCAAAGCCTTCTGTCCCACATGGCGAACATAGAATAGGTGTCGTGGTAAGATGACTTTTCAGCTCTTCAAAAGTTTGCACGTACGCTGACGACCAGACAAACTTCTGATCCTTCCTTGTCAAGGTCGTGAGGGGTAATGCTATCTGCGAGAAGTTCTCCATGAAGCGTCTGTAGTAGCCGACAAGCCCTAGAAAACTCCGGACTTCCGCCACCGAAGACAATACAGACCACTCTTGTATCACAGCAATCTTCGCCGGATCCACTGCGATTCCCTCACTGCTAACAATATGACCAAGGAATGCCACCGAAGAAAGCCAGAACTCACACTTCGAGAACTTGACATAAAGCTGACTGCTTCTCAATGTCTCTAGAACAATCTGTAAATGTTCTGCATGATCAAACTCAGACTGGGAGTACACGAGGATATCATCAATGAACACTATCACGAACTGATCCAGATACTCCTTGAACGTCTGGTTCATCATGTCCATAAACACGGATGACGCATTAGTCTGCCCAAAATGCATGACCGTGAACTCATAATGCCCATAACGTGTATTGAACGCAGCCTTGGGAATGTCACTTTCCCTGATTCTTAGTCGACAATAACCAGATTTCAAATCCAACTTCGAATACACTGTCGACCTAACTAACTGGTCGAACAGATCGTCGATCCTCGGTATCGGGTACTTGTTTTTCTCTGTTAACTTATTCAACTCCTGCTAGTCGATTCATAGCCGCAAACTTCCTTCCTTCTTCTTCATGAAGAGATTTGGGGCGCTCGAAGATGACGAACTTGCACGCACATACCCCTGTTCTATCAACACTTGAAGCCGCGCTTTCAACTCTGCCATCACTCTTGGTGCTAAGCGGTAAGGATACCGCGACACTGGTTTGGCACCTAGCACCAACACGATGGTGAAATCGATCTCTCTCTAAGGTGCAGCTCTAGGGAGATATTCAGGGAATACATCGGCAAACTCCGACACCACCGGAACACCGACCAAAACCAGGCTTGGGATTAGTAGCCTCTAATAGAGTTAATAACAACTCCGCACCCTCAAGAGCTGCTAACTTAGTTTCGCGTTCGGTGTTCTGTCCTAGTGTGATCCCTTGGTGTAACACTACCTACTATCCTTAACGACCATATTTCCGTTTGGTTTGTATATACATAATCAATAGAACGAAAAGCAATTGGACAAACCACACTAAGACCTTCGTTGCTAAGGAGCGAGAAGCCCCTGCAACGAACAGTGCTCTCTACAATCAAGAGTAGAGCAAAGCCTACTATAAACAAGTCATAGATCAGAAACTAATCATGTCATAGGTATAACAGTTGTAACTAAACCGTACCTATCATCTCGTCTTTTTGTTTATGTCCTCCAGTCTCTTTCTTGGTCTTTGGAAGCCCACTCCAACAGTCACGGGTTATATGTCCCGGCTTATCACAAGTGTAACATATAATTGGGTCTCGCCCAACAGTTGCTCCGGATCCAGTCTCCTTTGCCACTGGAGTACCTGATGGCAACGCTATCCCGCCACTGGTTCATGATGACGTTGCTGAGGCGGCCTTTGATCTCCGACATAGAGAGTTTGTTGATTGGGACGATCGTTGCCGCAAGCTTGAAGATGGGATGCTACCGCGACATTCATTGCCAACGCCGCTACATGTTATGCACGCCGTCCGCCGTCGTCATTACCCTCATATAAAAATATATGATTATAAATTAAATATTTATAAATATATATTTTTAAGCATTATTATTTTTAAGCATTTTTTATTTTAAGCATTTTATTTTTATGCATTATCCTATTGTATTTTTATTTCATATTATGATGGGTGCTTATAACCATCTTTTGTATTTCTATTTCATGAATGATGGAGATTGAGTGGTGTAGCCTATAAAAGGCCATGCTTATGAAGAATTTAGTAAGAAGATAAGAAATTGAAAAAAACATAAATCTATTGAGATCCCCCCCACCTCTCTTCAAAATTTCGGCCCTCTCCCTCTCCTCTCTCTTGGCCGCCGGCCACCTCCTACTCCCCCTCTCTATATTTCGGCCTCCTCTCCTCCTCCTCCCTCCTCAAGTTTTCTCCTCCAACAGCCCTTCCTCCTTTCCAACACAAAAACCGAGCAGTCCTTCTACACAAAACCCGGCCACCCTCTTTTCCCTCAACCTCTCGGCCACCCTTCTCCACCACCCACCCGAGCAGCCCCCTCCTTTCCACACCAAAACCGACCCCCTCTCTCCCTCCAATAAACCGAGCAGCCCTCCTCCTTCCACACCAGACCCGACCCCCTCTCTCCCTCCAAAATAAACCGAGCAGCCCCCTTGCTAATATCAGCCACCACCTTTCCTCAGTCCTCCATCAATAGCAGCCCCCTTTCCTCAGTCCTCCGTCAATATATTTGGCCATCAAGGTTTCTCCCTCTCCTAGGGTTTTTGCAAAGGAAAGCGGCTCGCGTCTTCATCGTCCGGTGCGGTACCGTGGATTTGCGTGAAAATAGAACCAACCACCGTCGTTGTGTGCTTTCCTCCACTCATCTTTGTGGACGGATTTTTTTGGGATTGTGTAACGAATTCTAAACCACCTCTTGTGAGTTTCTTCTGAATTATTGTGAGATTTGGTGGATTAGAAGACTAATATTTAGTCCAGATTTATATTAAAATTAGTCCGTTAATAAAATCTGAATTTCAAGCGTTTAACTCTCTGAATATTTTCGTATAAATTGGACCGGGTAGATCTTGTGAATGCTAGAAGAAATCGGGTTCATTAACCTTTGATTTTTCCTTGAGTTCAAGTGATTTGACATACCCCCATATTAATTAATTTTGAGATTGGTTTGTACTTTGCTGAAATCGCTAATTTTAGTATGGATACTCTCTTATTGGGTTTGTGTATGCTTGCGGATAATAATAATTTGAATAGCTAATTGTCCGTATCGTGTAGGTCCTATTCGCTTGAGCAAACATCGGCATATAGCCCTTGCTTAATCTATTAAAAGGGGTAGCGACCATTTGCGTTGTGCGTTGTTAATGTTTGTGCTCTAATTGGTTCAGTTCAACGGTATTGTAATTAGAGAGATATCGCACGCTACGTATCTAGTTTAATTGTTCGAACAAAAGAGCTCGAAGTAATTATCCCGTCAGAACCATTGACTTGCATCAATTTGGTATCAGAGAGGTTCGTGTCAATTTCCTAATTGTCACCCTCCCCCCTTTCTTAGAAAACCGACACGCACTTGCACAATCAGTTGTCCAAAACAATAAAATGAATTTTTATTTTTGGTCTGCAAATAGCGGCCTAAAATCTTTATTTTTCTGCAAAAAAATCAAAATTTTATTTTAATAATCTCCTATTTATTTTCAGCAAGAAAATCAAAAAATATTTTTATTACCCTAGTTATTAAGCGGAAACAAATCCATCTGTTATAATTTTTTTGGGTCTGAATCATGGTTATTTGTATGCGCACAAGATCCCGGTAGGTTTTTCTGTCCTACCCCCACTAGATATGACACATGATGTTTATGTTTCCCGATTAGATTATTTGTATGCTAGAGTTATGGCTAATCACACCTCAGTCTTGCCTACATACCAGAGGAATACCAACCATCCCCACACTAGAAGAGAGACACCCACTTATGACGGTTATGAGAATTCTCAAATTTGTAGGGGCTGACTTAAGGGAATGAAAATTTATTTTGATTGTCACGAATGAGACGACCACCAAAAGGTTATCGTCGCCGGAGAAAGATTAGTAGGTCAAGCCCAGGTGTTTTGGCTAAAGGAAGAGCGTCGTGTGGGTGGTTATCAATATGCTTGGCCGCAAATGCGTAGCCTTCTCACTTATCAATTTGACCCCGCCTACCTCCGTACTAATAGCAACCCAGCCGTGAGCGAGAATAGTTATGGTACTAGAACCGTATCTGCTTATAGGAGTGATCATATGCCTCAGGCTAGTTCCCTTCCCCACAAAGATAGGACTACCCAAGGTGTGCCAATTTCCACCTTTAGGAAAAATGAGCAGTTTAGACCCTATGTTTTGGACTCGAAATGTGTTACTACTAGGGTTTTGCTCTTTTAGCTTCGACGTCTGAGCCTCCTAAGATTGTGTGTGATACCCATGAGGATTTTAATGTAGATGTGACATCTCTTGATTATGAGGACGACCAACTAGATGAGAGTATTCCGTCATGTATGATAGTGCCCGACGATTCTGATGATTCTGATATTGATGGGATACCTAGTGATTTGGAAGATGATCTATGGGATGATGGTATTCCGATCAGTGAGAGTATCCAGTTGCCTATTACTTGTTCTGCTAGTGTCGGGTCTAATCACCCTATTATTGAGTGTCATCTCCAGACTACGATCCCCATCATGATAAAGCCTACGATCCCCATCACTTTATTTCAAATTTCCAGACTTTTTACTGTACGTCTCTTTTCCACCTGAGTAGCTTTATTCGTCGTTTCTCTCTCCCACTAAATGTTCTTTTGAGTTGGGGAATGTTAGTCCTACTGTGTCTATTTTCAACATGGATTCCTTGGTTCTTGAACCGAATGATAATATTCAATTTATTTTTCTTTTGTTTGGCACCCTTTCGAGTTTATTCAAGTTATTCTTTTGCTTGGCACCCTTTCATTTCTGAGGGATGATCACGCTACTACGACTTGGGTTGTAGGGCTAGATTTGCCCCCTGTTGTTGCTGGTTTCGACTATTTTTCCCTCACAGGCCACTCATTGGTGATCAGTAATTTTGAGCGGGGGAGGATTGATGGCGACGATGTCCCGCCACTGGTTCATGATGACGTTGCTGAGGCGACCTTTGATCCCCGACATAGAGAGTTTGTTGATTGAGACGATCGTTGCTGCAAGCTTGAAGATGAGATGCTATCACGACATTCATCGCCAACATCCCTACATGTTATGCACGTCGTCCGCCGTCGTCGTTACCCTTATATAAAAATATATTATTATAAATTAAATATTTATAATTATATATTTTTAAGCATTATTATTTTTATGCATTTTTTATTTTAAGCATTTTATTTTCGTGCATTTTATTTTTATGCATTATCCTGTTGTATTTTTATTTCATGTGATGATTAGTGCTTATAACCATCTTTTGTATTTCTATTTCATGAATGGTGGAGATTGAGTGGTGTAGCTGTTGGGTATTGTATCCACAATTACCTGGATTTGAGGAAGCCACCTGTCAAGCTAAGATGAATTCACAATGTATTTGATGAAACATTTTAAGTTGTACTTGCAGCTCCTCCACGCTAAGTGCACACCAATGTCAGGGTGCAGTAGGTCAATATACACGGGTCTGCACGACGTAATCCCTCGTTGAGCAGATCAGTGTGTTGGCCTACGTGTACTCTCTCTATTGGAGTGCACTTACTTTCAAGTACAGGGTCATGCTTATGCAAGAGAAGACAAGGAGCAAGGATGGGTCAAGGAGCAGCTCTTGAGTGGAATGACGGAAATCCGTCTAAGTCAAAGTCGACGAGAATCACTCGTGATTCTCGCCGAATCGACGAGAATCATTAGTGATTCTCGCCGACCCCTTCTGGCTACCTCAAAACGGTGCCAAGTAAGATTCGGCGAGAATCACTAGTGATTCTCGCCGAACCAGTGGTTAAGCAGCTCATGAATACCAAGTGAAAATCGCTGAGAATCAATAAGTGATTCGGCGAGAATCACTAGCGATTCTCGACGATTGATTCTCGACGAATCGTCGAGAATCACTTGGTGATTCTCGCCGATTCGTCGAGAATCACCTGCGATTCTCGCCGATTTTCACTTAGCGATTTCTCGGGATGCTGCTGGACCGGATTATGCCGCTGGACTAGTTTGAACCGGATTTCGGGTTTCTACTTGTGGGACCCACAACGGTCATATTGTATGGGTCTTCAATGTATAAATACAGGGGTATTTTTGAACAGTAGAGTGCGAAGAAAACCAGACATACGCGAGCACGGACAAACCCTAGATCCCCGCTTCCGCTCCGTCGCCGCCGCCACCGCTCGCGATAAGTTGGTCGCCGCTGTAGATCTCTTCTCTTCCCGATCTCCGGCGACAGAAGCTTAGCAAAGCTCTGTGTCTCACGTGTCTATCCGGAGATCTCTTGTCTCTCGATTTGTTGACCGGGAAAAACTCCCCCGTCCGAATCGATCGAGACGACTGATCCTAGAGTGACCGTTGGTAGACCTAGCTTGCTTCGCAACGAAGATTGGATCTCTATTTTCAGCAGCCGCTCATCATCATAGCCGCCGATCCCGAAGCTAGCCGCCGCTCGTGTTGCCGCCGCCGGTTCCGGGGAGATCCTCTCTAAGAGAGACCAAGGTTGTAGACTCTTCGTTGACTTCACGAACACGTCGTCGAACGAAGAGGAACACCGTAGTCTCCTAACGAAGTTTGTATCTCGTGTACATTCTATATTTACTTTTGTTATAAAGGAACGATTGTTCCGTGTTGTAAGGGTTGGGTGCAACCCGTTTTGTGGGAGTGTTGACTCTCACGTGTGGAAGGGTTCCTTCCGATAGTGCAGGGATTGGATTTCAATCCTGTTGGAGAAGAGACCGAGTCGTCCCTTGTTGGGAGATAGGTCGAAGGGGGAAAGTGGATGTACCCAAGTCGGGGAACCACTATAAATTGCCTGTGTATTCTGTGTGCTGTGCTTTTTATTTTTATTGTGCAGGTACATTCGTAAATTCCGCAAAAGCGCTACTCGTCACCTATTCCCCCCCCCCCATAGGTGCACATAGCCGACACTAGGTGGACTTTCAAGTGGTATCAGAGCCAGGTTACTCATCAAAAAGGTTAACACCTTGAGTTGAATCCTGCCACCAGTGTCAGAAGTATGGATCTGGATTATGAGATACCGCCACTCAAACTCCCCGCATGCACAAAGGATTATTATCCCATCTGGAGAATGAGAGTGTCATTTCACCTTGATGCCATCAATCCTCGAGCATCCTTCATCCTGGAAGAGGGTCTGTTTATTCCCATGAAGACCTCCGACTCTGGGATCCAAGTGCCCATGGGCATTGCTGAGATGTCAGAGACGGAACTATCACTATTTCACTTGGACGAGAGGATTCGTCAAATTATCATGGATATCTGGTCTGGAGCCTCTCGCTCTAGATTGGAAAAATGTAGAACGGCTAAATCTCTGTGGATGATGATCTCAGAGCTGATGGGGGGGTCAGAGAAAGCTGGAATATGCTGTCAATCAGAGGATGAAGCGTATGTGGGGGTCCTCACTTCTGAAGATGAAGGCAAGGATCCCTCGGACTGCATCAGAGCTCCAGTGTCCGTGTCAGAGACTGAAGAGGACAGTGATGAAAGCAGCTCTGATGTGGATGAAACAATAGTCACTGAATCTAATGACAATAACACAGAAGAGCAGGTAACTTCTTCATCCTGCCCCGTATCTCTTGAAATTTCTGAAGACAGGAACTACCCTCCTTCAGAAAATGCTGATTCCCTGAAGAGAGCCCTTCAGTCAAGCAACCTACTTGCTGAGGAGCAAGCTCAAGAGATTGCTCGACTGAAGGTCTTGTTGGTTCTCCAATTGGCGTCCAACAAGGCCAAGGACTCTAAGATCTCAGCTCTAGAGAGTAGTCTGGAGAATGAGAAAAGAATAGTATCAAACTTCTCCAAGGTTGATGCCATTAAGAGAAAGCAAGAAAACGGGTGGATCTCCCGGATTATCAATTCGTGGAGAAATGGGGAAACGGTATTCCGACCCCCCACTCCAAGCAGGAAGGCAACTTATCATGCCTTCAGGTATGACTACAGGCATAGTCGTGGTCACTGCAAGGGTGATCTGTCCCCATGTGGAGACACCCGGAGTGCAAGGGCCCGCGTGGCCACCCACGAGAGAATACCTAAGGCTCATTCTGAGCCCTTTGTATTCACTGCCACTGCCTCAACACGGTGTGGATCTGCATGTCCCAGCTCACAGAAGACTTCTCACCACTCGAGGACACGGGATAGAGAGGATAGAAGTCATGATGTCAGGCTCCATGGGGCCTCAGTAAGGGAGATGCCTGAGAGAATGGCACCACCTTCCCGGCCTCATAACGCTCACAACATGCACTTTTTCCACCCTTCCACGTGTCACGATGGAAGAGGAATTTTTGTGACAAGATCATGCCCTATCCCGTTTATACCTAGGACCGTGACTACATCAGTCACTAGATCAGGTCGGAAACGGCGATACAACATTCACCCATGTTGGTGCTGCGGCAAAGTGGGGCACTTTGCCATCGATTGTTGGCACAACCCCTCTGTGCCCACGGCAAGGGCTTATCCACATTCTCGGGACAGAGGTAGTCTTCCAGACAGGTTTTCTGAAGGAAGGCAGTTGCGTGCTTATGCTAACAGGAACCTAGGACCCAATATGATTTGGGTTCCTAAGGTAAAGTAATTCTTTCTTGCAGGGTAGTCTAGGTTCCCGTGAATATGATGGGAACTAGACAGTAGGTGGCTCAAGACTAAATTGGAACAATCGTCTGCAATAACAGATGTGATATCAATTTGAGCATACTCACATTGAGCTTCTGATATGTTCTACCTGAGGGACTAAAACGATGACTCTCAAAATCACAGGTACTCATGATCAGTTTCAAGACTTGAGTCGTTTTCAATTGACAATTACCTATATATATATATATATATATATATATATATATATATATATATATATATATATATATATATATATATATATATATATATATACTTATATACAAATACATCTTTGTATATTAGTCTATGTATGCACATCTGAGGATAGGTTAACTCGATACATGCAGCCCCTTATACATCAATACAAAGTTAACGAAGATATGTCATTGTGAATCTCGACAACTCACAATTGACATCAAGAAGTGTTTGGAGAAGCCTCGCTCAAATCCAAATAGATTGTCTTTACAATAAATATGTATTTATCGTTCTTATATTGACTTGACATCAGAAGAATTCGAAAATGCTGCAATGCTTCCTATCGTGAAAATTCCTAGTTAAGAAACCATTCAATTTCGACTTAGACAAATCCCGCCGACCCTTTATATACGAAGAATCCCGCCGAATCCCGCCGAAGGAGCTCGCCGACCGTTCAACTTCCTTAAGTATCCCGCCGAAGGAGCTCGCCGACCGTTCAACTTCCTTAAGTATCCCGCCGAAGGAGCAAGCCACACGAATCCCGCCTCACGTCGCAGCAGATATCCCGCAAGAGGTCTTCCGCCGACTCGCCGAAACCCGCAGACTTGCCGAAACCCACAAGAGCTCTCCCGCCGACTCGCAGAGACCAGCAGGAAACTCGTCGCACCACCTTCGCAAACTCCCGTTGATTCCCGCCGAACCCTGCAGGAAGCTCATCGCTACACGAATCCGGCTCTCCATCTTCTTCCCGTAAGTTCTCGCAAGGTTCTCGTCGAATCGCGAAGTGTCTCTGTGACCGCAAGGTTCTCGCAAGGTCCATCGTCAAATCGAGAAGGTTCTCGCAAGGTTCTAGCAAGGCCGAACCCCGCAGGAAACTCTCCTATCCACCGAAGGTCTTCCCAAAGGATGCTCGAGGAAGAGTTCTCGCAGGAAGCTCACCAACTCACTTCTGTATAAGCCCTTAGGTAACCTCTTCCTCACCCGTACTTGGACGCTCTCACTAGTGACGCTTTCTTTTTGAATGATCATTAACACTTAGAGTAGGGATTCTCTCTCTAGATCTGCAATGGCCCCAAGGACAACTGCTGGGTTGGTCACGGGTTGCGAGCTTGTTCGGACTGGGTTCTCTCACGCCTCGGACGAATTCCGCAACATCGTTCTGATGTTGGAAGAGGCTGGGCTAACATTCGTCCTGGAGCACCCTTGCAAAATCCTGGACAAAGAGGTGCTGGAGTTCTTCGCTACCGCAAGACTCCGAAATGGCGACTCCGTAATCAAAAGCAAGGTGGCTGGGGCAAAGGTCAAGCTGTCTGCCAGCAAGCTGACTCGCTACCTGCAGCTTTCTAGCTCGGAGCATGAGGACTATCTGGAGGACGAGGACAAAACCAGAACTCTCTTATTCTGCGGTCTCCCACGGGGAACTCGGTCAATAAAGAGAAAAGAGATGAATGAAGAAGGGAAGCTCCTGTCTGACATTATTGGAAAGGTGCTCATCTGCAAGCCAGGCTCTCATGACCATATCTCAGGGGATATGTTCAAGATCCTGATAGCTGTCGTCTGCCGCAAGAGGTTTAACTGGGGGGAGTTGCTGTTCGAGAAGATCAAGGACACCTTGGGCTCTCCAAGTTTTGGCCGCATCTTAAGTCTATATCTAAACCAGCTAAATGGAGACAAATTCGACATGAGTAAAGGTGTCCCTCTCCACTACCTGAAGAAGATGGACTCAAGTGTGTTTGATCGATGGGAGAGGCGTATTGGGCAGACTGCAGTGGAAGAACAACAGGGAGTATCTCCAGCAGTCAACCCCAGTGAAGTTCCTGATACCCTGTCTGCAGGAATCGAGGGGGAGCCTCTACCCTCGCATACTGATGTAGTATCTGACATCTCCCAGGTGGCCAGGGATGCGGTGGCCGAAATTCAAGAAGAAAGTGACACTGTATTGGAGCCTGCTGACAAAGAATTGGAAGAGACTGCTGACAAAGAATTGGAAGAGGCTGCTGATGAAGATGAGTTCATGGATGATGACGAAGAAGATGAAGGGCACAAGGGACATGAAGTATTTGAGGCTCCGGATCCTGTTGAACCTCCATCTGACAAGCCTGCACCAGTGGAGGGGGAGACTGAAACATCTAAAGAGGCCGCCAGCATTCCTCCATTATAGACTGTGATTGTATCCAGCTCTACAGATGCGTCTGCTGAAGAGCAAGGCCAAGAAGTGCCTCCGACTATTCCGTTACGAGATGAGCTAGCCACTCACACTGTCAATGTCGTTCAGGGTATAGTGAATGAACTTAAAGCCTCTTTTGATAAAGCTCAGAAAACACTGCTGAAAAGAATCAAGACATCTGAAAATCTCATGCTCAAGAATATGGTGGAGATCAACCATAAACTTGACGTGATGGACAAGAAATTTGAAGAAAAATATACCGCGGCCGGCGAAGCTGTCACACTCCTTATGGCCGGATTGAAAAAGAACACTGATACTCTTGCTGTCGTAAATCAGAATGCACATGTTGTCGCGAACAACATTCAAAAGTTTGACGGTAATATGGTCACTCTTAACGCCAATCAGCAGGCCTTGGTCTCTGAATTCTCCAAGACCACGAAGCATATTGATGACTCCCTACATTCCTATGCCAACTTCATAGCTGTAGAAGCCAAAAAGGGGGAGAAAGAGTATCTATCTAAGATGGCTGAGCTCCGAGAAGTCATGATCCTAAACTTCGAACAGTCAAACAAGTACGTCTATGACAGCTGCCGGTGGATGCTCCACCAGGCGTTAGGCATCCCCTTGGCTGAAAATCCTGCAGATATTCATCCTCCTGAGACATCTATGGCCGCTGAGGGAGTAAGTGCTGCTGAGGGAATAAGTGCAAGTGCTGCAGATGTTCCCATAAGTGAAGCTGATGCTAGGGCTCTCTCCAAAGCTAAACTGAGGAGCATGTTTGATCAAGAGGCCCTAGCAAAAGCCAAGGCCAAGAGAAAAGCTCAGGAAGGGACCTCCAAGGAGACACCAGCTGAAAAGAGGATCAGAATGAGTGAGGAGGACGTACGAAACGAAAAATGGAGTCCAGTTTCAAGGAACATCATCTTAGACACCTTCTGGCTGCAAGAAAGAGGAGAGATCAATCGAAACGAAGTATATAGCCAGTATGAGTGGGAAACGCACAAAACGTTTGAAGCGAAACGCAACATCTTTTTCAGAAACAACAAGGATGCAGATAAAGTTCCTCCTCCTAGGTATTACCCGAAGCCCAAAGAATACATGGAGAGGCAAAGCAAGAAGTACTTGGCTCAAAATCCTAAGGGTGACTTAGCTAAGGAAAAATAGTCAATAACTTATAGCTTGTCACTTTGTCTTAAGAACATTTAATGATTATTGTTATCATATGAACAATTCTGAGATTATATGTGTATGTATATATATTTGCATATATATTTGAATTTGTGAATGACTCAAGTCCTGATCTGGTTGCATATATTCTCTTGTGCTGCATGTTTAATTTCTGAATGCTATGTTTATTATTTGATAGGTGTTATTCATCTTAGCTAGTAGGGTTTTGGCTTCGTCAAATAGGGGGAGATTGTTGGGTATTGTATCCACAATTACCTGGATTTGAGGAAGCCACCTGTCAAGCTAAGATGAATTCACAATGTATTTGATGAAACATTTTAAGTTGTACTTGCAGCTCCTCCACGCTAAGTGCACACCAATGTCAGGGTGCAGTAGGTCAATATACACGGGTCTGCACGACGTAATCCCTCGTTGAGCAGATCAGTGTGTTGGCCTACGTGTACTCTCTCTATTGGAGTGCACTTACTTTCAAGTACAGGGCCATGCTTATGCAAGAGAAGACAAGGAGCAAGGATGGGTCAAGGAGCAGCTCTTGAGTGGAATGACGGAAATCCGTCTAAGTCAAAGTCGACGAGAATCACCAAGTGATTCTCGCCGATTCGGCGAGAATCACTAGTGATTCTCGCCGACCCCTTCTGGCTACCTCAAAATGGTGCCAAGTAAGATTCGGCGAGAATCACTAGTGATTCTCGCCGAACCAGTGGTTAAGCAGCTCATGAATACCAAGTGAAAATCGCTGAGAATCAATAAGTGATTCGGCGAGAATCACTAGCGATTCTCGACGATTGATTCTCGACGAATCGTCGAGAATCACTTGGTGATTCTCGCCGATTCGTCGAGAATCACCTGCGATTCTCGCCGATTTTCACTTAGCGATTTCTCGGGATGCTGCTGGACCGGATTATGCCGCTGGACTAGTTTGAACCGGATTTCGGGTTTCTACTTGTGGGACCCACAACGGTCATATTGTATGGGTCTTCAATGTATAAATACAGGGGTATTTTTGAACAGTAGAGTGCGAAGAAAACCAGACATACGCGAGCACGGACAAACCCTAGATCCCCGCTTCCGCTCCGTCGCCGCCGCCACCGCTCGCGATAAGTTGGTCGCCGCTGTAGATCTCTTCTCTTCCCGATCTCCAGCGACAGAAGCTTAGCAAAGCTCTGTGTCTCACGTGTCTATCCGGAGATCTCTTGTCTCTCGATTTGTTGACCGGGAAAAACTCCCCCGTCCGAATCGATCGAGACGACTGATCCTAGAGTGACCGTTGGTAGACCTAGCTTGCTTCGCAACGAAGATTGGATCTCTATTTTCAGCAGCCGCTCATCATCATAGCCGCCGATCCCGAAGCTAGCCGCCGCTCGTGTTGCCGCCGCCGGTTCCGGGGAGATCCTCTCTAAGAGAGACCAAGGTTGTAGACTCTTCGTTGACTTCACGAACACGTCGTCGAACGAAGAGGAACACCGTAGTCTCCTAACGAAGTTTGTATCTCGTGTACATTCTATATTTACTTTTGTTATAAAGGAACGATTGTTCCGTGTTGTAAGGGTTGGGTGCAACCCGTTTTGTGGGAGTGTTGACTCTCACGCGTGGAAGGGTTCCTTCCGATAGTGCAGGGATTGGATTTCAATCCTGTTGGAGAAGAGACCGAGTCGTCCCTTGTTGGGAGATAGGTCGAAGGGGGAAAGTGGATGTACCCAAGTCGGGGAACCACTATAAATTGCCTGTGTATTCTGTGTGCTGTGCTTTTTATTTTTATTGTGCAGGTACATTCGTAAATTCCGCAAAAGCGCTACTCGTCACCTATTCCCCCCCCCCCCATAGATGCACATAACCGACACTAGGTGGACTTTCAGTAGCCTATAATAGGCCATGCTTCTGAAGAATTTTGTAAGAAGATATGATATTGAAAAACCTAAATCTATTGAGATTTTTCCACCACCCTCTCTTCAAAATATCGGCCCTCTCCCTCTCCTCTCTCTTGGCCGCCGGCCACCTCCTACTCCCCCTCTCTATATTTCATCCTCCTCTCCTCCTTTTCATCCCTCCTCAAGTTTTCTCCTACAACAGCCCTTCCTCCTTTCCAACACGAAAACCGAGCAGCCCTCCTTCTACACAAAACCCTGCCACCCTCTTTTCACTCAATCTCTCAGCCACCCTTCTCCACCACCCATCCGAGCCGCCCCCTCCTTTCCACACCAAAACCGACCCCCTCTCTCCCTCCAATAAACCAAGCAGCCCTCCTCCTTCCATACCATACCCGACCCCCTCTCTCCCTCCAAAATAATCTGAGCAGCCCCTCTTGCTAATATCGGCCGAGGAGGTGAAGGAGCAGGGAGTAGGAAGGTAGAGAGAGGAGAGGAGGAGAGAAGAACCCCTGAGGTCAGGGGATACAGGGGCAACAATAGGGTTGGGGCACCGGGAGCCGAACAACCAGTTAGCTTGGAGGCCCTAGGAGGGACCTGTCCAGGGGCAGGTGAGAGGATTCTTGGGTGGGGAGAATTTTCGTCGAGATCATGGGCGGTTCAACCAACCGGCTTGGAGACAGGTTCAGAGGGCATCCCCCCAGCAGCATCAGGCAATGACGATCGCCCAAGGGAGGTGGATGAGAAGAGGAGCTAGAAGAGGAAGGAGAGAAGGGGGCAGGGCGGCATTGCCCTTTTGTGACTTCCATCAGGAGGATGGTCACGCGACGGCTACCTGCCCGGAGTTTCTAGAAATGAGGGAGGCCAGAGGTGAGGTTCAGCAGCAACCGCCAGTGAGGATAGATGAAGTTCTGCAGGGAGGAGAGGACATGTACGAAGATAGGGCTGACGTGGGGGCTCATGGGGGGATCAGAGTGATTCATGGGGGAGTGGGAATCGAGGCCACCCGAAAGGGGAGCCTCCATACCATATATAGGAGGAGCGCCGCCTCGCCCTCCCAAAATCCTCCCCCAGAGGAGAAGATCACCTTCTCATCGACGGACATGCCAGACTACGAAGATCCGTTCTGCGATGCTTTGGTGATCCAGACGTCCATCGATAATTTCACGGTCTCCCGGATACTGGTTGATAACCAGAGCTCCGTGAATGTGATCTTCAAGAAGGCCTTCGATGAAATGAAGGTGGAGGTTAGGATGGTGTAGGCCTCTGATGAGCTGTTGTTCAGGTTTTTCGGGGAGAGGAAGGAAGTTGAAGGGGGAGTCGGGCATCATGTGACACTAGGGGGGGTCAAGGAATTGCCTGTTCGTCATCGTGGACGCTCCGAGCAGCTATAACGCCATCTTCGTGCGCCCCCTCATCAACGCCTTTCGTTGTGTCCCGTCTTCATTCCATCAATGTCTCAGGTTCAATAATGGGGGGGGAGGGGGAGGAGATCCAGGTTCGGATCAGAGGAGACCCGAAGGTGGCGAGACAATGCTATGTGACGGCTGCCAACACCATAGATTGGATGACGGAGGCAGAGTAGTTGGAGAGAGGGTTGGCAGTGCAGGAGGAGGCAGGAGGCGAGGTGGAAGTGATCAGGGGAGGAGCTTCGGAGAAGTCAGAGGTGGTGGAGGAAGTGGCAGAGAAGGTGCAGGGAGAAGAGGAAGAGATGGTTGGTGTCCAGGAGGAGGGAGGAGTGAAGCTGCAAGAGAGTTGGGCTGAGGCGATGGAAGTTGAGGAGACAGAAGTGGAAGAAGTACTTGCGCAGGGGGAGAAGTGGTGAAACGAGTGGGAGCAGTCTAGGCTGGAGCCAGTAGAGGAGGTGGTGGAGATGAGGTCTTCACCAAGGCAGGGAAGACATGGAGGGTGTGGGTCAGTGGCAGGCTGAGCCCCGGGGACTAAGAGAGGATGTGAGAATGCATCCAAAAGAACATCGACATCTTGGCTGGAGTGGAGCAGACATGACAGACATCGATGCGGATGTGGCATGCCATAGTCTGAATCTCGACCCTAAGACACGGCCCATCCGACAAAAGAGAAGGACCGTTGTTGCAAAGCTGGAGGAGCCCATCCGGTAGGAGGTGGAAAAACTCCTTGAAGCAGGTTTTGTATCAGAAATCCAGTATCCAGGCTGGGTCTCCAACGTTGTGATGGTAAGGAAGGGGGATGGGAGATTGGGATTGTGTGCAGACTTCTCCCTTTTGAATAAATCATGCACCAATGATTGTTATCCTCTGCCTCGAATTGACGCGCTGGTTGACTCAACCGTCAGTTTTTCTATGATGAGTTTTTAGATGCTTTTTCAGGTTATCATCAGATAAGGATGGAAACACCCGATGCTAAGGATGTCTCCTTCATCATAAGAGAGGGGTGCTTCAGCTATAAGATGGTGTCGTTCAGGCTAAAAAATGCAGGAGCTACATATCAACGAATGATGGATCGGGTCTTCAAGGGGCAGAGGAGGAGAATTTTGGAGGTGTACGTAGACGATCTCATGGTGAAAAGCAGAGACATGGACTCCCATTTGCTTGACTTGGGGGAGACGTTCGCTATCGTGCGAAAGTTCAAAATGCGACTGAACCCCTTGAAGTGCGTCTTCAGGGCAAGCATGAGGAAGTTCTTCTGTCATATCCTCACCCCAGCGGGGGTGAAACCTAATCCAGACAAGATAAAGGCCATAATGGAGTTGGAATCACCACGCAACACCAAGTAGGTTCAACGTTTGGCGGGAAAGCTCGCCAGGCTGAGTAGGTTTCTCTCCCGGGCGGGAGAGAAGTGCTCACCGTTCTTCAAGGTGCTGCGAGGAAATCAAAAAGTTTGAGTGGATGAGTGAATGCGAAGAGGCTTTCCAGTCCCCACTCCTCCAGAGACCCAAGGATGGGGAAGATCTGACTCTATATCTAGGGGTAGGAACTGAGGCCGTGAGCTCAGTCCTGATCCCTTCATAACCTTTTAAACTACAGCCAAACTCCCAGAGGAGACCAAGGACGAAAAATGCTTCCGGCACAAATCAGATTTTTATCTAATGCACGAAGGAGTGTTGCACCGGAAGACACTTTCAGGGCTTCTAGTCCGGTGCGTGACGGAGGCAGAGGTTTTGAAGATCCAGGAAGAGGTGCACTCCGGCGAGTGCAGCAGCCACTCAGGGGGCAGGACCTTGGAGGCGAAGGTGGCCAGACAAGTATACTTCTGGCCGTCCTTGGGAAAGGATGTGATGTGTAACACCCCCTATCCGTCGCATAGCATATAGCAGTAGGTCCGGCCGGGGCCCGACGCCATATACCACAGACAGACCGGGTGGTTACTTATGGAAACCATCCAACCAATCACAACGTCCTACACAGAGCATTCTAACGGAAGCAGTTTATAAAAGTTGAAAACAAAGAACCCAGCATTTGAGCATGAATGTCCACTAGTACAGAATAATAGGAATGTATACAAAAATACGCAAAACAGGCCTTAAGGCCTTACAAAATGTTTCACTTGAATATTACATGATTTACATACCACGGCTCGCAGGCCGGTCATACATGATTAAAGCAGTAAACATTTCTACTTGGGCCTTCGATGGCCAGCTTCGCAAAAAGGGCTTTAGCCCGCTATTGACCGCTTGGTCCAGCTGCACCTGCAAACAACAAACCACCGCACGGTGGTTAAACAAGGCAACGGTCAGCAATGCTGACCAAATTATAACGATCCCGCCACCAACTCGGGGCGGCGACGCTCCTTCCCTGCATTTCATTAGCATAAGCGAGCAATGTATATAACCATAGTCATTTCATCACAGACGTTGGCTCGCACGGCCACACGCCCCGTGCATACAGGGCACATTCTCGGTGAACCGGTCGATGTCACGTCAATTAAAGCCATTAACATTCCGGACTCACCACCGCCACTTAGACGGCCAAACCTATGAGCAATTTGTCTTCCTGGCATGGGTCACGTCAATTAAAGCCATAGACCGCCGAAGACTCACATCTATGCCAACGGCGAGTGCCACGTAACCTTAGGTCTCTCTAACCCGAACGACATAGAGCGGGTACGGTTCCATCTAACCCGTGCTCACATCGCAACGACAATTTAAGCCATTTGCGCGGGTCAAACTTCCACCGAGTCCCATTCTATCACAAGTCACATAACCCCGTTATGTTCAAGTTGGCTCTCAGGCCACCAAGTTGGCAAGATCTCGTATTCGCCCAGTTTTCCGGGTGCACCTTTGGGTTAATCCCCAAGGCTCCCTGCTGCAATCTACCGCGTAGAAAACCCGAAAAACAAACCATAGCACAGAGTCTTCTCCGGCATTTATGCAATGCAACATCACCGATCCAGACCAACATGTCCGGGTAGGCTTCACACATCATGCCTATGTCCGTTCTCGCTTACGGACTCTAAACAACGGGGACTTCACATATCTACCCGAAGGAACGCCTCCAACTCTCCACAAACTCGCGAGAGCGGGCTTCCTATGCAAAGAAAGAGAGCGACTCATGCTCAAGATGAGGATCGTTACCCTTGAGTTCCTCTTTGGCGCCATTGAAAAGTATCCGGATGAAAATCACCGCACTAGCGTTGCCTCCGTGGATCCGGGGTCGGCTTGCGATTCGGAGCTCCGAAGCTCCTCCAATGGCGGGATCTAGCTCTTCTTCCTCCCTTGGTTCTCCTCTTTCTCTAAGGATTTGGAAAGAGATAAAGTATGAAAAGTGATGGATTTCTAAGTCAACTCACGGGTATATCCCTTCAGGAACATCCCCCAGCCGTTGGATGTCAAAACAAGGAAACGAACGGCTTTGATTCGGGGCTGAAATGTCCAATCTGGACCGAACACGGCCTGGCACACGCCCGTGTCCAGGGCCGTGTGCCTCATTCGCCGTCAAAATCGAATCACCTGGAACCTCACACGGGTATCGAACACGCCCGTGTTCGGGCTGACACGCCCGTGTTCCACCTGACACGGCCGTGTAGCCGACCGTGTACCCCATGATTTTTCCCCTTTTCCAACCCGAGCACTGCACGGGTTCTAGGACACGCCCGTGTCCTTGCCCGTGTCACCTTGACACGCCTGGGCTCCAGGCCGTGTACACGGTCTCGACACTTCGCGGCTAAGTGTCGACACGGGCCGACACGCCCTGCGACACGCCCGTGTCGCAGGCCGTGTGCCATGTCTCGACACATTGTCGACACCAAGGTGTCGACTTCGCGGGACGAGTGTCGACACGGGTTGACACGCCCTGCGACACGCCCGTGTCGCAGGCCATGTGCCATGTCTCGACACAATGTCAAAGCTCAGTGTCGACTTCGCGGCTAAGTGTCGACACGGGTCGACACGCCCTGCGACACGCCCGTGTCGCAGGCCGTGTGCCCAGTCTCGACACAATGTCGAGACCAAAGTGTCGACTTCCCGCCTTAGTGTCGACACAGGCTTGAAACGCCCTGGGACACGCCCGTGTACCAGGCCGTGTGCCTGCAGCCAGAACTCAAACTGGCCCAAAACATCCCCCTTTGCTCCTTTGAGTTTCGGGGCGTTACAACTCTACCCCTCTTAAAAGAATTTCGTCCACGAAATTACATAATGGAAAAACATGTACAAAACCAAAATTTGTACCTGAGCGAAACAACTCCGGATACTCGTCAAGCATCGTCTGCTCTCGCTCCCAAGAGAGCTCCTCACGACCGCAATTGTCCCACCGGACCTTGACCATCCTGATCTCTTTATTGCGTAGCCGCTTGACCTCCGAGTCCTCAATCCGCACGGGCTTGACTTTTGTCGTTAGCCCACTATCCACCGGCACTTGATCGACCGCGATCACTTGCGTAGGCTCTTGCACCGCCTTCCGAAGCACCGAAATATGGAATACATCGTGTAAACCACTAAGCTCCACTGAAAGCTTCAACCGATAGGCTGCTTCCCCAACTCGCTCCAGAACCTCGAACGGTCCAAGGTACCTCGGGCTTAGCTTTTTCAATCGCCGCACCCGCGAGACACCCTTGAACGACTTGATCTTTAGGTATACATAATCGCCCACAACGAACTCCACGTTCCTGTGCTTGGCATTATAGTACTTTGCTTGCCGGTCCTGAGCGATAAGCAACCTCTCCCGAATGGTTCTCACCAAAGAAGTAGCATCATCCACTTCCAATCGCTTATACAACTTTGACTCACCCGTTTCTAACCAAGATAACGGCGTGCGACATCTTCTACCATATAGGGCCTCGAAAGGCGCCATCTGAATACTTGCTTGGTAGCTGTTGTTGTATGCGAACTCCACCAAATAAAGGTGGTCCTCCCATTGCTTTCCAAAATCCAAGACACACATGCGAAGCATGTCTTCCATCGTTCTATTGACCCTCTCGGTCTGCCCATCCGTTTGTGGATGGAAGGCTGTGCTGAATTTCAGCTTTGTTCCCAACATTTGCTGCACCAGCCTCCAATCATTGGACGTGAACCGCCCATCCCGGTCACTCACGATGCTGCGGGGCACACCATGAAGCCGTACTATGTTATCCACATAAAGCTTTGCCAGCTTCTCCACCGGATCATCCTTCCTATGCAGAATAAAATGCGACACCTTCGTTAATCGATCAACAACCACCCAAATGGCGTCGTTCCCCTTTTGCGACCTTGGCAAACCGTGCACAAAGTCCATAGAGATGTCGTCAAATTTCCACTCCGGAATATGCAAGGACTTAAGAAATCCTCCCGGCTTTTGGCACTCCGCCTTTATCAAGGCGCAAGTTTGGCACTTCGCTACATATAGCGCCACATCCTTCTTTAAACCCGGCCACCAAAACAGTTTCTTTACATCACGGTACATCTTTGTGCTCCCCGGGTGAATCGAGTACTTGGTATGGTGCGCCTCGTACAACAACTCCACCCGTAAATTGCCCACACTTGGGACGCACAAACGACTGTCTTTCCACAGCAATCCGTCCTCCACGACGAATTGGGAATTTGACCCATCCAGAGCCTCTATCATGAACTGCTTCATAGGAGCATCCATATCCAAAGCCTGCCGAATCCGATCAGCCAGGTCATATTGGACTTCAGTCCAATTCAGAACTGCTTCAGCACTTGATTGTCTATCCACACAAACAATCTCTAACGTCTCCAACTCCCGCACCAACCGCTCATCATGCACCGATAGCCAATTGGCTTGAGCTGGGGCTCGGCGACTCAACGCGTCCGCAACCGCATTCCCTTTGCCAGGCACGTAGTGGATCTTGAATGTATAGTCCCCCGGGAACTCCATCCATCTACGCTGCCGCATATTCAGATCCTTCTGATCTATCAAATATTTTAGGCTCTTGTGATCGGTGTAGATATCAATCTTCACACCGTACAAATAGTGTCTCCACAGCTTCAAGGCAAATATCACGGCCGCTAACTCCAAGTCATGGACCGGATAATTCCTCTCGTGTACTTTTAGCTGTCTCAAGCCATAAGCTATCACGCTTCTGTGCTGCAGTAGCACACAACCCAAACCGCTGCCCGAAGCATCGCTATATATCTCATAGCCTTCGGTCCCAACCGGCGAACTCAGCACAGGCGTCGTGGTCAACCGACACTTCAATTCCTCAAAAGCTCGCGCGCACTCCGGCGTCCAAACGAACTTATGCTCCTTCCTCGTCAAAGTAGTGAGAGGCAACGCTATCCGCGAGAAGTTCTCTACGAAGCGCCTATAATAGCCGGCAAGCCCAAAAAAGCTCCGGACTTCTGCTACCGTAGCAAGCTCAGGCCACTCCCGTATCGCAACAATCTTCGCCGGATCCACAGCAATACCCTCTCCACTCACTATATGCCCGAGGAACGCCACTGAGGATAGCCAAAACTCGCACTTCGAGAACTTGGCATACAACTGATTTCTCCTGAGTGTCTCCAACACCAAATGGAGATGCTTGAAGTGATCCTCCTCACTTTGCGAGTACACCAAAATATCGTCGATGAAGACGATCACGAAATGGTCCAAGTACTCCCTGAAAGTCCTGTTCATCAAATCCATGAACACTGACGGCGCATTAGTCAGCCCAAACGGCATGACCGTAAACTCATAATGCCCGTACCTCGTACTAAACGCTGTCTTTGGGATATCACTCTCCCTTATCCGCAGCTGATAGTACCCAGCCTTGAGATCCAACTTCGAGTACACCGTCGACCCGACTAACTGATCAAAGAGATCATCAATCCGGGGGATCGGGTACTTGTTCTTCTCAGTTAGCTTGTTTAGCTCCCAATAATCAATACATAGCCTCAAGCTTCCGTCCTTCTTAACAAAGAGGACCGGTGCGCTCCAAGGCGAAGAACTCGGGCGGACATACCCTTGCTCCAACAACTCTTGCAGTTGAACTTTCAGCTCCGCCATTTCCTTAGGCGCTAGCCGATACGGAGATCGTGACACAGGTTTTGCACCTGGTACTAACTCGATTGTAAAATCTATCTCCCGTTGAGGCGGGGCTCCAGGAAGATCTGCGGGGAACACATCAGGGTATTCCGATACCACTGAAATACAATCCAACGCGGGCTTCGGCTTTGCAACCTCCACTAGTGTAAAGAACAGTTCTGCTCCGGCACGAACCGCCTTCACCACCTGAAGAGCAGACATCAACGTCTTGCTCGACCCCTTTAAGCCCGTAAAAGTCGTCTCACGACTTGCTCCCAGCTTGACTTCCTTGCTACCGCAATCTATATGGGCCTGCTGCTCCGAGAGCCAGTCCATGCCAAATATGACGTCGAACTCCACCAACGGAAGTAAGGACGCCCGCAGGTCAAACTCCTGCTCCCCAATACGAATCTTAACATCGCAGATCCTATCCGCTCGCATCGAACACCCATTGGGCAACAACACATCCAACTTGTCCTTCGCCATCGAAGAAGGGGCTCCGATGCGTGATACAAATCCTTCGGACAAGAAGGAGTGTGAAGCTCCCGTATAAAAGAGTGCTCGTGCCAGATTTTCACAAATCAACACAAATCCTAAACAAGTAGTGGTAAGGTAGCATGTGCATAACAAGCATATAAAGGAATTGACTTGCTATAAATTAAATCGTACCTGTCACCACATCGGCTTGTTTAATGGCCTCCTGTTGGCCAAGATTGTAGACCCTTGGTTGGGCCGGAGCATAATGGGATGCGGTCGATTCCACCGCCTTTCCCTTCTCTTCATAAGTAGCTCCCGGCCTCCTCTCGGACTTAGGACGTCCGCTCCAACAATCACGGGCGAAATGCCCCGTCTTTTCACATGTAAAACACGCGCCTGGGGTCCGACTCGTAGTCGCCCCAGAAGCACCAGAAGGAGCTGGACCCGAAGTCCTATGCTTCTTGAAAGCCCTCCGATAGCCGGACTTTGAAGTAGTCGGCACTCTGAACTCAGATTTCTTCTCACCCAAGCTTTTCTTCGCTTGCACGCTCTTCATGTCCTTTTCCAAGGACCGGGCAGTATTGACCAAGGTTAAGAAACCCTGCGTCATTGGCCCTGACAGTAATAGTCTCAACTCATCCCTCAAGCCTTCATAAAAGCGATTAGTCTTGCGCTCCTCATCCATGATGGTGGAGCTAGCATATCGACTCAGACGAGTAAACTCGTGGAGATATTCATCCACGCTCCTCTCACCCTGTACCAGCTTCAGGAACTCATTCTCCATTGAAATCCTCTGAGTAGAAGGGAGGTATCTTGCTAAGAACAATCCCGAGAACTCCTCCATCGAGACATCACAAAGTTGCCTACCTCTCAGTAAGTGCAGCTCCAATCCTTCCCACCACATCCTCGCTTCCCCGTCCAGAAGGAACGTAGCGATGGTGGTCATTTGCCACTCCTCCGTCTCCGTTGATGTCATGACTCTCTTCACCCTGGAGAGTCAGTCTTCAGCCTGAGATGGGGTTCCCAACCCCGAGAATAACGGAGGGTTAAAGCTCATTACATGCTTCAACTGCCTCTCAGTTGCCCTCCTTGGCACTATTGGTTCCACAACCACTTGCTCCACTCTCCTCGGCTCAGCCTCTTGAAGAGGTACTTGCTCCATCACAGGAGCGGGCTGCTGCGCTTGCCTTCCGGGCTGCGCATTGATCACGGCCAACACCGCTTCAGCCACCAATCGTATATTTTCAGCCGACAGAGGTGTTGCAGGAGCAACATCCGGTGCACTACTAGCCTCAGAAACTCGGCGTTCTGACGACCCAACACCACTTCTGGTCACCTATAGTGGTACAAAACACCGTTAAGCGACCAAATAAAATTGCAAACAGCAATTATAGGAACACGCAGGTTCCTCAAACACGAGTATTTTCATTCCTGAGTGGACATTCATGGGTTCTTTTTACTGTTATTACGATGACGCACACAATGTGCTCACCACCCCTTAAAAAGAATTCGCCCACGAATTCAGTTTAAGCCCGACCAAAACCAGTAGTCTGATACCAAATTGTAACACCCCATATCCGTCGCATAGCATATAGCAGTAGGTCCGGCCGGGGCCCGACGCCATATACCACAGACAGACCGGGTGGTTACTTATGGAAACCATCCAACCAATCACAACGTCCTACACAGAGCATTCTAGCGGAAGCAGTTTATAAAAGTTGAAAACAAAGAACCCAGCATTTGAGCATGAATGTCCACTAGTACAGAATAATAGGAATGTATACAAAAATACCCAAAACAGGCCTTAAGGCCTTACAAAATGTTTCACTTGAATATTACATGATTTACATACCACGGCTCGCAGGCCGGTCATACATGATTAAAGAAGTAAACATTTCTACTTGGGCCTTCGAGGGCCAGCTTCGCAAAAAGGGCTTTAGCCCGCTATTGACCTCTTGGTCCAGCTGCACCTGCAAACAACAAACCACCGCACGGTGGTTAAACAAGGCAACGGTCAGCAATGCTGACCAAATTATAACGGTCCCGCCCCCAACTCGGGGCGGCGACGCTCCTTCCCTGCATTTCATTAGCATAAGCGAGCAATGTATATAACCATAGCCATTTCATCACAGACGTTGGCTTCGCATGGCCACACGCCCCGTGCACACAGGGCACATTCTCGGTGAACCGGTCGATGTCACGTCAATTAAAGCCATTAACATTCCGGACTCACCACCGCCACTTAGACGGCCAAACCTATGAGCAATTTGTCTTCCTGGCATGGGTCACGTCAATTAAAGCCATAGACCGCCGAAGACTCACATCTATGCCAACGGCGAGTGCCACGTAACCTTAGGTCTCTCTAACCCGAACGACATAGAGCGGGTACGGTTCCATCTAACCCATGCTCACATCGCAACGACAATTTAAGCCATTTGCGCGGGTCAAACTTCCATCGAGTCCCATTCTATCACAAGTCACATAACCCCGTTATGTTCAAGTTGGCTCTCAGGCCACCAAGTTGGCAAGATCTCGTATCCGCCCAGTTTTCCGGGTGCACCTTTGGGTTAATCCCCAAGGCTCCCTGCTGCAATCTACTGCGTAGAAAACCCGAAAAACAAACCATAGCACGGAGTCTTCTCCGGCATTTATGCAATGCAACATCACCGATCCAGACCAACATGTCCGGGTAGGCTTCACACATCATGCCTATGTCCGTTCTCGCTTACGGACTCTAAACAACGGGGACTTCACATATCTACCCGAAGGAACGCCTCCAACTCTCCACAAACTCGCGAGAGCGGGCTTCCTATGCAAAGAAAGAGAGCGACTCATGCTCAAGATGAGGATCGTTACCCTTGAGTTCCTCTTTGGCGCCATTGAAAAGTATCCGGATGAAAATCACCGCACTAGCGTTGCCTCCGTGGATCCGGGGTCGGCTTGCGATTCAGAGCTCCGAAGCTCCTCCAATGGCGGGATCTAGCTCTTCTTCCTCCCTTGGTTCTCCTCTTTATCTAAGGATTTGGAAAGAGATAAAGTATGAAAAGTGATGGATTTCTAAGTCAACTCACGGGTATATCCCTTCAGGAACATCCCCCAGCCGTTGGATCTCAAAACAAGGAAACGAACGGCTTTGATTCGGGGCTGAAATGCCCAATCTGGACCGAACACGGCCTGGCACACGCCCGTGTCCAGGGCCGTGTGCCTCATTCGCCGTCAAAATCGAATCACCTGGAACCTCACACGGGTATCGAACACGCCCGTGTTCGGGCTGACACGCCCGTGTTCCACCTGACACGGCCGTGTAGCCGACCGTGTACCCCATGATTTTTCCCCTTTTCCAACCCGAGCACTGCACGGGTTCTAGGACACGCCCGTGTCCTTGCCCGTGTCACCTTGACACGCCTGGGCTCCAGGCCGTGTACACGGTCTCGACACTTCGCGGCTAAGTGTCGACACGGGCCGACACGCCCTGCGACACGCCCGTGTCGCAGGCCGTGTGCCATGTCTCGACACATTGTCAACACCAAGGTGTCGACTGCGGGACGAGTGTCGACACGGGTTGACACGCCCTGCGACACGCCCGTGTCGCAGGCCGTGTGCCATGTCTCGACACAACGTCAAAGCTCAGTGTCGACTTCGCGGCTAAGTGTCGACACGGGTCGACACGCCCTGCGACACGCCCGTGTCGCAGGCCGTGTGCCCAGTCTCGACACAATGTCGAGACCAAAGTGTCGACTTCCCGCCTTAGTGTCGACACAGGCTTGACACGCCCTGGGACACGCCCGTGTCCCAGGCCGTGTGCCTGCAGCCAGAACTCAAACTGGCACAAAACATCCCCCTTTGCTCCTTTGAGTTTTCGGGGCGTTACATGATGGAATTTGCAAAGAAATGTCAAAAATGTCAGTAGTTTGCTCCACTCCAACTTTTGCATGCCTAGAGGCTTAGGAGCATCACGAAGCCTTGACCCTTCGCTATCTGGGGGATGAATTTGGTTGGACCTTTCCCCCAGGCAAGTGGGCAGTGGACATTTCTCTTAATCAAGATTGACTACTTCTCAAAGTGGTTTGAAGTGAAGGCGTTGGTCAATGTGACCTCTCAGATAATTTGTAATTTCATATGGGGAGAAATCATATGCCAACATGGGCTCCCACAGGACATAGTCACGGAAATGGGCCTCAGTTTTCCAGCGAAGAGTTCATCAGCTTCTGCACTCAGCTGGTAATTGACCTCAGGTTCGCCTCCGTCCACCACCCACTGAGCAACGGGCAGGTGGAAGTGGCGAACAATATCATTGTGAATCTTTTAAAGATTAAGGTGGAGAACCTGAGAGGAAGTTGGATAGAACAACTCCCCTCGGTGTTATGGGCCTTGAGGACAACCCCCAACACAGCCACCAGAGAAACCCCCTTCAAACTTTCCCACGGTTATGAAACCGTCCTACCCGTGGAGTTAGGGGTCAGGTCTCCGTGAGTAGTAGCTGCCAAGGAAGGAGATGAAGAATGGAGGATCGCGAACGAAAAGGGGCTATAACTCTCTCTGGATCTGGTACAGGAACTCCGCGATACGGCCGCCGTCAGGAAAGAAGAAATCAAGTGGCAGATGACTAAGTACTTTGACAAGCATGTCAGAATCAAGCAGTTCACAAAAGGTGACCTGGTCCTAAAAAAGGTGGATGTCGCGGGAAGATCAGCAACAGTGGGGAAGCTTCACCAAAATTGGGAGGGTTCGTACATCGTTGAGGAAGCGCTAAAGTCGGGGGGATATCACCTCCAGAATGCGGAGGGGAAAACCCTAAGTCACACCTGGAGCGGTGATGATTTGAAGCGCTTTGTTGGAACACCCTATTACTAATTTGGGTCAGGATCACTATGTCTCTAGGAATCTATGTTTTGACCTTCTGTATAGCTTAATAGGTCAATTAGTATTGAGTCTAAGGGTTAGAAGGTTAGGATTGGAAGCTGCTCTGAAGACCCAAGTTTTTCTGGAGACTAAGTCCAAATCGTCGAGCTCAGCACGACGTTTCGTCGAACTCCGGTCGACGATCGTCTAGCTCAACTTCTGCAGATCGTCGAGCTCCATTCGACGATCGCTGAGCTCAACCTCATAATATCGTCGAGCTCCATTCGATGATCGCTGAGCTCAGGTCGACGATTTTGACTCTGCACTGGATCCTTATCTCTGAGCTCAGTTCGACGATCTTTGAGCTCAGATCGACGATTTCTTTGCTGCTTGCATTTTCCAGTTCGCTGAGCTCAGCTCGACGATAGCAGAGCTCAGTTCGACGATTTCAGTTATCTTTCAGAATTCAAATTCAAATCAGATAGAAGTTATTCTGCATTTAATTCAGAAGATCTGCCAGCCGTTTTCATTTACTTCTGGAGCAAGTTTCAAGGAATTTTTCAAGGAACAATTCAGTGGACTTTCCTTTAGAACATATTATGCAATTAAGGCTGTAATTAATTCAGACCAACGGCTATCTTTGACAGAGCAATTTCCTATTCAGACTCAGAGAATAAAAGAGAGAATGTTTTTGAATCAGAGATATACAGACAAGAACAAAGAGAGAACAATATACAGACAAGAACAAAGAGAGAACAATATAGACAAGAATAAGGACACCTCTCAATACACAGAGACTCTGAAAAAAATTCTGTCAACAAGAATTCAGAAGAACACTCATCAAAAAGAGATCAAGTTTTCAAACATTCTTCAGATCTCTTCAGCTCTCAAGTGTTCAAGGCCAACATCATCTCAAGACTCCAGACACTCAACATTTCAGCTTGCTGAAATCATCTTCTGCTGGAGATCTATCTTTGAAGGCCTATCACCCTTAGCAAAGCTCATCTTCCTGAAGATTTCAAGGACTCAGGGGGAGCTTTGACAACATCACTGAATCCACATAGTCTTCTCAGTTGCTTGAGAAAGAGAAGACTGCCATCACTCTCTCAACCCCATTCTGTAAAGGGTTTTTCAAACTCCCTTCAAAAGTTTGAATCTGGTTTTTGAGCACCTTGTCAAAAGCTCATTGGTGGCAAGACACCTGATCAAAAAATCTGTGTTGGTTTTTGAGCACCTTATCAAAAGCTCATTGGTGCCCAGGACACCTGATCAACTCATCCTGCAGTGGATTCCTACCTAGGGTGGTAGAAGAGTGGATGTACCCAAGTTGGGGAACCACTATATTTCCTTGTGTCATCTGGTTCTGCATGTTTTCTTTTTGTTTCTGGCCTAGATTTTCTTGTGCTTAGTTTCTGCATAGCTTAGTTTTGGGTTTATTTTATCTCTGCTTCCCTGCTTACACTCATTACAACAATTGTTGTAAAGCTTTGCAAAAGTTTTTCCTTATGTTTTAAAAAGCACCATATACTCTATTCACCCCCCCCTAGAGTATATCAGATCTAGTTTCCCCTTTCAATTGGTATCAAAGCGAGGTTGGTTAAACATACCATATCTGTTTGGTTGTACAGGCTAACACCTGAACCCCAAAGATCCCAAACTAGATCCTTCTTTTGTTTCTAGTATTAGATTTAGCTTGCACAAATCATGGCCCAGAAACAAAGATTATGCTAGCACCAGACCTCCAGTGTGCAATCTGTCAAAGTTTGCACTTTGGAAAGCAAGGATTAGACTCTACATGAATTCTATTGACGAAGATATTTTTAATTCTGTTTTGACAGTGTGTCCAAGACCTCCAGAGAGCACAAGCACAAATGCTGTTCCACCTCCATCAGGAACAGATGCTGACATCAAAAAGTGGAAAGTAGCTGATGCCAAGGCAATGAACATTCTAGCTCAGACAATGTCAGATGACATTTTTCAGAAGGTAGCTGAATGTAATTCAGCCAAGGAGATCTGGGACAAGCTCTCAGAAATAGTTTCAGGATCAGCTGATGAGAGAAAAGACAGAAGATCCCATCTCATCTCCCAATATGAGAACTTCAAGAAGGGAGAAACTGAGTCAGTGGGAGACATGTACAACAGACTGAGTCTAATTGTCAGTGAACTGAGGACATTAGACAAAGAGATCTCACTAACAGAACTTAATGACAAGATCCTAATGTGCTTCCCCAGCACTTGGGATTCAAGAATCTGGCCAATTAAAGATGCCAGAAGCCTGAATGAGATCACCACTGAAGCCTTGTTGGGTAAGCTCAAATCTTATGAGCTACTCATCAAGAACAGAGAAGAAGAACAGAAGGCTGCTTCTCCAGCCACAAAAAGGAGAAGACTATAGCATTCAAGGCAACTGAGGATTTGCCTGAAGAAAAAGGAACAGCCAATGATGAACTTCTCAGCTTGTTGGCCAAAAGATTCTACAAGATGGCCAGAAAGGACTTCAGAAGAAGATCATACAAGGAGCAAGACAAGCCAAGGTATGACAAGTCCATTGGCAACAGCAAAGACATTATTTGCTTTGGTTGCAGGAAACCAGGGCATATGGTTCCTGACTGTCCAGAAAACAAGAACAAGGACAGAAGGGACAGAAAAGAAAGAAGAAAGGAGAAGGACTCCAAAAGGCATGGAATAGCAAACCTTCCACCAGCAAAAATAAGCACACAAGGAAAGGATTTGTTGCTGAATCCTGGAGTGAGACTGAAGAGGAGTCAGAGCCTCTTCCAGCTCAAGTGATGATGAGGATGATGCAGAGGAAAAAGAATTCTGCATGATGGCAATCAATGCCTCACAACACAACTCAGAGGAAGAGGAGTCAGAGTCAGACTCAGAGACTCAACCTGAAGAAGATCAGGTAATCAGCTCTTTTGATTTCACTTCAGAAGATTTTAAACTTGAATTTAAAGCACTATGTTTAGACCTGCTAAAGTCTGAGAAAGAGATCATCTCTCTCAGAAATCAATTATCTGAACAAAATGCTTTAAAATCAGAAAACCTCAAACTCTCTCAGGAGTTGGAGAACTATAGGGAACAGATAGCTTCACTGAAGAGTGAGCTCTCTGAGGCCAAGAAGCTTGAAGAATCTCTCAATGGGAGAAGCATCAAGCTGATGGACATCACAAGCACAGTGAACTCAAGATTCAACAGTACACTGGGCTTGGGTGCCTCATCCAGCCAACCTATTGTTCTAACAACCCCTATCAAGTTCATTTCTGACAAGGGAAAGGGAGTTGTAGAGGTTGCCAGGAAAAATTCTGATCTGCCTCAGAAAACTAAAGTCCAGTACAAATCGTCGAACGGAGATCGACGATCGCCGAATGAAGATCGACGATCGCCGAACGCAGCTCGACGATCTCAGGGAATATCGTCGAACGCTGATCGACGATCTCAGCCAAGATCGTCGAACGCTGCTCGACGATCCCATATACCTGACCTCAGCCATAGTCGACCGTCGAACGGAGCTCGACGATCTGACCCAAGATCGTCGAACTCAGCTCCAAGATCGTCGAACAGAGGTCAGAGCTCTGGAAAGTTTTTCAATGGCAAGTCAAAATTGAATCCTGAGGGTTCTTCATCCCAAACATTTAACCCTTATACTGAATGGATTTTACCTCCAAGGAGATATCATCCTGAAGGATATAAGAGTCAGCCAGGGATGTCTTTCATTTCTGAATTTAAAGGTTATCAACCTAGGCCCAAGGTAAACTGGGTCAAAAACAAGTGAATTGCTTTATGTGCAGGTGAAGACCTATCCAACATCTAACCAGCAATGGTATTTGGATAGTGGGTGCTCTAAGCACATGACAGGGAACAAGGACAACCTAAATTCCTTTAGAGCCAAGCTTGGACCCAAAGTTATCTTTGGTGACTCAACTTTGGACAAACTAAAGGATATGGAGCAGTCCAGATTGGTTCTGTAACCTTCAAGAAGGTAGCATATGTGGAAGGACTGAAGCACAACCTAATCAGCATCAGTCAGCTATGTGATGAAGGCTACCAGGTGACCTTCAGCAAAACCCTATGCAAAATCAAGTCAGAGGACAACACAACTGTGTTGACAGGTAAAAGGAAAGGTAACATCTACCTAGTAGATTTTCTTTCAACTACTATAGATATCTGCTTATTCAACTCAGTTTGTAGACCAAATGTTTTATGGCATAAGAGACTAGGACACCTAAACCTTAGAACTATTGCTAGGCTATCCAAGGACAACCTTGTTAGAGGACTACCTTCTGGCCCCTACAAGAAGGAAGGACTCTGCAAGGCTTGTCAATTAGGCAAGCAAACTAAAAACAGTTTTAAGTCACTTAATAAGAGTGATTCACCTAGGATATTGTATCTGTTACACATGGATCTATTTGGACCCATCACAGTACAAAGCCTAGGAGGGAAATCCTACACTTTAGTGATTGTAGATGACTTCTCTAGATTCACTTGGGTGTTCTTTCTAAGGAAGAAGTCTGATAACTTTAAGTGTCTGACAGAGTTTCTCAAATGTGTAAAGATTGAGTTCAATACTCACATTGCCCTGATCAGAAGTGATCATGGGACAGAGTTTGATTCTCTTCTTATGCAAGAGTTCTGCCAGAGTGAAGGGATCAGGCATACTTTCTCAGCTCCTAGAACTCCTCAACAAAATGGGGTAGCTGAAAGGAAAAATAGAACCCTTATTGAATCTGCCACTACATTGTTGTCAGATGCTCATCTACCTCTATCCTTTTGGGCAGAGGCAGTGAACACCTCCAACTATGTGCTGAACAGAGTCTGATACATAAACTGAAGGGAAAGACTCCCTATGAATTACTCAAAGGGAAGAAACCTAAAGTTGACTATTTCAAAATTTTTGGTTGCATTTGCTATATTCACAATAATGATAAGAAATATTTAGCAAAATTTCAAGCCAAAGCTGATGAAGGAGTGTTTCTGGGATACTCCATGATCAGCAAGGCCTATAGGTTTATAATAAATCATCATTGAAAATTGAGGAATCTGTTCATGTTTCTTTTGATGAAACTAACATGTCTTTCAAGGAGAAGATTTCTTCTACCATAGAACCTTTGCAGGAACACTCTCTAGTTGAAGATATGAACAAGCTACAGGTTGCTCAAGAAGATGAAAGCAGTGAAGATGAAAGCAATGCTCAACATATTGAAGCACAACCTGAAGAGCCAGTTGTTGTACCACAAGAGGAAACAACAACACAGGTTGGTGAACAATCAACACCCCCTGTTGATTTAGTAACATCAAGAGACCATCCAATTACCCAAATAATTGGAGAAATCTCAGCTGGTGTGCAAACCAGAAATCAGGTCAACCAAAAACTGTTGCACACCTGCTTCCTTTCTCAAATTGAACCTCAGTCCATTCAAGATGCAGAGCAAGATCCACACTGGATCATTGCCATGCAAGAGGAGTTGCATCAATTTGAGAGGAACAAAGTATGGGAACTAGTGCCCAAGCCTAAGGATCATTCCATTGTTGGAACAAAATGGGTATTCAGAAACAAACTGGATGATCAAGGAGTAATAATAAGGAACAAGGCAAGGCTAGTTGCCCAAGGATATTCTCAAGAAGAAGGAATTGACTACGACCAGACCTTTGCACCTGTTGCAAGATTAGAAGCCATCAGGATATTCTTAGCTTATGCAGCTCACAAAGGCTTCAAGGTTTATCAATGGATGTCAAGAGTGCCTTTTTAAATGGAGACATCAAAGAGGAAGTCTATGTCAGACAACCTCCAGGTTTTATCTCTCCAACTCATCCTGATTTTGTTTTTAGATTAAATAAAGCATTATATGGTCTCAAGCAAGCTCCTAGAGCATGGTATGAGACCCTAGCATGCTTTCTTTTGAAAATGGTTTTATAAGGGGTAGAGTAGACCAAACTCTTTTCATTAGAACCCATAAGTCCCATACCCTACTAGTACAAATTTATGTAGACGATATCATTTTTGGTTCTACTGACTCAAAATTGTGCAGAAGGTTTTCTAACCTAATGCATTCTAAATTTGAGATGAGTAGCATGGGTGAGCTATCCTTCTTCCTAGGATTGCAAGTCAAACAACATGCTGAAGGCATCTTTATTTCTCAAACCAAATATGCTAATGAGCTGGTTAAGAAATTTGGCATGTCTGAGGCATCTTGCATGAAAACACCCATGCCTACCAATGCTGTATTGGATGCTGATGAACATGGGAAACCTGTTGATCAGACAACATATAGAGCAATGATTGGCTCTTTACTGTACCTTACAGCTAGTAGACCAGATATAATGTTTGCTACATGTATATGTGCTAGATTCCAAGTTAGCCCTAGAGAGTCACACCTCACATTAGTAAAGAGGATTCTTAGGTATGTTAAAAGTTGTCCAAATCTAGGTCTCTGGTATCCAAAAGATTCAGCATTTGAGTTAACTGGATTCTCTGATGCTGATTATGCTGGATGCAGAATTGACAGGAAAAGCACCAGTGGAACTTGTCAGTTCCTTGGTGATAGACTTGTCTCTTGGTTTTGCAAGAAACAAACATCTGTGTCAACTTCAACTGCTGAAGCTGAATATATGGCTGCAGGCAGTTGTTGTTCACAAATACTGTGGATTCAAAACACTCCTAGACTATGGTTACAACTTAGAGAAGTCAAAAATCTTTTGTGACAATACAAGTGCTATCTCCATAGCTCAAAATCCAGTCCTCCATAGTAGGACAAAACACATAGAGATTAGGCATCACTTCTTAAGGGATAATGTTGAAAAGAACAAAATTGAACTGCAATATATCCCAACTGATTTACAAAGGGGAGATATTTTCACCAAGCCTTTGGATGAAAAGAAACATACTTTCTTCCTAAATCAGTTAGGAATGTTAGATGGAGGAAGTCTTAAATAATACTCAAGATTTTGAAAGCTAAAAATTGACCAAGACTAGGCAAAATTTCTGATTTTCCTTAGTATCTAAAATTTCTCTGATCTCTGAACTGCGCTCGACGATTTCCCCAAAGATCGTCGAACGGAGGTCGACGATTTCCAGATCGTCGAACTGAGTTCAGCGCTCCTCAGATAGTATGACTATTCTTCTGGTCAACGATCGTCGAACGGCGCTCGACGATTTTGTTCACTGAACGATCGTCGAACGGAGCTCGACGCCTTTCCAGATCGTCGAACGGAGATCGACGATTTTGGAGTCTCTTCAGATTCCTTTAGAAGCCTCGATCGTCGAACTGAGTTCAACGATCTTTCCTTTTCTGCGTCGAACCCTAATATAAAACTCTTTTTTCGTCGTCGTTCTCTCTTGCGCTTTCAATTTCTCTGCAAACTTTCTTCCCTCCAAGCAGTTCTACACTTGGTCGTTTTGTTTGTTGATTTTTTGCAGGTACCATGGCCGTTTCAGTTGCTGTGCTCGCTGCAATGAAATTTGATGCAGGCTTTGACATCGATCTCGACTCCTTCAACACAACCGATCAAATCTTCCAGGATATCTCAATTTATTCAAAGATCAGCAACTATCTGCCCTGATGACAACCAGAATCAAACTTGCATCTGATGAAATTAAAGAATGGGTTTACTGCCCACAACCTTGACAACAACATACCATAGTTGGTTCTATTGGGGCACCCAGGTACCTCTGACCCCAACAGTATGACAGAGGTTTTTGGTTTAAGAATGGTGAAGACTCTGCTGACCTTCTGGAGAAGAATTCTCAGATGTACTTGCCAGGATGGGTCATCCTGAGGGAAACCCTAGCAAGTTGTTTAAGAGGAACCTGTCAGTGGAATACAGGTTTCTGGCTGATGTAGTAGGCAAGGTTCTCTTGGCCAAGCATTCTGCTCATGACACCATCTCCAGATATCAGCTCTGCCTCATGGGAGCTCTGGTGGATAGAAAAAGCTTGAACTGGGGAGAAGTCTTTTTTGATCTGCTGAAGAAAAAGATAAACAAACATTTGTGAATTATGGAAGAATACTGGGAATCTTCCTTCAGGCCAAGTGCCCTTCTCTGCTAGTCTCCTCTGGAGTGCACATCAATGCCTCCAAGAGACTCACCTGTGCCCTTTTTGGGAAATGGGACAGGCAAATCTCCAAGCCCAGCAGGCCCTCTTCTTCTGCCCCTTCAGGCACCAGGACTCTAAGAGTCACTCCACCCCAGGCCTCTGCCCCTGCAGAGGACCTGCCTGCTGCTAGTGCTGCTGCTTCTCCTCCTCCAAGCTCAACCCTACCTCCGGCTCCATCCACCACTCCAGCAACCCCCACCATTACCATCTCCAGCCCCTCTCCAACTTCTATTCCATCTCCAGCCACCATCTCATCTCCACCAGCAGTCCACTTCCATCCCTTATTCTCATATCCACCTCCAGATGTCACCTCATCCCCATCCATACCATCCTTCACACTTCTGGATGAATCCTACATGGATGATTCCCCCTCTTCTCCTCCAGACTTCCCCTCCACCTCAACATCCTTCCAAGATCTCCTCCACCATATCCTTGACCAACCATCCTTCACTCCATCCATCTCTATACCCTTGTCCTCCATCTCCACAATTCCCACACCTCAGCCCTCTATCCCTCACCATCCAGCCCTCCACCTCCAGCTTCCTCAGCCATCCCAATACCCTCTACCTCTGCTCCTCTCATTGAGCATGTAGATCCTCAGCCCTTGCTGATCAGTTGTATGAGCTCCTTGCACCTAGGCTCTCTCTTCTCATGGAGGCCTCTTTAGCTCCTCTACAACAATCAGTGGCAGCTCTCTCTGTCAGGCTTTCCTCTTTCCTTACTCCTCTAGCAGCACCCCCAGCAGTGTGCCTTGATGCACAGGTATCTGCATCCAGGCAGGGGGAGATGCCCTATGAAGCTGTTGCTGCTGCTGCTGCCCCTGCTGTTGTTTCTGCTGCCACTGCTGCTGGTTCTGTGTCTGCTTCTGCTGCTGCTGCTACACCAGTACTAGCAATAGACCTAAGGTCTTTGCTATCTACTTTTGATACTGCTTACTTCTGCTGCCTCCCAGAGCCCATGCTGTCCAGCCTCTGAAGATCTGTCCAAGGCTCTAGTGCCCTTCTCTTGCTGTGACCCCAAAATCATTTCTGATTTTATTCTGTCAGTAACTGCTGCTTCTGATGATGTTGTTGCTGCTGCTGCTGCTGCTGAAGACAAGGCTGTATCTGCCTCTGGAGTATATCTGCTACTGAAGAAATGTTTCTGATATACCCTCATCCCAGGATTTTTGATGACAGAGGCTGTTGCTTTTGAGCCTGCTGTAGAAGTTGTTGTTTCTGAAGCTGCTGCTGCCCTCATGCCTGAAGTAATCACTGTTGTCTCTTCTGCTGCTCCAGTACCTATAGTTACATCTACTGCTGCTCCAGTATCTGCTGTTACTTCTGCTGCTTCTGTTGCTCCTCCTGCTTCTGTATCTGTTGCCCATCAGCTGCTGTTAAACTGAAAGAAGATCTGATGAAGAAGATTGATGCCTTGTATGATGCACAAAGTTCTGAATCTGAGGATTACAACACTGCTTCTGATGACTCATCTGCCACAATTGCAAAGAAAAGAAAGGCAAGAAGTAAGGCTTTGAAGAGAGTTCCTCCTGCCAAGGTTAGAGATGACAATGATGTTCCCTACTATATTCTGCACAACTGCCCAATCTCTGAGCATTGGATGCAATTCTCTAAGAACCAGTTAAAGGCTATGAAAAAGAAGAGGAAGTATGAAAAAGGTCCCACTCAGTTCAAGCACCCTCATCCTCCTCCACCACCTCCACCTGATGCAGGTGCAGGTGGCAGCTCTGCAAGTTCAGGCCCTGCTAGAAGCCAGGCTCCCTACCAACCTCATGCAAGAACATATCAAAGGGAAAGCCATTCTAGGGGCTCTTACTCTAGAAGGGGAGGATATAGGGGAAACCAAAGAGAAACTCAGGTTTACTCCAAAGGACACTCCAGGCAGCACCCTTACTCTAGGGGAGGACATGTTCCATCTGACACATCTTCTGGTCCTTTCCCTACAAGCTCAAAGATACTGTGACTGCCAGGACTCCTCAAGATACTACTTCCAACAGGTATGAGCCACCTGTTCCATTTGAGGATCCTGAGAAAAATCCTATGGCTTGGACTGCAAGAATGAAAGAGCTGGCTGCTTTGGATCAGATAAAGAAAGCAAAAGAACAAGGGTAGACACTTCCAATATCTACCATGTCAGAGCAAAGGCAAAAAGAGTTAGAAAGATATGCCTCCAGTAAATTTTTTGATGCAGACAGGTACATGGAATTGCATCCAGCTGCAGTGGTTCCCAGGGCATCAAAGCAAATTTATTTGGGTGCAGCTGATGATACCAGATCAAAACAACAAGCTTTAGATCCTAACAGAGAAATTAAAATGGTAAAAGGCAAAGAAAAGGAATAACTCTGTAAGGTGATAACTCTTGGTTTTTCTGACTGCCCTCTGGATATCATATTTATATATATCTCTGTGATGGTTCTGTAATGTCTTGCTATTGTTGATTTTATGTTTCTCTGACTGTATGATGTTGTTTGCTTTTCATATGTCTGTAAATAGTTTTCCTAACCCAAATAGGGGGAGATTGTTGGAACACCCTATTACTAATTTGGGTCAGGATCACTATGTCTCTAGGAATCTATGTTTTGACCTTCTGTATAGCTTAATAGGTCAATTAGAATTGAGTCTAAGGGTTAGAAGTCTAGGATTGGAAGCTGCTCTGAAGACCCAAGTTTTTCTGGAGACTAAGTCCAAATCGTCGAGCTCAGCACGACGTTTCGTCGAACTCCTCCGGTCGATGATCGTCTAGCTCAACTTCTGCAGATCGTCGAGCTCCATTCGACGATCGCTGAGCTCAACCTCATAATATCGTCGAGCTCCATTCGACGATCGCTGAGCTCAGGTCGACGATTTTGACTCTGCACTGGATCCTTATCTCTGAGCTCAGTTCGACGATCTTTGAGCTCAGATCGACGATTTCTTTGCTGCTTGCATTTTCCAGTTCGCTGAGCTCAGCTCGACGATAGCAGAGCTCAGTTCGACGATTTCAGTTATCTTTCAGAATTCAAATTCAAATCAGATAGAAGTTATTCTGCATTTAATTCAGAAGATCTGCCAGCCGTTTTCATTTACTTCTGGAGCAAGTTTCAAGGAATTTTTCAAGGAACAATTCAGTGGACTTTCCTTCAGAACATATTATGCAATTAAGGCTGTAATTAATCAGACCAACGGCTATCTTTGACAGAGCAATTTCCTATTCAGACTCAGAGAATAAAAGAGAGAATGTTTTTGAATCAGAGATATACAGACAAGAACAAGAGAGATACCACAAGAACAAAGAGAGACAATATAGACAAGAATAAGGACACCTCTCAATACACAGAGACTCTGGAAAAAATTCTGTCAACAAGAATTCAGAAGAACACTCATCAAAAAGAGATCAAGTTTTCAAACATTCTTCAGATCTCTTCAGCTCTCAAGTGTTCAAGGCAACAACATCATCTCAAGACTCCAGACACTCAACATTTCAGCTTGCTGAAATCATCTTCTGCTGGAGATCTATCTTTGAAGGCCTATCACCCTCAGCAAAGCTCATCTTCCTGAAGATTTCAAGGACTCAGGGGGAGCTTTGACAACATCACTGAATCCACATAGTCTTCTCAGTTGCTTGAGAAAGAGAAGACTGCCATCACTCTCTCAACCCCATTCTGTAAAGGGTTTTTCAAACTCCCTTCAAAAGTTTGAATCTGGTTTTTGAGCACCTTGTCAAAAGCTCATTGGTGGCAAGACACCTGATCAAAAAATCTGTGTTGGTTTTTGAGCACCTTATCAAAAGCTCATTGGTGCCCAGGACACCTGATCAACTCATCCTGCAGTGGATTCCTACCTAGGGTGGTAGAAGAGTGGATGTACCCAAGTTGGGGAACCACTATATTTCCTTGTGTCATCTGGTTCTGCATGTTTTCTTTTTTTGTTTCTGGCCTAGATTTTCTTGTGCTTAGTTTCTGCATAGCTTAGTTTTGTGGTTTATTTTATCTCTGCTTCCCTGATTACACTCATTACAACAATTGTTGTAAAGCTTTGCAAAAGTTTTTCCTTATGTTTTAAAAAGCACCATATACTCTATTCACCCCCCCTCTAGAGTATATCAGATCTAGTCCCCCCTTTCACGCTTCTATCCTTGAACATTATATGTAACATATTCCTTTTTCAATATTAAATCTCTTGTTTCCCCATGTTTTTGGTGACTGAACTGTGTGAGCCAATGAAGTGTTTGGAATATTGATCCCAAGAAGATCTCGTTGACCAGGCTCTCATTAGCTAACAGAGCTGGAAGTCACTTGGTGGTGTTTGGTATGTGACAAGATCCCACTAACCAGACTCCTATTAGATGGCAGGGCTGGAAGTCACTCGGTGGTATTTGGAATGTTGACCCTGAGAAGATCCCGCTGACCAGGCTCCCATTAGCTAGCGGGGCTGGAAGTCACTCGGTGGTGTTTGGAATGTTGATCCCGAGAAGATCCTGCTGACCAAGCTTCCATTAGCTGGCAGGGTTGAAGTCACTCTGGTGTATTTGAAATGTTGACTCCTAGAAGATCCCACTGACCAGGCTCAAATTAGTTGGCAGGGCTGTAAGTCACTCAGTAGTGTTTGGAATGTTGACCCCGAGAAGATCCCGCTGACCAGGCTCCCATTAGTTGGCAGGGCTGGAAGTCACTCGATGTTGTTTGGAATGTTGATCCCGAGAAGATCCCGCTGACCAGGCTCCCATTAGCTGGCAAGGATGGAAGTCACTCGGTGGTATTTGGAATGTTGACCCCCGAAAAATCCCCTGACCAGGCTCCATTAGCTGGCAGGGATGGAAGTCACACGGTGGTGTTTGGAATGTCGACCCCAAGAAGATCCCGCGACCAAACTCCCATTAGCCGGGATGGCTGGAAGTCACACGGTGGTGTTGGAATGTTGACCCCGAGAAGATCTCGCTGACTCTGCTCCCATTAGCTGGCAGGGCTGGAAGTCACTCGGTGGTGTTTGGAATGTTGACCACGAGAAGATCCCGCTGACCAGGCTCCTATTAGTTGGCAGGGATGGAAGTCACTTGGTGGTGTTGAGAGTGTTGACCCCGTGAAGATCCCACTGACCATGCTCTCTTTAGCTGGATGGGCTGAAAGTCACTCAATGGTGTTTGGAATGCTGACCCTGAGAAGATCCTGCTGACCAGGCTCCCATTAGCTGGCAGGAAAGGAAGTCACTCGTGGTGTTTTGGAATGTTGACCCCAGAAGATCCTGCTGACCAGCCCCCATTATCTGGCAGGGTTGGAAGTCACTCAATGTATTTGGAATGTTGACACCGATAAGAACCCGCTGACCAGGCTCCCATTAGCTATCCGGGCTGTAAGTCACTCGTGGTGTTTGGAATGTTGACATCGAGAATAACCCGATGACCAGGCTCCCATTAGCTGGTAGGGCTGGAAGTCACTCGGTGGTGTTGGGAATGTTCACCCCGATAAGATCCCGCTGACCAAACTCTCATTAGCTGGCAGGGCTAGAAGTCACTCAGTGGTGTTTGAAAGTAGTCCTGAGGCAATCCCGATGTCAGGCTCTCAACTAGCTGGCAGGTATGGAAGGCCCTTGGTGGACATTGTGAAGCACTTTGGAATGGAAATCTCCAAAGATAATGAAGCTTATTCAGAGTATGGCAGGTGGGACCTAGATGCGCGAGTGGGGTCTGCATAGCGTAAAGACCATTCACGACACACCCACTCGGCAAAATCCACTCGGCAGGCCCTCTAGGAAGACTAGCCTCTCTAGGTAAGGAACTGAGGTCATTTATCGCCTAGCGCAGTCCACGAACGCAAGGCCATTACGGTCACCGCCTAAGAGCACTGGGCTGGCGCGAAGGCGCCTTGTTGATGTAAGGTCTACTAAAACAAAAAAAAACCCTTGGGGCAAGAGCGATTCGGTCGCGCGCCTAGGAACTAAGGGTCGGCGACGTGCGAGCGTGCGGGAGCATTTGCAAATGGCAAGAAATGAGAAACAAAAAATTAATAATAACAACAATTTCGACAGAAACAGAGAACTTAAAAAATTTACATGTTTTCCAAAAAGTATTCTTACAATTAGGGGTCTCGCCCAAGGCATGAACGACCAAGAAAACCAAATACAAAGTCAGAAAAGAAAAGCAGAAAGTCTTCAGGAGGAGTCGCCGAGTTTCTCGCTGGAGGATCCTTTGCTCCCGCAAAGGGTGAATCAGCGTCATTCCCGCGCTGGAGATCATGCTCGTCCTCGGGCGCGTCGATGGGAGTGAACAGCCAAGGGAGAATGTTGCGCCCGTGAGCTTCTCGCTGCCGTCGTTCAGTAATCACCTCTTGCAACACCTCGATCACGTGCTTGGCCGCCCCATGTGGATTCTAATGCAACATCACCTCGATCGCGTGGTTGGTGTACTGATGTAGTTTACCCTTCTCAGCCGGAGGGGGCGTGACGAGTTCCTGCAGACGCTTGTTCTCAACCTTCAATCAACCCCGTGACCTCGTGCTCAAGTTTAGCCACCCCGCGCGCGCAGCAGTTCAGCATTCGTGGAGTCCTGCATAAAGGATATTAAATGGAGATGGTATAAAATAAAACTAGTGTGAAAGACTAGGGATGTTTCACTCCCACTTGCGCTGGGCGACTGGCGAGAAGCGCCTTGGAGGCCTTCAGCTTGGCCTGAGGGAGGCAACCTCCGCCGAGGCTAGATCCCACGAATCTTAAGTCACCCAGATTCCGCTCAAGATTGAGGCTGTGGGCGACGACATGTGCACGAGATCGAGGGCGCGCAGCTGGGCCCGCGTAGTCTCTGCGCGAGTGTACGAGTTTAATCCACGTCGAAGTGCCTGCCATCCTCGCAGCTATACATGCCAAAGGCGAGGGTGAAGGCATCGCTGCTGGTAGAATCTGTTTTATCCCACGACGGGAGAAGCATGGAGAT
>CM077149.1:150315384-150484909 GCA_039583875.1 Platanthera guangdongensis
AGATCTTCGGTTTGTGGTGGGACCTCCCAGCCCGAGCCCTTGGGTCTGTCTTTCCTTGCCTCTCTCGTTTGTTTTTCTTGCAGGTGCGTAGTAGGCGCGAGTCCACCCCTTCCCCAAGGGTCGAACTCACAAGAGGCTTAGAGGATTCCGGTTTCAACCCTTCGCTATCTGGGGGATGAATTTGGTTGGACCTTTCCCCCAGGCAAGTGGGCAGTGGACATTTCTCTTAATCAAGATTGACTACTTCTCAAAGTGGTTTGAAGTGAAGGCGTTGGTCAATGTGACCTCTCAGATAATTTGTAAATTCATATGGGGAGAAATCATATGCCAACATGGGCTCCCACAGGACATAGTCACGGAAATGGGCCTCAGTTTTCCAGCGAAGAGTTCATCAGCTTCTGCACTCAGCTGGTAATTGACCTTAGGTTCGCCTCCGTCCACCACCCACTGAGCAACGGGCAGGTGGAAGTGGCGAACAATATCATTGTGAATCTTTTAAAGATTAAGGTGGAGAAACTGAGAGGAAGTTGGATAGAACAAACTCCCCTCGGTGTTATGGGCCTTGAGGACAACCCCAACACAGCCACCAGAGAAACCCCTTCAAACTTTCCCACAGTTATGAAAACCGTCCTACCCGTGGAGTTAGGGGTCAGGTCTCCGTGAGTAGTAGCTGCCAAGGAAGGAGATGAAGAATGTGAGGATCGCGAACGAAAAGGGCTATAACTCTTCTGGATCTGGTACAGGAACTCCGCGATACGGCCGCCGTCAGGAAAGAAGAAATCAAGTGGCAGATGACTAAGTACTTTGACAAGCATGTCAGAATCAAGCAGTTCACAGAAGGTGACCTGGTCCTAAAAAAGGTGGATGTCGCGGGAAGATCAGCAACAGTGGGGAAGCTTCACCAAAATTGGGAGGGTTCGTACATCGTTGAGGAAGCGCTAAAGTCGGGGGGATATCACCTCCAGAATGCGGAGGGGAAAACCCTAAGTCACACCTGGAGCGGTGATGATTTGAAGCGCTTCTATCCTTGAACATTATATGTAACATATTCCTTTTTCAATATTAAATCTCTTGTTTCCCCATGTTTTTGGTGACTGAACTGTGTGAGCCAATGAAGTGTTTGGAATATTGATCCCAAGAAGATCTCGTTGACCAGGCTCTCATTAGCTAACAGAGCTGGAAGTCACTTGGTGGTGTTTGGTATGTGACAAGATCCCACTAACCAGACTCCTATTAGATGGCAGGGCTGGAAGTCACTCGGTGGTATTTGGAATGTTGACCCTGAGAAGATCCCGCTGACCAGGCTCCCATTAGCTAGCGGGGCTGGAAGTCACTCGGTGGTGTTTGGAATGTTGATCCCGAGAAGATCCTGCTGACCAAGCTTCCATTAGCTGGCAGGGTTGGAAGTCACTCGGTGGTATTTGAAATGTTGACTCCTAGAAGATCCCACTGACCAGGCTCAAATTAGTTGGCAGGGCTGTAAGTCACTCAGTGGTGTTTGGAATGTTGACCCCGAGAAGATCCCGCTGACCAGGCTCCCATTAGTTGGCAGGGCTGGAAGTCACTCGATGTTGTTTGGAATGTTGATCCCGAGAAGATCCCGCTGACCAGGCTCCCATTAGCTGGCAAGGATGGAAGTCACTCGGTGGTATTTGGAATGTTGACCCCGAGAAAATCCCGCTGACCAGGCTCCCATTAGCTGGCAGGGATGGAAGTCACACGGTGGTGTTTGGAATGTCGACCCCAAGAAGATCCCGCTGACCAGACTCCCATTAGCCGGGATGGCTGGAAGTCACACGGTGGTGTTTGGAATGTTGACCCCGAGAAGATCTCGCTGACTCTGCTCCCATTAGCTGGCAGGGCTGGAAGTCACTCGGTGGTGTTTGGAATGTTGACCACGAGAAGATCCCGCTGACCAGGCTCCTATTAGTTGGCAGGGATGGAAGTCACTTGGTGGTGTTGAGAGTGTTGACCCCGTGAAGATCCCACTGACCATGCTCTCTTTAGCTGGATGGGCTGAAAGTCACTCAATGGTGTTTGGAATGCTGACCCTGAGAAGATCCTGCTGACCAGGCTCCCATTAGCTGGCAGGAAAGGAAGTCACTCGGTGGTGTTTGGAATGTTGACCCCGAGAAGATCCTGCTGACCAGGCCCCATTATCTGGCAGGGTTGGAAGTCACTCAATGGTATTTGGAATGTTGACACCGATAAGAACCCGCTGACCAGGCTCCCATTAGCTATCCGGGCTGTAAGTCACTCGGTGGTGTTTGGAATGTTGACATCGAGAATAACCCGATGACCAGGCTCCCATTAGCTGGTAGGGCTGGAAGTCACTCGGTGGTGTTGGGAATGTTCACCCCGATAAGATCCCGCTGACCAAACTCTCATTAGCTGGCAGGGCTAGAAGTCACTCAGTGGTGTTTGAAAAGTAGTCCTGAGGCAATCCCGATGTCAGGCTCTCAACTAGCTGGCAGGTATGGAAGGCCCTTGGTGGACATTGTGAAGCACTTTGGAATGGAAATCTCCAAAGATAATGAAGCTTATTCAGAGTATGGCAGGTGGGACCTAGATGCGCGAGTGGGGTCTGCATAGCGTAAAGACCATTCAGCGACACCCACTCGGCAAAATCCACTCGGCAGGCCCTCTAGGAAGACTAGCCTCTCTAGGTAAGGAACTGAGGTCATTTATCGCCTAGCGCAGTCCACGAACGCAAGGCCATTACGGTCACCGCCTAAGAGCACTGGGCTGGCGCGAAGGCGCCTGGTTGATGTAAGGTCTACTAAAACAAAAAAAAACCCTTGGGGCAAGAGCGATTCGGTCGCCGCCTAGGAACTAAGGGTCGGCGACGTGCGAGCGTGCGGGAGCATTTGCAAATGGCAAGAAATGAGAAACAAAAAATTAATAATAACAACAATTTCGACAGAAACAGAGAACTTAAAAAATTTACATGTTTTCCAAAAAGTATTCTTACAATTAGGGGTCTCGCCCAAGGCATGAACGACCAAGAAAAACCAAATACAAAGTCAGAAAAGAAAAGCAGAAAGTCTTCAGGAGGAGTCGCCGAGTTTCTCGCTGGAGGATCCTTTGCTCCCGCAAAGGGGTGAATCAGCGTCATTCCCGCGCTGGAGATCATGCTCGTCCTCGGGCGCGTCGATGGGAGTGAACAGCCAAGGGAGAATGTTGCGCGCCGTGAGCTTCTCGCTGCCGTCGTTCAGTAATCCGACCTCTTGCAACACCTCGATCACGTGCTTGGCCGCCCCATGTGGATTCTAATGCAACATCACCTCGATCGCGTGGTTGGTGTACTGATGTAGTTTACCCTTCTCAGCCGGAGGGGGCGTGACGAGTTCCTGCAGACGCTTGTTCTCAACCTTCAACCCCGTGACCTCGTGCTCAAGTTTAGCCACCCGCGCGCGCAGCAGTTCAGCATTCGTGGAGTCCTGCATAAAGGATATTAAATGGAGATGGTATAAAATAAAACTAGTGTGAAAGACTAGGGATGTTTCACTCCCACTTGCGCTGGGCGACTGGCGAGAAGCGCCTTGGAGGCCTTCAGCTTGGCCTTGAGGGAGGCAACCTCCGCCGAGGCTAGATCCCACGACATCTTAATGTCACCCAGATTCCGCTCAAGATTGAGGCTGTGGCGCGACGACATGTGCACGAGATCGAGGGCGCGCAGCTGGGCCCGCGTAGTCTCATGCGCGAGTGTACGAGTTTACTCCACGTCGAAGATGCTGCCATCCTCGCAGCTATACATGCCAAAGGCGAGTGTGAAGGCATCGCTGCTGGTAGAATCTTGTTTTATCCACGACGGGAGAAGCATGGAGATGGAGACCCGGTTGGTCTTGTGGTCCCATTGGAGCAGGGGTTGGCATGCCTTGTCCATGTATTTCTCGCCGGGGTCGAAATTTCGGTGCCCTCTTAGCACCGGTCCCGCGGGAGCCTTCTCTGTCGTAGCGAGGATCTTGGCGGCAGCACTCGTATCCATCGTGGTCGGGGTCTTGGCAGGGGCGTCGACGACAGAATTTCCCTTGTCTAGCATGGACGTTTTGGTTTTCTTGGAGGATGTTGGGGGGAGTGTCTGACTTCCACTTTGGGGCACTCGGCTGAGACGAGGTACCCGACTCCTCTCTGCAGATCGCGATCGCGGATAAGACGAGAGACGGACCGTGAGCGAGAACCTCGATTTCCTCATACGGTTGCCGGAGGGGGACCTCTCGCTCACTTGTGCGGACAGTAAGGGTAAGCTTTACCAATCCGAGGCGGGAATTCAAAATTTTAAGGGGCATAATGTTACCTTCTCCGGCGAGAACGGGCAAGAGGGAGTCAATGTTCCGCCGCAGATGCCTAACGTTGAAGTTCTTTGTGCTGAAAAAGGCATGCAAGGCAGTCTTGTGGCCCCTGAGTGCGGGAGGCCTGTAATTCGCCTCAACATCTGGTCCCTCGCTCTCGCAATGTGGCTCCCAGGAGAGGTCTCCTCGCACCTGCCTCCCTGCCGCTCCATCTTGTTGATGAGGTGCGAGTAGTCCCTCTTAAAAGCGCTAAGCTGGCGCTCGATGGCTGCTTGATGTTCGCCGGCTCGATCAGAGGCCTTCCGCTGCGCCCAGATGACCTTTCCCATAACTTCCACCATTCGCTCCTTCATTAACTCGGCATCGTGTGGATCGCCGAGAAAGTTCGCAAGCTCGCTAGGGGAAGGGGAGGCGATAACTCTTCTTCAGCGTCAAGGTCGTTCACCGGGACCCTCTGATAACCTGGCAAGGAGGAAGTCTTTAATAAAATCGATTTAGAGCAAAAAGGGGAAAGTGCGTTCTTATTTACCTGGCGCGGGGACGGTGCCTTCTCCTGATTGCCTGCGAGAAGGACCGGGTCTCTCCTTGAAGAGCCTCTAGGGAAGGGATTGATGTGATTTTCCCCGTCCCGGACGGATCATTGTTTGTCCCGAGTGATGGATCTCAGCCGGTTGGGAGTTTTCTGTTGCCTTTCCGGGCGAGGGCTGAGAACTCGATGCGAGATCCTGAGGGTTCTTGGCGGCGGGAATCTGGGTACTGGGCTGTTCAGACCAGTGGTCCTGAAGGGAAGAACTGCGCAAGGCATATTATGTGCGGAAGAAAGTAGGATAGGAAATGCGAAAAGATGACCTGTGGAAAAGGTGACCCTAAAAGCTATCAAAAAGGCACACAGAAATGTAATTGCAATTTATGCAAAAACACCTTACCTGATTGCTCATAATTGAGTACAAAATACAAATGAGAGCAATATAAAAAAAAATCCTAAAATGCATCTATGAAGTTTTGCAAAACCAGAGAGCAAATAAGATTAACAATAAAACCCTAAAACCATCAGGAATCCAAGAAACAACAATGCACAAAGCAGAGAAGAATAAAAGCGAAAACCTTGGTTACCTTCAGAAATGAGAGAAGATGACCATAAAAAAATTCCCTTTCGATGTCGTCTTTCTCGCCTTAGGGCTTGGACAAGTTCGCGGAGAAAGAAGTGACCGCTACCACTGCTATCGATGGAGGTGAGGGAGGAGGTCCGACGATTTTTTTCCCTGTGAGCAATAAAACCTCTTAAGCCGGCGAAGGTAAGGGCAGCGTGGAGAAAGTGGCCGGTGATGACGGAAGGGTTACGAAACGTTTCGGGAGCCAGAAATTTTGAATTTGGAATGGTGGGCCCCTCATCATTAGGGTTGCCCACAGGCAGTAAACCCGAAGTACTTTTTTTAGGTCCACCTCCGGCGGCCTGCCCGGAGCCCCCAGGCGGGCTCGCCAGACCCCGACGAACCCATCGGGGGTATCCCGACAACGCTCCGGCAGGGCCACCGCCGGCGGTGGCCCTGACCGTGAGGCATAGATCTGGGCCTCACGGTTAGGTCCACCATCGGATCCCCATGGTGGGATACCCTATGTGGGTTTACCGGGGCCGACGACACCGTCGTTGGGCTCCGGGCAGGCCGCTGATGACAACCTTAAAAAGCCAAGATGAGCAGGCGGCGGGACACGGCTCCGGCACGGCGGAGGCGCTGAGATAGTGTGTACCAATTTATATAATATATAAACAGTAATATTATTAGTAATTTTTTTGAATTAATTGTTTCAACAGTTTAAAAATATATATATATATTAGAAAAATAATTAAAAATTTTATATAATAAAAATTATTTTATAATAAAAAAATATTTATAAAATGTCACTGCTGTTTTTTCAAACGGTTCTCAGTTCTGAACAGCTGTAAACACAGACTTTCCAAACACATCTTTATTTTCAACAACCAGTTCCGAACAACTCTATTTACAAACATGCAATTGTAACAATTTCTTTTACAAGCCCAACCGCTCTCCCAAATGAATTCTTAATACCCCCTCCCCTCTAAGGGCACAAGTAGATCCAACAAATTTATTCCGAGCATTGACATATAACCAAATCTTCTAAAACGCTTCGAAGACTTTTCGGGAAACCCCATCAAATGCCAATCAATTTTCGGAGATCGTTTTTTGAGGAAAATGAGCCATAAATTTTTTTTCCTGACGGTCATATATTTTTGGATGTGCGACTTTTTTGTTCGATCGACAAGCTGAAATTATTCTTTCATGCATGTTGCTTTTGCGAGTTTGCTTAGGTGAATTGCCCTTTTTTGCAGTCAAGAGATCATCAGTTTGCGTAGATCCCGACTGTCAGTGCAAGGGTCCAAATGACAAATGTGGCAAATAAGAATGCACGATTCGGGTCCCTCGGATCACCAATTTTAAGGACATGACGACCTTGCCCTTGGGTGGTTCGGGCAGCTTGGGCAGCCCGGTCAAGCTCGCCGGAAGGGCGGCGACGACAGCGGTGGCGAGCGCGCCGCGGTGATGGCGGCGGAGAGGCAACCGGCGAGGGCGCGCCCGTGGAAGAAGTCTATAGAAAAAATTTGCTCAAATTATCATCATCATCATCATCGACATCATTACTGAGAAGAAGAAAGTAGCAAAAGAGGAATAAAATTGCGTACATGTAGCACTCTTTCTCTGAGAGCGAGTGAAATTTAAGCCGTTGAACTCACATATTCAACGTCGGTGATCTCGCCAAAAAAAATTAAAGGAAAAAAACACAAATTTTGAAACTCAATTGAACGGCGAGAACGCTACCCGCGCTCCTTCTTCTGGGAGCGAGTACCATTCCCTAAAATTATTTCAAAAAGAGAGTACATGCAGTAAGGTATGGAAGCTCCCGGTAGACTTATTAAAGCCCAATATACTTATAGTTCCAATTAGGTTTTGGCTTATAGCAGTGGGCCAACTTAGGCTGATAAGGCTGGTTTATAGGGCAAATCAGACATAAGCATCTGGTACTGTTGAGGCATCCATATTGTTCCACCCTGCATCCGGACTTTGCCTTACGGCGCATACCATAGCAAGAAGCTGAGCAACTAGATATCTTACATGTACTACCCCGCCGAACCGTATGTGTTATTTTTCTGCAGCCATTTTTTAAATCAACGACCTTAATCTTTGAGCTTGCTGGGTTCCATCCGGCCTTCACTTCAAAAAATACTGATCAACACATTATTATTAATTATAATTGTTAGTTCATTGGCCCAAAGTAAATGCACATGAAAAATTGATTTCTATAAATAAACAAGTACGCCAAATTAAGCAAGGGATAGGGAGAAAGAGCTAGACTTGTCACCTAAGATTAAGAGAAGGATTGAGAGTTTTGCAACCGGAACCATTCGTCGGGAAAACGCCATGAGTAATTGTGATCGAGGTGTAAAGATTGAACCTAAATACTGTGCTATTGAAGAAGAAGAAGAAGAAGAAGAATTTAGGATGTTGGCTCTTATAAATCTAACCTCTTTATATATAATTGAAATTCTAAGGTATGTATAAAAAGACTTGTTCTTTTTTCTTACCTCCTCTTTTTTAATTCCAAGCATCTTTCAAGTTTGTCCATAGCTTTTTTTTTTCTTCTTTGGACATGTGATGCCAAAAATGCAATCATTCACACCGTTCAAACTATATGAGAGGATAATTGTTGAGTGGCCGGTTACTTCGAGGCACATATGAAGGGGAAAAGACTGGTCACGACCGTATGTAAAGGGTCCAAATGACCAATAATCTAATAGCTAATTCTAATATTGGTATAATATATGGTCAATAAAACAACAATATATAATCATATGCAAACGGTCCAAATCACCAATAGTTTTGTTGCGGGTCACCCGATTTTTCCCGGTCTGAAGAATCCGACCGCCATAGCTCGGAATTTGACCGGACGCAAACAGTCAAAGAAAAACAGCAGCAAACGACGAAAGACTTTTTTTTACGTGAAAAACCCGGAAAGGCTGAAAAAACACGTGGTCGGATCTGTGTCGGGCCAAAATCCACTATTTCCTTAGAGTTTACAAGAGTTTGGGGATGATTCATCGCAGGGTGACAGGTCACCTGTCTGTTACAAGTACAAAATATAAAAATGATGAAAAAGAGATTAAGTCCCCGGAGGCTCGATGGAAGTGCTCCGGCTTGGAAGATTGTTAAGTCCACGGAACCTCGATGGAAGTTGTTGTGAACAAACTCGATGCCCCGGTCGGACCTGATTAACTGGAACCATCTTAGCCCACGGAGCGGTCGAGCGCACACGCAGTCACAAAGAAAGAAAAACTGACAATTTTTTACGTGGAAAACCCGTCAACTGGGTGAAAAACCACATGGACGAATCTGTGTCGACCAAACCTCCACTAGATCTGAGTGATGTTATAGGGCTTTTCCAAGAACTCAAGGGCGACATACCGCTTCTCGTTATAATTATTGGGGGGGAGAGAGAACAGCTCGGAGCGTGACAGACCACCGTTCGCAGAGCTAACAATTTCTTCGTGTGTTGCGGGGAGCTATACGCTCGTTGTATTCTGGAGTCCTCTGATAGTTCTTGGAGGCGGGAACAACTTGTTGCACTTGTTCTGATCTCTGGGACTTGGAAGCTCGTGTGGCGCGTTGGGCGCATCCTATCCTCGGTGGATTGTCTCATATTGTACTTAGAGGAGACATGAATTGCCGACTTGCTGATGATTGGTGGTCTCGTTGCTGAGTTGAAGGCGTTTAATACTTGCAGCGGTTTTGAAAGCGGGACACACGAAGGTGCGCTTGGTGCGGACTTGATGGCAGAGCGTGTGGAGAACTGGCTGATGGAGAGCGCGTGCGGCGCTTGTTGGAGGAGAGCGCGCAGGGGGCTCGTTGGAGGAGAGCGCGTGGGGAGCTGACTGATGGAGATCGCGTGGGGAGTTTGTTGGAGTAGAGCGCGCAGGGCGCTTGTTAGAGGAGAGCGCGCGGGGCGCTTGCCGGATGAGAGCATGCGAAGCGCTTGTTGGTAGAGAGCTTGCGGGGCGCTTGTTGGCGGAGAGCGTGTGAAGCGCTTGTTGGTAGAGAGTGCGTGGGGCGCTTGCAGGAGGTGAGTGCACGGGGCGCTTGTCAGCAGAGAGCGCATAGGGCACTTATTGGAGGAGAGTGCATGGAGCGCTTCCAGGAGGTGAGCGCGCGAGGCGCTTGTTGTCGGAGAGCGCGCGGAGCGCTTGCTGGCAGAGAGCGTGCATGACACTTATTGGAGGAGAGCGCGCGGAGCGCTTGTAGGGGGGGGGGGGCACTTGTCTGGATCGCGCGGAGTGCGGAGGGAAGAGGCTCACACAAGCGCGCGGAGTGCGGAGGGAAGAGGTTGATGGAGAGCGCATGAGAAGCGGAGCGCGGAATGAAGAAACACGCACTAGAGAGCGCAGGGAAAAGGCGCGCGCAGGAGCATGCAAGGAAGAGACGCGCAAAAGAAAAAGCGCACAAGGAGAAGGCGCGTGCGGAAGCTTGCAAGATAACGACGAGCGTGGGAGCATGAAATGACGCCGCACGCTAGGAGGTGGAGTATGCCGGGGTGCGCAAGCAAGAGACGCGCTCGTGGGGCGTGCAAGGATGCGTAGCGCGCGGGAGCGCGCGAGAAAGAGACATGCACAAGGAGGCGGCGTGCGCGAAGGCGCGCACGGAACTAATGTGTGCAAGAGCGCGAACGAAGGCGTGCGGGGAAAAGATGAACTCAAGGAGGTGGCGCGCGCGAAGGCGCGCAAGGAATATGTGTTCTCGAGATCATACAAGGAGGCGAAGCAGGCGGGAGCACGCAAAGAAGAGACACGTGCAAGGAGGAGGCGCGCGCGAATACGCGGAAGGAATCTCCTAAGTCCTTAGCAGTTTTAATTTTTAAGGTACATAGACTTGTTCTTTTTTCTTACCTCCTTTTTTTTATTTCAAGCTTCTTTCCAATTTGGCCATAGCATTTTTATTTTTCTTCTTAGGACATGTTGATGCCAAATGTACAATCAAGTCACCACGTTCAAACTATATGAGAGGATAACTGCTAAGTGGTCCGTGACTTCGACTAGGCACAAATGAAGGGGAAAAGACGGGTCTCGACTAGGCAAAAGAGTTTGCCCAAACCACCCAAGAGAGCTGATTTGACTTCTTCAAAATTGGGAGCATTTGATTTGAAAATCAACGTTGGACTTTTTGACCATATGAAAAGGGTCCAAATGGCCAATAATCAAATAGCTAATTCTAATATTGGTATAATATATGGTCACGTAAATAAACTATATATATAATCATATGCAAACGGTCCAGATGGCCAATAGACTTGTTGCAGCTCACCCGATTTTTTTCTGCTCTGAAGAATCGGACAGTCTTATCTTGAAATTGGACTGGGTGCAAACAGTCAAAGAAAAGCAGCAGCAAATGACAAATGTCACTGTTTACGTTGAAAACCCAAAAAGGGTAAAAACAATACGTGGTCGGATCTGTGTCGAGCCAAATTCCAATATTTCCTTGAAATTTACAAGAGTTTGGGAATGATTCCTCGGAGGGTGACATGTCACCTCTCTGTTACAAGTACAATATACGAAAATGATGAAAAAGAGATCAAGTTCTCGGAGACTCGATGGAAGTGCTTCAGCTTAGAAGATTGCTAAGTTCACTGAATCTCGATGGAAGCGTTCCAGCTGGGAGAAATATCTAAGTTCACGGAGCCTCGATGGAAGCGCTCCTGCTGAAGCAGAGCCTTGGTTGGAGCGCTCCCGCAGAGAAGAACGTCTTGCCTTGGACGCTTGATGGAGCATTTTTGCTAGAAGGGGAGCAGAGCGAATTCTTGAGTGGACGGTCAGTCTAAATCCACGTTCTTGCCAGACAATCTCAGAGCTCTCTCTAGCCTCTAGCGTTGATTGTCTTCAAATGAAGGCATGAGTGCCTATTTAGTGTTTTTTGGAGGGATATGACAGTAATTGCGCCGAGACGGAATTCGTGCTGGTGAATGACGTCGCTCCGTTTTGATCACTTGGATCACAAATTTTAATGAAATGATAAGTGCCTGCCGGGCGGTTCGGGTGGAGCGGGTAGGTTGCTCGGCTACGACGATGGTCAGTGGCGGCCGAGGCGGCCAGAGGAGGTGGAGATGACCAGAGGCGGACGGAGGCGGGGGCGGCGTGCGCGTGCCAACGAGCGTTGTACACGGGCGCGCGAGCGTTTGTGCGCTACGTTCCTGTGAGGAGCGCTTGCCCGCCCGCGAGGCGCATGTGATCATGATGCTCATGTGCAAAGCGTGCGCTTGCGTGAGTGCGTGTTTGGCTTTGCCATCTTCTTTGGTGTTTTCGAGCCTTTGGGGGGAGCGCCGCTTTTTGCGCACGACTTGTCCGATCGGGGGGGGGGGGGGGGGGAGGGACTTTCCCCACGTGCCCTCGATCTCAGTCTTTCTGGTTTGGCTCAGATATTTCAGGGGAAACCCCATCAAATTCCCCTCAAATTTTTGCGGGTCGTAAACCGCAAAGCGACGAGCCCAAAAATTTCAAACCTTGACTACATTGCCTTGGGGTTTACCGCGCATACATCGTCCTTGCTTGTTGTGTGATGCCTGCGACACTATGCAGGAACGTCCTTTCGCATTGCACTTTATATGCTGCACTGGTGTGGAAGCGCACCATTTTTTACATTTCTTTTCATATGAATGCGTGAGTGTGGTGCTGCGCACAAGCTGGTGTGGTTGCGGAGGGACATTAGCACTGGTGGAGGTTTCTCGGACATGACGTGGAGGGATATCCTTCCCCTTGTCTTAATGTCATGGAGGGACTAGTGGGTCCGTTCTAGCTAGAAGATATTGAAGGACATGGTTCCCACTCACACGTGGATGCACATAAGGACTTGGTGTCTGTTCTTATCAAATGTTGAGATAGAGCCTTTTCATACGTAATCCATTGATGGCGTCTGTGCCTTAGGACGTCAGAATGATGCAAGCTTTCACATTTGCTGAATACATGGGGTCCTAGGTCCATGGAGTGGAATGATGCCAGGCGACCGAGTAAGCTTCAAGTTGTCGGTTATGAAGGTTGGGCCATCATGAGCTCGTCATTATGCTTTGCACATGGTGAGAAGTTCTATGCAGTGTACAGGGTATGAGGTGAATATCATTGTTGGGCTTTTTGATGCCAAAAGTGCAATCAAGTTACAACGTTTGAACTATATGAGTGGATAACTGCTGAGTGACCGGTTACTTTGAGGCACATATGAAAGGGAAAAGACTGGTCGCAACTAGGCAAAAGAGTTCGCCCAAGCCGCCCAAGAGAGCTGATTTGAATATCAGTGTTTGGTTTTTTGACCATATGCAAAGGGTCCAAATGACCAATAATCAAATAACTAATTCTAATATTGGTATAATATATGGTCAGGTAAATCAACTATATATATAATTATATGCAAACGGTCCAAATGGCCAATAGTGTTGTTGCGGGTCACCCGGTTTTTCCCGGTCCGAAGAATCCGACCGCCATTGCTCGAACTTGGACCGGACGCAAATAGTCAAAGGAAAATAGTAGCAAGTGATGAAAAGTTATTTTTTTACGTGAAAAACCTGAAAACATGTGGTCGGGTCTGTTTCGGGCCAAAATCCACTATTTTCTTGGGGTTTACAAGAGTTTGTGGATGATACCTCGCAGGGTGACAGGTCACCTCTCTGTTACAAGTGCAAAATACGAAAAATGATGAAAAAGAAATTAAGTCCTCGGAGGCTCAATGGAAGTGCTCCGACTTGGAAGATTGTTAAGTCCACGGAACCTCGATGAAAGCTGTTGCGACCAAACTCGTTGCCCCGAATGGACCAGATTAAATTGGACCGTCTTAGCACACGGAGCGGTCGAGAGCGCACACACACAGTCACAGAGAAAGAAAAACTGACAATGCATTTTTTTGTGTGGAAAACCCGTCAACTGGGTGAAAAATCACATGGCCGGATCTGTTTCGACCAAACCTCCACTAGATCTAAATGTTGTTACAGGCACGTGCAGATTTAGCTTAAGGCACGGTCGGGCACGTGCCCGACCATAAATTTCGCTTAATCCTGCCGGGGGGCTAGGGCATTTCCTCTGTCTCGCGATTCGTTTCCCCTTCCAGCGGCCAACGCTGCACGCAACGAGCTTTGTCTATCCCTCTTTGTTTTCCTCTTCGACGGCTCGAGCTCGACCCTCTACGATTTTGGAACTTCTCCGGCCTTCGAACCTGGCTCGTGCCGCCTGCGTATGCAGGGTTTGGAAGGAGGTGGCGTCCGATCGTGAAGTGCGGGAGTGGGCTTTCCGGGAGCCTTGGAAAGTTCAGAAGCTTCTGGGCTCTCCCTCCTCCGCCGGGTTCTGGCGTTACACCGGCCTCAATCGATTCGCCATCTCCCACCGCCTTTTACGAGGGTACACCGTCACAACCCTCGTCCTCAAATACTCGGTGCAGGTAGCGATCTTCAGATTCCCGATTCTTATTTGGTTTTTCGAGATCAGATTTGTGGATGGATGAATTGGATGTTGAAAGGGGAAGTTGTTTTGTCAAAAATCTCCAATGGTGAAGAAGAAAATCATCCCCTTCGAATCTGGATCGTTGTTTCTATCTAGAATTAATTAGAGGGATCAATTATAATAAACAAGTTGGAAAGAATCTCTCACCATGCTAGTTAAACTCTCAACCAAAATACTTGGATTCTCAAGAAGAAAACATGAATGGAGTAAAATTTGAACAGTGAACGCTTCAAAAAGGTGCAAGGTAAATTAGTAAAAGTATGGATGAAGTTGTGAATATGGATGAAATTTTGTTTCAATACATGACTTTGTTTTTTATGATGTGTTACGTGTGTAATGATTTTATATAGCAGTAATAACAAAAAAATAGTATTATTTTCAATAAAAAAAATTTATGTTAAAATATATTGTGCCAGAGCGACTCTCAAATCCTAGTTCCGCCACTGGTTACAGGGCTTTTTCAAAAACTCGAGGGCAAAAGACCGTTTCTCGTTACAATTATTGGGGGTGGGGGGGAGAGAGAGAGAAGAGCTCGGAGGGTGACAGACCACCGTTCGCAGTGCTAACAATTTCTTTGTGTGTTGCGAGGAGTTGTACGCTCGTTGTATTATGGAGTCCTCTGATAGTTCTTGGAGGCGAGAACAGCTTGTTGCACTTGTTCAGATCTCTGAGACTTAGAAGCTCGTGTGACGCCCTGGGCGCGTCCTATTCTCTCTGGATTGTCTCCTGTGGTACTTAGAGGAGACATGAATTGCTGGCTTGCTGAAGATTGGTGGGCTCGTTGCAGAGCTGAAGGCGTTTAATACTTGCGGCAGTTTTGAAAGCGGGACACATGAAGGTGCGCTTGGTGTGGACTTGATGGCAGAGTGCGCAGAGAGCCGGCTGATGGAGAGTATGTGGGGCGAGTAGTCCCTCTGAAGTGCGAGTAGTCCATGACGCTCCCTGCGCCCGCCTCCCTGCCGCTCCATCTCGCCCGGCTCCTCCTGGTAGTCTCCTCGCGCCCGCCTCCCTACAAGCTCACTGGGGGAGGGGGATAGCTCTTCTTCAGCCTTAGGGTCGGTCGCCGGGACCCTCCGATAACCTGGAAAGGAGGAAGTCTTTAATAAAATCGGTTTAGAGCGAAAAGGGGAAAGTGCGTTCTTATTTACCTATTGCGGGGACGATGCCTTCGCCTGACTGCTGGCGAGAAGGACCGGGTCTCTCCTCGAAGAGCCTCTCGGGAAGGGATTGGCGTAGTTTTCCTCGTACCGGACGGATCAACGTTTGTTTCGAGTGATGGATCTCGGTCGGTTGGGAGTTGTCTACTGCCTTTCCGGGCGAGGGCCGAGAACCCAATGCGAGATCCTGAGGGTTCTCGACAGCGGGAATCTGGGGTACTGGGCTGTTCAGACCAGTGGTCCCAAAGTGAAGGACTACATATTGTGAGCGAAAGAATGTAAGCTAGGAAATGCGAAAAGGTGACCAGTGGATTACCGGAGGCAAGTGGGGGTTCGACCGCGGCAATTGGGGGGCGGGCTCCTAGATCGGCTACCCATTCCCATCGGAGAGCCGGGACACCTCAACATTCCCCTGGGAGCCCCCGCATCATTTCCTGTCAGTGGCTCCTGCGAGTGGACGAACCGCTCAGTATAACAGGATTTTCTGGGATTATCGACACGGTGGAAAGTAAAGTATCACCGTCAGGATTGCGAGGTTCTCGCAGTGAGGGGTTGAAGTCAGAGAAGTGGATTCGTCCATCGTGAGGTTCCATCGAACCGTCTTGGCCTTTCTCGACCGATGTGGCGTGTCCGCGGGCCACTTGGATGAAAGCCACGACGCATATCTAGAAGTTTTGGAGTTGGTTTTCTCCTGCGCAGCGGCGAGACAATCCAGTAGCTCTTGTATGAGTGGCTTCGCGACCAGTTTGGTGAACATCGCCGGAGCGGCGAGAGCTCAGAGGACGAGCGGTTGATGATCAGACGGTATCATGTTAAGGCCAGGTCCTGGGATATATATAGAGGCATGAAGGGTCCCACCAAAGAATCTCTTTCAGGTCAGAAAGCGCTCACCAAATACCTGGGGTTGGACTCCTCTTTCCGAGCGTAGAACTAGCTCGAAAAGAGAGGAGATTGTGTACAACACTGTGTTCGATGATTGGGCCCCCAGAGAGGCCAAGGATCCTCAGGATCAAGTTGGCCAGAGTAGGCGGGTGGGGTAGGCAGACCCGCTCTCGCCGGGAGTGGGACTCAGGGCCTCCGCCAAAGTAGGAGGGAAGGCTCTCACCAAGTCAAGTGAATGGGGGAACCCCACACTCACCCTTTGGGGAGCTGTGGAGGCGAGTGCTCGGCGAGGCCCCGAGGGAGAAGCCTTTCAGGGTCGGCCGGGCTCCTCTCGTCCATCCATCGGCGCCGACGACGTGCCAACCCCTGGTAAGCTAGTACTCACTATTGGCTTTGTCCTCGCTCGCTCCTTCTAAATCGCCCTTTTGTAGGCTACAACATGATCTCCTCCGAAACTGAGATGAGCGAAGGGTATTCGCCTCCGCCCGACGTGGACAGTGTTTCTGATTACCTGGGCGACCCGACCGATGCGGTGGGGATAAAGAGACAGGTGACGCGGCTGTTCCAGAAACACACGCTGCTGCTTCAGGAGCTCGTGAAGAGGGTCGATCAAGACAAGGCCGACACCGAGGCTCGGCTCGCGACCTTGGAGGGAGCCCCGCGCGCAGCAGAAGGCGACGATGTCACTTCACCGGGCGTGCACATTACGCGAGCCGAGGAGCGTCTTAGGAATGCCTCAGAGCAAGTCGGCCTGGCTCAGCGGGAGCTGGTGGCGGTTCGCGATTACCACTATCCTCGCGTGCCGCCGCGATCGGGAACGCAGCGGCAGGGCAGGCGGAAGTGGATCCAGTACTGATCCGGTCTTTCTCCCCCCCGATCGCGGGATATCGCGGAGTTTCTACTATTTCAAAGCCTCATCCTGTGTTTGTAACAATTTCTGACTCTCCTCGCCTGCCTACGGGCCTGACTGTTTGATTTCTAATGTATGCCAAAATTATCATGTAGCAGTTTTTATTTTCCTTGAGGCGGGCTCGAGGGTACTCGCGCTTCCCCCCCCCCCCCCCCCCCTCGTCCACTTCCCGTGGCGTGGGCAGGTCTGGGGACGACCTTGCTCAATCCGCCATTCCGATCGTGGCGGGAGCGAGCCGAGGAGCTCGCCAGCCACGAGTCTCCCCGACTCGCTCCGGATCCTGGGCGGGGCTAGGGCTGAGACTCGCCCGCTCGTTCTTCGCGCGGACGCAGCCAAGCGAGACCTACTGTTAAACGGTCCTGGCGCTGTGGCCGCGCGTTGGGGAGTCGAACCGTCAGACTCGATTTTTGCTACTCGCACCCCTCCAGTTGGCGGGAAAATTCCCGCCCATTCTTTCCCCCTATAAATAGGCGTGGCCGGTTCTTATCCTTTCATCGCTTCGGAGCATCCACTCGCCTCCTGTTCTTCGCTAAGCACGATTCGCGCTCGCTTATCGGGGCTGTCTCGCTTGAACGGCGGCATGGGCGGCGGCGGCGGCGGCGACGCGGACGGGTGAAGCAAGTGCGCCTGGACCTTCTCGGAGCACGACTTTCCCCGCGCTATTATCTCAGAGCGCGAATACTTAGAGGCCCTAGGCGACCACATCCTGGCTGGGTTCTCGACGAGACGGCCCGGGGAGGGGGAGAAGATCAACGATCTATCCGGGAACGAGCTCGCCATTCCCCTGGCCCATTTCGAGGTGGGTCTTCGCCTCCCCCTCTGGCCAGAGGTTCGTCAGGTACTAAAATACTTCGGGGTCGTCATAGGCCAGATGACCTCGAACTCTGTAGCCGTTATGGTAGGGTTCGCCTGCTTCCTGCGGGAGGAGCGGATCGAGTTTAACCTCGCGGTTTTCCGCAAGCTATTCTCCTTCCGTGCGAACCGGGATGACACCGCCTACTTCTCCAACGCTCACCTCAAGGTGCGGGAGACCGTTAACAAGAGTCACAACTGGCTCAAGAAATTTCTGTTCGTCAAGGGGGATTTCGGCAACGTTCCCTACTCGCCGGTGCAGCTCAGCGAGGCGAGTTACCGCCCGCCGAGCCTGGGAGGCCATGAAGCCGACTTGTGTGGGTTCTTTTCCGAGAAGAACTTCGAGGTCGCATACCTGCGCCGCAGCTCGACGACCTTGCCGCCGTTCCCCTTGGTGGAGGTTTACCACTCGCCACTACCCTTGTCTCGCTCTTTGCTCCTCAGGCCTCACCCTCTCTTTTCTGCAGGCGAGCGAGACGTGCCCCTTCATCCCCCCTATGAGAGTGCCAGGGTCGCCTCCGGGGTCCTCGCTCGCGCTCAGGCCGCTGACGCCGCTCAGCGCGAGGCCCCGTCGATCACTGCCAAGAAAAGGCCGGGCCGCGAGCAGCCCGCTCCCCCGCCAAAGACGGCGAAATCTGCGGGTCAGCAACTAGCCGGGGGCCAGAGGAAAGGCAAGGCCCCGGCTGATCAACCGGCCGAGGGCTCCCCCCCCCCATAGTTGCTACGACCAGCGACATCCCCGCCGAGGCGGCGGGTACTTACGGGCCGCCGGATGGGTCGCAAACCGCCGCGAGGCCGGTGCCGAGAGGGCATCGCAACTTCGGCTACGGCGAGAAATATCTGGACGAGCTTGGCGTCCCGCTCCTATCATGGGACAAGGAGTCCAACCGCGCAGTGGTCTCGACTCTGTTGCCGAGTTGGCTGGAGCAGGACACCATCGGCGGGGAGGCATATAATTTTTCGTTCGGCCTGTACTCGCGAGAGGACGCCGCCATCTATGACAAGGAGGCGACGCGAGTATTGGTGCATGAGAGCGCACGGGCACAACTACGCGGCCTGGAATTGGCCCACATGGTGGGGAGGCACTGCACCCAGCTGGAGCGGAATGCCGCCTCTCTCCAGAAGTTGTCGGACGAGAAGGAGGAGGCCCGGAAACTCGCTCAGGAGGACTCGGATCTTCAGAGAAGGCGGGCCGACGCGGCCGAGGAGACCCTCGCGCAGTACCTGGGAGGGGTGGTACGTGCTTACTTCTAACGACCCGCCTCCCTTCGCGAATCCACCTTATAACTTCCTTTCCCGCTTTTCAGGATGTCGCGACGGCCAGTCGGATGGGTGCTGAGATCGCCACCCTTGCTCAGGACAAGTCAGCGCTGGAGGCACGGGTACGCGAGCTGGAGGCCGCCGCCGCTGTCCCTCTGCCAGATAACAGGGGCTGCCCGCTCGCACACCACTCCGACCACGAGTTGGAGGTGCTGATGCAAAAGAACGCCGCCAGCGCCGCAAAGTACACGATGCAGATGCTGCGACGCGCGGACCTTCTCAAGAGCGAGGCGGCGGAACTCTCGGCGGGCGACGTGGTTCCGGCGCTGTTCCTTCCAGCGCATTTAGGACCTCGTGCCCCCGGACCTCGTGTCGCTTCCGCCTTTTGATATTTGTCTGTTAAGTGTATTCATTATGTTCTTTATGCTATTTTGAGATGTAAACGCGGGCCGCGAATTTACTTCTTGATTTCTCATCTATCAATGCTCATATACATGCTCCCCCACTCGTTACTTACGTATGTCCGCTGTCGTCGCGCGATGCAATTTTTCCGTTTTCCCGCTCGACGCCGCTCACCCCGCGTTGCGTCAACGGGGTCGTATGCCCATGGATTCGGCTCGGGAGTCATAGGGGGCCTGACGGGCCGTCCCGCTGTGGGCGACTTGCATCAGCGGCGCGGTCTCTGCTGCCGAGGCCACTCGCCGACCGGGCGAGGCGACGCGACTCGTGGAGGCGCGGCCCGGGTTCTCGCCTCCTCCCGGTCGCCAATCTGTGGGCTGGGTGGTTAGGCTGGAGCCTTCCCCCTTTTGGCTAATCTTCGCGACTCCAATCCATTGTTAACACCATTTGAGTAGCTTTTCGGCCCTGCTGGCCCGGTGGGGGCCCGACATCGTGATTTGCTCTGGGTCGCAAACTGCTGCCATCGAGTGACTTCCGGCCCTGTCAGCTAGGTGAGAGCCTGGCAGCGGGATCTTCTCGAGGCCAAGGATGACACCGAGTGACTTCCGGCCCTGCCAGCTAGGTGAGAGCCTGGCAGCAGGATCTTCTCGGGGTCCAGACATATTCCATCGAGTGACTTCCGGCCCTGCCAGCTAGGTGAGAGCCTGGCAGCGGGATCTTCTCGAGGCCAAGGATGACACCGAGTGACTTCCGGCCCTGCCAGCTAGGTGAGAGCCTGGCAGCGGGATCTTCTCGGGGTCCAAACATATTCCATCGAGCGACTTCCGGCCCTGCCAGCTAGGTGAGAGCCTGGCAGCGGGATCTTCTCGAGGCCAAGGATGACACCGAGTGACTTCCGGCCCTGCCAGCTAGGTGAGAGCCTGGCAGCGGGATCTTCTCGGGGTCCAGACATATTCCATCGAGTGACTTCCGGCCCTGCCAGCTAGGTGAGAGCCTGGCAGCGGGATCTTCTCGAGGCCAAGGATGACACCGAGTGACTTCCGGCCCTGCCAGCTAGGTGAGAGCCTGGCAGCGGGATCTTCTCGGGGTCCAAACATATTCCATCGAGCGACTTCCGGCCCTGCCAGCTAGGTGAGAGCCTGGCAGCGGGATCTTCTCGAGGCCAAGGATGACACCGAGTGACTTCCGGCCCTGCCAGCTAGGTGAGAGCCTGGCAGCGGGATCTTCTCGGGGTCCAAACATATTCTATCGAGCGACTTCCGGCCCTGCCAGCTAGGTGAGAGCCTGGCAGCGGGATCTTCTCGGGGTCCAGACATATTCCATCGAGTGACTTCCGGCCATGCCAGCTAGGTGAGATCGTGGCAGCGGGATCTTCTCGAGGCCAAGGATGACACCGAGTGACTTCCGGCCCTGCCAGCTAGGTGAGAGCCTGGCAGCGGGATCTTCTCAGGGTCCAAACATATTCCAATTCTCTACGCAAACTGGCTATGACAATACTAGGGGGGAAAGGAATTCATTATAATCAAAATGTTGCTTACAGGCGTTTAGGGAAAAAACCTTTTCAGGTCGTCTCCACTCCAGGTGAGACTCAGGGCCTCGCCCTCTACATTTTGGAGCCGATAGCCCCCTGACTTCAAGGCTTCCTTTACAATAAACGGCCCCTCCCAGCTGGGGTTGAGCTTTCTTACGGACGCTGACCTCCCTGCCGCGTCTACCTTCTTCAGCACCAGGTCTCCTTCTGCGAACTGCTTGACCCTGACATGCTTGTCAAAGTATTTGGCCATCCTTCTTTTTACCTCCTCCTGTCGGACAGCAGAAAGGTCCCTCAGTTCTTCCACCATGTCAAGGGAGAGTGAAAGTGCAGTTAGATCTGATATACTCTAGAGGGGGGTGAATAGAGTATATGGTGCTTTGAAACTTTTTACAACAGTTGTTGTAATAAGTGTGAGCAGGGAAGCAGAATAAAACTAATCACAGCACTAAGTTAAACAAAAGCTAATCACAGAGTAATCAAGGCCAGAAACAAACATAAAAACAAGCAAAACCAGAAGACACAAGAAAATATAGTGGTTCCCCTAAACTTGGGTACATCCACTCTTCTACCACCCTAGGTAGGAATCCACTGCAGGATGAGTTGATCAGGTGTCCTGGGCACCAATGAGCTTTTGATAAGGTGCTCAAAAACCAAAGCAGATTTTTTGATCAGGTGTCTTGCCACCAATGAGCTTTTGACAAGGTGCTCAAAAACCAGGCTCAAACTTTTGAAGGGAGTTTGAGAAAACCCTTTACAGAGAGAGGGGGTGAGAGAGTGATGGAAGTCTTCTCTTTCTCAAACAACTGAGAAGACTATGTGGATTGTTGATGTCAAAGCTCCCCCTGAATCCTTGAGATCTTCAGGAAGAAAAGCTTTGCTGAGGGTGATAGGCCTTCAAAGATTGAACTCCAGCAATAGATGATTTCAGCAATGACTGAAATGTTGAGTGTCTGGAGTCTTGAAATATGTTGGCCTTGAACACTTTGAAACTATAGAGATCTGAAGATTTTTGAAAGCTTGATCTCCTTGGATGTGTGTGTGTTCTTGATAATTCTTTGAGACAGAATATTTTTGAATGTATCTCTGTAATCTGTGTTCTGTGAGTGATTCAAAAATTCTGTGTTTTATTCTCTGGTACAGAATAGAATAACATTCTCTCTGAGAAGAATAGACGTTGGCCTGCATTAATTGCATCCTTAATTGCATAATCTCTTCTGGAGGAAAGTCCACAGAAATATTCCTTGAAAAATCCCTTGAAACTTGGTCCAGAAATGAATGAAAACGGCTAGGAAATCTCTGAATTAATTGCAGAATAACTCCTTAATAGATTTGAATTTGAATCTAGAAACATCCTTGAAGTTATCTGAAATCGTCGAACTGAGCTCTGCTATCGTCGAGCTGAGCTCAGCGATCTGGAAATTTACAGCAGCAAAATATCGTCGATCTGAGCTCACAGATCGTCGAACTGAGCTCAGAGATAAAGATCCAAAGCAGAGTCAAAATCGTCGACCTGAGCTCACCGATCGTCGAACTGAGTTCGACGATATAATGAGGTTGAGCTCAGCGATCGTCGAATGGAGTTCGACGATCTGTCGAAGTTGAGCTAGACGATCGTCGACCGGAGTTCGACGAATCGTCGTGCTGAGCTCGACGATATGACTTAGTCTCCAAACACAAAATCTTGGTCTTCAGGGCAGCTTCCAAACCTAGACTTCTAACCCTTAGACTCAATTCTAATTGACCTATTAAGCTATACAGGAGGTCAAGCAAAGGTTCCTAGAGACATAGTGATCCTGACCCAAATTAGTAATAGGGTGTTCCAACAATCTCCCCCTATTTGGGTTAGGATTACTATTTACAGACTTTGGAAAAATTTAAATAACAACATACAATCAATAAAACAGAAAAACAACAGCTAGACATTGCAGAATCACAGAGATATATAGCATCCAGATAGTAATCAGAAATCACAGAAATTGTCACCTTACAATATCATTTCTTCTCTTTGCCTTTAACAAGTTTAATCTCTCTGTTAGGATTGAGGGCTTCTTTGTTTGACCTGGTGTCATCTGCTGCACCCAAATATGTTTGCTTTTTAGGCCTGGGAACTACAGCTTCAGGGTGTAATTCCATATACCTGTCAGCATCAAAGAATTTACTTGAAGCATATCTCTCTAGCTCTTTCTGTCTCTGTTCAGACATTGTTGAAATGTTGGAAGAATCTATTCCTTGCTCTCTGGCCTTTTTAATCTGATCCAGTGCAGCTAGTTCTTTTAACCTTGCAGTCCAAGCAGCTGGATTATTTTCAGGATCCTCAAAAGGTACAGGTGGCTCATACCTGTTGGAGGGATTGTCTTGAGGAGGCCTGGCAGACACAGTTTCTTTCAGCTTGTAAGGGAAAGGACCAGATGTTGTATCAGAAGAAATTTGTCCTCCCCTAGAATATGAGTGCTGCCTGGAGTAACCTTTGGAATAGACTTGAATGTCTCTTTGATTACCTCTATATCCTCCTCTCCTAGAATGTGAACCCCTGGATTGGCTTTCCCTGTGGTAAGATCTAGCATGAGGCTTTTAGGGAGCCTGACTTCTAGCTGGGGGTTGAGCTGCAGAGCTTCCACCTGCACCTGCATCAGGAGGAGGTGGTGGAGGAGGATAAGAGTGTTGGAACTGGGAGGAGCCCTTCTCATATTTTCTCTTTTTCTTCATTGCCTTCAGCTGATTCTTGGAGTACTGCATCCAGTGTTCAGTAATTGGGCAGTCATGTAGAATGTAATATGGTATATCATTATTATCCTTAACTTTGGCAGGAGGTACTCTCTTCATAGCCTTGCTCCTTGCCTTCCTTTTTCTGGCAATGGTAGCAGAAGAGTCATCAGAGTCTGTTTTAAATTCATCAGTTTCAGAACTCTGGTCATCATAGAGAGCATCTATTTTTTTCATTAAGTCTTTCTTGAGCTGTACAGAAGCAGATGAGGCAGAGGTTGTAGCAGCAGGTGTTGAGGTGGTAACAGCAGAGACAACAGCAGATGGAATGGAAGCAGTAACAACAACAACAGCAACAGATACTGGAGTGGTGACAACAGCAGTAACAGCAGATTCACTAACAATAATAGAAGCAGAAGGAATATCATCAAGGACTGCAGAAGGCTCAAATTCAGGTGCCTCTGACATCAGAATTTCCTTGGAAATTGGTTCATCAGACATAACAGAAACTTCAGCATCAGTATTAACATTCTCAGCAGCAGTATCAACCATATCAGAAGCAATAATAATACATTCTTCAGAAGAAGCAGCAGCATCAACATTTTCAGCAGCAGCAATTATTGAATTTACAAAGGAGGTGATAATGCTAGGGTCACAGCAAGAAAAAGGCACAAGTGCCTTGGATAAATCTTCTGGAGGCTGGACAGCATTGACCTCTAGCAGACAGCTGAAGTATGCAGAATCAAAAACTGATAGCAAAGACCTGAGGTCTATTGCAAGGACTGCAGTTGAAATCTGGCTTTGTGCTTGAGGCACAGCAACAGCAACAGCAACAGCAAGAGGAGGAGCAGCAGAAGAAGCAGTAATAGCAGCAGCAGCAGCAGACAGACAGCTTACAGAACCAGCAGCAGCAGCAGCATGAAGATTCACTTCATATGGCATCTCCCCCTGCCTAGATGCAGACATGTCTGGATCAAGGCACACTACTGTAGGTGCTGCCTGAGGGAAGAGGGAAGAGAGCCTGGCAGAAAGGGCTGCCACTGACAGGTGTAGTGGAGCCAAGGAGGTCTCCAACAGCAGAGTGAGCCTGGGGGCAAGCAGCTCATACAGCCTGTCAGCAAGGGCTGGGAGGTCTACTTGCTCAAGGGCTGGAGCAGAGGTAGAAGAGAGAGGAGCAGCTGAGGGTTCTGGTAGTGGAGAGCTGGTGAGTGGTGGAAGGGATGGCTGAGGAGTTGGTAGGGTGGATATGGAGGATAGAGGGATGGAGATAGATGGGGTAAATGTTGGTTGGTCAATGATTTGGTGGAGAAGGTCTTGAAATGAAGTGGAGGATAAGGGTAGCTCAGGAGGAGATGATGGGGAATCATCCATAAAGGAATCATCAAGTAGGGTGAAGGATGGAATGGAGGGTGATGAGGTGACATCTGGTGGAGGGTAGGAGAATAGTGGGTGGAATTGATCTTCTGGTGTTGAAAGAATAGGTGCTGGAGAAGGTGTGGATGTTGGAGATGGGCTGTATATGATGATGGTGGATGGAGCTGGAATGGTGGATGGTATGGGAAGGGATGGAATTGGAGGATGAGGAGAAGAGGCAGCAACAGCAGCCAGGTCATCTGCAGGGGCAGAGACCTGTGGAGGAGTGACTCTTAGAGTCCTTGTGCCTGAAGGAGTACTGGAGGAGGTCCTGCTAGGCTTGCTGATGTGTCTGTCCCACTTTCCAAAGAGGGCACAAGACAATCTCTTGGAGGCATTGATATGAACTCCAGAGGAGACCAGCAGGGCAGGGTACCTATACTGCAGAAACACTCCAATGATTCTCCCAAAGTTAACAAAACTTTTGTTGATTTTCTTTTTGATGAGGTCAAAGAAAAGCTCTCCCCAATTCAGATTCTTCTTGTCCACAAGAGCTCCCATGAGGCAGAGCTGATATCTTGAAATTGTATCATGCGCTGAGTGCTTAGCCAGTAGCACTTTTCCAACAACATCTGCCATGAACCTATATTCTACAGACAGGTTCCTTTTGAAGAGCTTGCTAGGGTTTCCCTCTGAATGACCCATTCTGGCAAGCAGTTCAGAATACTCATCCCCAGATAACTCAGCAGTATCTTCTCCATTTCTCAACTCAAAAACTTCTGATAGAATTGTTGGGGTCAAGGGTACCTGAGTTCCAGCTATAGATCCAACAATGGTAGAGTTATCTTGATTATGGGCAGTATAAACCCACTCCTTTATTTCATCAGAAGCCAGCTTGATCCTGGTGGTCATTATGGCAGTCAAGTTCTGGTCATTGAACAATCCCAATATGTCTTGAAAAACCTGGTCAGTTGTGCTGAATGATTCCAGGTCGATGTCAAAACCAGCATCAAACTTCATACCAGCAAGAACAGCAACTGACACAGCCATGGGTACCTGCAAAAATGTAACAAACAAAACGACCAAGTGTAGAACTGTTTGGAGGGAAAGAAAATTCTTGCAGAGAAATCAAAAGCGCAAAAGAGAACGACGACGAAAAATGAGTTTTATATTAGGGTTCGACGCAGAATTGGAAAGATCGTTGAACTCAGTTCGACGATCGAGGCTACTAAAGGAATCTGAAGAGACTTCAACATCGTTGATCTCCGTTCGACGATATTGGAGAGCGTCGAGCTCCGTTCGACGATCGTTCAGAGAACAAAATCGTCGAGCGTCGTTCGACGATCGTTGACCGAAAGAGATAGATCATACTATCTGAGAGGCGCTGAACTCAGTTCGACGATTTTTGGAAATCATCGATCTCCGTTCGACGATCTTGGGGTAAATCGTCGAGCGCAGTTCAGAGATCAGAAAAATTCTAGACACTAAGAGAAATCAGAATGTTTGCCTAGTCTTGGTCAGTTTTTAAGCTTTCAAAATCTTGGATATTATTTAAGACTTCCTCCATCTAACATTCCTAACTGATTTAGGAAGAAGGTGTGTTTCTTTTCATCCAATGGCTTGGTGAAAATATCTCCCCTTTGTAAATCAGTTGGGATATATTGTAGTTCAATTTTATTCTTTTCAACATTATCCCTTAAGAAATGGTGCCTAATCTCTATGTGTTTTGTCGTACTATGGAGGACTGAATTTTGAGCTATAGAAATAGCACTAGTGTTATCACAAAAGATTTTAGACTTCTCTAAGTTGTAGCCATAGTCTAGGAGTTGGTTTTGAATCCACAAGATTTGTGAACAACAACTGCCTGCAGCCATATATTCAGCTTCAGCAGTTGAAGTTGACACATATGTTTGTTTCTTACAAAACCAAGAGACAAGTCTGTCACCAAGGAACTGACAAGTTCCACTGGTGCTTTTCCTGTCAATTCTGCATCCAGCATAATTAGCATCTGAGAATCCAGTTAAATCAAATGCTGAATCTTTTGGATACCAGAGACCTAGATTTGGACAACTTTTAACATACCTAAGAATCCTCTTTACTAAAGTTAGGTGTGACTCTCTAGGGCTTACTTGGAACCTAGCACATATACATGTAGGAAACATTATATCTGGTCTACTAGCTGTAAGATACAGTAAGGAGCCAATCATTGCTCTATATGTTGTCTGATCAACAGGTTTCCCATGTTCATCAGCATCCAATACAACATTAGTAGGCATGAGTATTTTCATACAAGATGCCTCAGACATACCAAATTTCTTAACCAGTTCATTTGAATATTTGGTTTGAGAAATAAAGATGTCTTCAGCATGTTGCTTGACTTGCAATCCTAGGAAGAAGGATAGTTCACTCATGCTACTCATCTCAAATTTAGAATGCATCAGGTTAGAAAACCTTTTGCATAATTTGGAGTCAGTAGAACCAAAAATGATATCGTCTACATAAATCTGTACTAGTAGGGTATGAGACTTATGGGTTCTAATGAAAAGAGTTTGGTACACTCTACCCCTTATAAAACCATTTTCCAAGAGAAAACATGCTAGGGTCTCATACCATGCTCTAGGAGCTTGCTTGAGACCATATAATGCTTTATTTAGTCTAAAAACATAATCAGGATAAGTAGGAGAGATAAAACCTGGAGGTTGTCTGACATAAATTTCCTCTTTGATGTCTCCATTTAAGAATGCACTTTTGACATCCATCTGATATACCTTGAAGCCTTTGTGAGCTGCATAGACTAGAAAGATTCTGATGGCTTCTAATCTTGCAACAGGTGCAAAAGTCTGGTCGTAGTCTATTCCTTCTTCTTGAGAGTATCCCTGAGCAACTAGTCTTGCCTTGTTCCTTATAATTACTCCTTGATCATCCAACTTGTTTCTGAATACCCATTTTGTTCCAACAATGGAATGATCTTAGGCTTTGGCACTAGCTCTCATACTTTGTTCCTCTCAAATTGATGCAACTCCTCTTGCATTGCAATGATCCAGTGTGGATCTTGCTCTGCATCTTGAATGGACTGAGGTTCAATTTGAGATAGGAAGCAGGTGTGCAACAGGTTTTGGTTGACCTGATTTCTGGTTTGCACACCAGCTGAGATTTCTCCAATTATTTGGGAAATTGGATGGTCTCTTGATGTTACTAAATCAGCAGGGGGTGTTGATTGTTCACCAACTTGTGTTGTTGTTTCCTCTTGTGGTACAACAATTGACTCTTCAAGTTGTTCTTCAATGTGTTGAGCATTTTCTTCATCTCCACTGCTTTCATCCTTTTGAGTAACCTGTATCTTGTTCAAGTCTTCAACTAGAGAATGTTCCTGCAAATGTTCTATGGTAGAAGAATTCTTCTCCTTGAAAGACATGTTAGTTTCATCAAATGAAATGTGAACAGATTCCTCAATTTTCAAAGATGATTTATTATAGACTCTATAGGCCTTGCTGATCATGGAGTATCCCAGAAACACTCCTTCATCAGCTTTGGCTTGAAATTTTGCTAAATATTTCTTATCATTATTGTGAATGTAGCAAATACAACCAAAGACTCTAAAATAGTCAACTTTAGGTTTCTTCCCTTTGAGTAATTCATAGGGAGTCTTTCCCTTTAGTTTATGTATCAGACTTCTATTCAGCACATAGTTGGAGGTGTTCACTGCCTCTGCCCAGAAGGATAGAGGTAGATGAGCATCTGACAATAATGTAGTGGCAGATTCAATAAGGGTTCTATTTTTCCTTTCAGCTACCCCATTTTGTTGAGGAGTTCTAGGAGCTGAGAAAGTATGCCTGATCCCTTCACTCTGACAGAACTCTTGCATAAGAAGAGAATCAAACTCTGTCCCATGATCACTTCTGATCAGGGCAATGTGAGTATTGAACTCAATCTGTATACATTTGAGAAACTCTGTCAGACACTTAAAGTTATCAGACTTCTTCCTTAGAAAGAACACCCAAGTGAATCTAGAGAAGTCATCTACAACTGCTAAAGTGTAGGATTTCCCTCCCAGGCTTTGTACTGTGATGGGTCCAAAGAGATCCATGTGTAACAGATACAGTATCTTAGGTGAATCACTCTTATTAAGTGACTTAAAGCTGTTTTTAGTTTGCTTGCCTAATTGACAAGCCCTATAGAGTCCTTACTTCTTGTAGGGGCCAGAAGGTAGTCCTCTAACAAGGTTGTCCTTGGATAGCCTAACAATAGTTCTAAGGTTTAGGTGTCCTAATCTCTTATGCCACAAAATATTTGGTCTACAGACAGAATTGAACAAGCAGATATCTACATCAGTTGAAAGAAAATCTACTAGGTAGATGTTACCTTTTCTTTTACCTGTCAACACAGTTGTGTTGTCCTCTGACTTGATTTTGCATAAGACTTTGCTGAAGGTCACCTGGTAGCCTTCATCACATAGCTGACTGATGCTAATTAGGTTGTGCTTCAGTCCTTCCACATAAGCTACCTTCTTGAAAGTTACTGATCCAATCTGGACTGCACCATATCCTTTAGTCTGTCCAAAATTTGAATCACCAAAGATAACTTTGGGTCCATGCTTGGCTCTAAAGGATGTGAGGTTGTCCTTGTTCCCTGTCATGTGCTTAGAGCACCCACTATCCAAATACCATTGCTGGTTAGATGTTGGATAGGTCTTCACCTGCACATAAGACAATTCATTTGTTTTTGACCCAGTTTACCTTGGGCCTAGGTTGATAACCTTTAAATTTTGAAATGAAAGACATCCCAGGTTGACTCTTATATCCTTCAGGATGATATCTCCTTGGAGGTATAATCCATTCAGTATAAGGGTTAAAGATTTGGGATGAAGGACCCTTAGGATTCAATTTTGATTTGCCTTTGAAAAATTTTCCAGAGCTCTGACCTCTGTTCGACGATCTTGGAGCTGCGTTCGACGATCTTGGGTCAGATCATCGAGCTCCGTTCGACGGTCGACTATGGCTGAGGTCAGGTATTTGAGATCGTCGACCTGCGTTCGACGACTTTGGCTGAGATCGTCGATCTGCGTTCGACGATTTTGCCTGAGATCGTCGAGCTGCGTTCGGCGATCGTCGATCTTCATTCGGCGATCGTCGATCTCCGTTCGACGATTTCTGCTGGGACTTAGTTTTCTGAGGCAGATTAGAATTTTTCCTAGCAACCTCTACAACTCCCTTTCCTTTGTCAGAAATGAATTTGATTGGAGTTGTTAGAACGATAGGTTGGCTGGATGAAGCACCCAAGCCCAGTGTACTGTTGAACCTGGAGTTCACTGTGCTTGTGATGTCCATCAGCTTGATGCTTCTCCCATTGAGGGATTCTTCAAGCTTTTTGCCCTAAGAGAGCTCACTTTTCAGTGAAGCTATCTGTTCCCTACAGCACTCCAACTCCTCAAAGAGTTTGAGGTTTTCTGACTTTAAGGTATTGTGTTCAGATAATTGATTTCTGAGAGAGATAATTTCTTTCTCAGACTTTAGCAGGTCTAAACACAGTGCTTTAAATTCAGATTTAAAATTCTCTGAACTAAAATCAAAAGAACCAATTACCTGATCTTCTTCAGGTTGAGTCTCTGAGTCTGACTCTGACTCCTCTTCCTCTGAATTATGATGTGAGGCATTGATTGTCATCATGCAGAACTCCTTTTCTTCTGCATCATCCTCATCATCACTGGAGCTGGATGATGCTTCTGACTCTTCTTCAGTCTCACTTCAGGATTCAGCAACAAACCCTTTTCTTGTATGCTTGTTTTTGCTTGAAGAAGGTTTCCCATTGCCATTCCTTTTGGAGTCTTTCTCCTTTCTTCTTTCTTTCATGTCCCTTCTGTCCTTGTTCTTGTTCTCTGGACAGTCAGGAACTATGTGCCCTGGTTTCCTGCAACCAAAGCAAATAATGTCTTTATTATTACTAATGGACTTGTCATAACTTGGCTTATCCTGCTCCTTGTATGATCTTCTTCTGAAGTCCTTTCTGGCCATTTTGTAAAATCTTTTGGCCAGCAGACTGAGTAGTTCATCATTGCCTGTGGCTTTATCTTCAGGCAGATCTTCAGTTGCCTTGAAGGCTATGGTCTTCTCTTTTCTTGTGGCTGGTGAGGCAGCCTTCTGTTCATCCTCTCTATTTTTGATGAGTAGCTCATAAGATTTGAGCTTACCCAATAGAGCTTCAGTAGTGATCTCATTCAGACTTCTGGCATCCTTAATTAGCCAGATTCTTGAATCCCAAGTGCTAGGGAAGCACATTAGGATCTTGTCATTAAGTTCAGTTAGAGAGATCTCTTTGTCTAATGTCCTGAGTTCACTGACAATTAGACTTAGCCTGTTGTACATGTCTCCCACTGACTCAGTTTCTCCCTTTTTGAAATTCTCATATTGAGAGATGAGATGGGATCTCCTATCTTTTCTCTCATCAGCAGAGCCTGAGACTATTTCTGAGAGTTTGTCCCAAATTTCCTTTGCTGAATTACATTCAGCCACCTTTTGGAATATGTCATCAGACATTGTCTGGGCCAAGATGTTCATAGCCTTGGCATCAGCTATCTTCCATCTCTTGATATCAGCATCTGTTCCTGATGGAGGTGGAACAGCATTTGTGCTGGAATTCTCTGGGGGTCTTGGGCACACTGTCAAAACAGAGTTAAAAATGTCTTCGTCAATAGAATTCATGTACAGTCTGATCCTTGCTTTCCAAAGTGCAAACTTGGATAGATTGCACACTGGAGGTCTGGTGCTAGCATAATCTTTGTTTTGGGCCATGATTTGTGAAAACAAAATGTAATAATAAAATACAAAAGAAAGCAGATCTAGCTTGGGATCTTTGGGTTCAGGTGTTAGCCTGTACAACCAATCATGTATGGTATGTTTAACCAACCTGGCTCTGATACCAATTGAAAGTGCAGTTAGATCTGATATACTCTAGAGGGGGGTGAATAGAGTATATGGTGCTTTGAAACTTTTTACAACAGTTGTTGTAATAAGTGTGAGCAGGGAAGCAGAATAAAACTAATCACAGCACTAAGTTAAACAAAAGCTAATCACAGAGTAATCAAGGCCAGAAGCAAACATAAAAACAAGCAAAACCAGAAGACACAAGGAAATATAGTGGTTCCCCTAAACTTGGGTACATCCACTCTTCTACCACCCTAGGTAGGAATCCACTGCAGGATGAGTTGATCAGGTGTCCTGGACACCAATGAGCTTTTGATAAGGTGCTCAAAAACCAAAGCAGATTTTTTGATCAGGTGTCTTGCCACCAATGAGCTTTTGACAAGGTGCTCAAAAACCAGGCTCAAACTTTTGAAGGGAGTTTGAGAAAACCCTTTACAGAGAGAGGGGGTGAGAGAGTGATGGAAGTCTTCTCTTTCTCAAACAACTGAGAAGACTATGTGGATTGTTGATGTCAAAGCTCCCCCTGAATCCTTGAGATCTTCAGGAAGAAAAGCTTTGCTGAGGGTGATAGGCCTTCAAAGATTGAACTCCAGTAATAGATGATTTCAGCAATGACTGAAATGTTGAGTGTCTGGAGTCTTGAAATATATTGGCCTTGAACACTTTGAAACTAAAGAGATCTGAAGATTTTTGAAAGCTTGATCTCCTTGGATGTGTGTGTGTTCTTGAGAATTCTTTGAGACAGAATATTTTTGAATGTATCTCTGTAATCTGTGTTCTATGAGTGATTCAAAAATTCTGTGTTTTATTCTCTGGTACAGAATAGAATAACATTCTCTTTGAGAAGAATAGCCATTGGCCTGCATTAATTGCATCCTTAATTGCATAATCTCTTCTGGAGGAAAGTCCACAGAAATATTCCTTGAAAAATCCCTTGAAACTTGGTCCAGAAATGAATGAAAATGGCTAGGAAATCTCTGAATTAATTGCAGAATAACTCCTTAACAGATTTGAATTTGAATCTAGAAACATCCTTGAAGTTATCTGAAATCGTCGAACTGAGCTCTAATATCGTCGAGCTGAGCTCAGCGATCTGGAAATTTACAGCAGCAAAATATCGTCGATCTGAGCTCACAGATCGTCGAACTGAGCTCAGAGATAAAGATCCAAAGCAGAGTCAAAATCATCGACCTGAGCTCACCGATCGTCGAACTGAGTTCGACGATATAATGAGGTTGAGCTCAGCGATCGTCGAATGGAGTTCGACGATCTGTCGAAGTTGAGCTAGACGATCGTCGACCGGAGTTCGACGAATCGTCGTGCTGAGCTCGACGATATGACTTAGTCTCCAAACACAAAATCTTGGTCTTCAGGGCAGCTTCCAAACCTAGACTTCTAACCCTTAGACTCAATTCTAATTGACCTATTAAGCTATACAGGAGGTCAAGCAAAGGTTCCTAGAGACATAGTGATCCTGACCCAAATTAGTAATAGGGTGTTCCAATAGAGAGTCTCAGCTCCTCTTCGTTCCCGGCTCGCCATTCTTCACGACCCCCTTTGGCCGCTTCGACTCGCGGCGTCTGGACTTCAAATTCTACGGGGAGCACCGCCTCGCACCCATGGGAGAGCTTGAAGGGGGTCTCCCCTGTAGCCGTGTTATGGGTGGTTCTTAGGGCCCAAAGAACTGCGGGGAGCTTCTCTACCCAGCTCCCCCTCAAATTTTCCACCTTCTTCTTGAGGAGGTTGACGATGATCTTATTTGCGGCCTCCACCTGCCCGTTACTCCTGGGGTGGTGGACCGAGGCGAACCTGAGGTCGATTCCGAGCTGCTCGCAGAAGCTGGTGAACTCGGCACTGGCGAACTGGGGTCCGTTGTCTATGACGATGGCCTGGGGCAGCCCATGGCGACAGATGATCTCCCCCCAAACAAAGTTCCTAATCACTTGGGAGGTCACCTTGGCCAACGCCTTCACCTCCATCCACTTCGAGAAGTAGTCGATCATCACTAGGAGAAACCTTCTCTGACCGCTGGCCTGGGGAAACGGTCCAACCAAATCCATTCCCCAGATTGCAAAGGGCCAGGGGGCCGTGATACTCTTGAGTTATTGGTCCGGCTGTAGCTGGAGGGGGGCAAACAACTGGCACTTATGACATCTCCTCGCGAACTCCGCGGCGTCGCGGCCCAGGGTGGGCCAGAAATACCCTTGCCTGACTATCCTTCCCTCCAGGGTCCGACTCCCGGAATGACTCCCACACTCCCCGGAGTGGACTTCTTCCAAGATCCTCTGCGCCTCGCCCTCGGCTACGCAGCGAGCCAGCATCCCGGAGAGGGTCTTCCTGTATAGTTGTCCGTCCTTAAGGAGGTAGTAAGCCGACTTGTGCCTCAGCTTCTTCTTGTCTACCCCCTTCGGATATTCTCCCGTGGAGAGGAAAACTACTACTGGATCCATCCACGAGGCTTGTTGGTCGATTACCATGAGCTCCCCTTCTTCGATGGAGGGGCGGAACAGGTCGGTGATGGTGCCCCCCGCCCGGGGGACATGCTTCGCTAGCTGGTCGGCCTGTTCATTCTCTCCCCTTGACACGTATCGGATGGAGAAGGTCTGGAAGGTGCTTATGACCCCCTTCACTTTGGCCAAGTATGACTTCAGGGTGGGTTCCCTTGCTTCGAACTCCCCGTTGATCTGGGAAGTCACTACCATGGAGTCAGTTAGGACCTCCACATCTAGCACCCCCAGCTCCCTGGCCAGGCGCAGCCCTGCTATCACGGCCTCGTACTCGGCCTGGTTGTTGGTAATGGGAAAGTGCACCACCACCGTCTGCTCAATCTGAGTCCCTTGAGGGCTTTCTAGGACCACCCCCGCTCCAAGGGAATGCCTCCCTGAGGCTCCATCCACCCTCACTTTCCAAGGGGTCGGGCGGGTGAGCTATTCCTCCGCTACTTCCACCACGTAGTCGGCCAGGAAGTCGGCCATCGCCTGAGCTTTGATCGAGAGCCGCGGAACGAAGGAGACATCGAACTCGCTCAGCTCCACCGACCATTTAGCCAACCGGCCGGAATGCTCCACCCCCTCGAAGATGTTGCGGAGGGGATGGTCGGTCACCACTCGGATTGAGTGTGCCTGGAAGTAAGGTCTCAGCCGCCGAGCCTAGATGATTAGGGCGAATGCAAGCTTCTCCAAGATCGGATACCGGAGCTCGGCCTTCCTCAGGACCCGGTTGACGTAATAGACAAGGAGCTGTCTCTTTCCCTCTTCTCGAACCAAGACGGAGCTCAGAGCCTCCGCCCCGACCCCGAGATATAAGAATAAATCCTCCCCCTCCTTCGGCCCTTGGAGCAGCGGAGCCTGTGTCAACTGCGCCTTGAGGGACTGGAACTCCTCCTCGCATTCCTTGGTCCATTCAAACCTCTGACCCCCCCTCAGTGTTTTGAAGAAGGGGGAGCACTTCTCCCCTGCCCGAGATAGGAAGCGACTCAGCCCTGCTAGCTTCCCCGTCAACCGTTGGACCTCCTTTGCATTCTGCGGGGACCCCAGCTCCAGGATAGCCTTGACCTTATCTGGATTCGGCTCGACCCCCGCGGGGGTGAGGAGGTGCCCCAAGAACTTTCCCCTGCTGGCCCCAAAGACACACTTAAGGGGATTCAACCGCATCTTGTATCTGCGTAGGGTGGCGAAGGTCTCCTCCAGGTCCCGGAGGTGGGAGTTCACATCCCGACTTTTGATTATGAGGTCGTCCACGTATACCTCCAAATTCCTCCCCCTCTGCTCCTTGAAGACCCTATCCATCATTTTTTGGTAGGTGGCCCCAGCATTCTTCAGTCCGAACGGCATCATCTTGTAGCAGTAACATCCATCCCCTGTGATGAACGAGACATCCTTGATGTCCGGGGGGTGCATCCTGATCTGATGGTAACCTGAAAAGGCATCTAAAAAACTCATTACAGAAAAGCCGACGGCTGAGTCAACCAGCGCGTCAATCCGAGGCAAAGGATAACAGTCCTTAGGACAAGCTTTATTAAGTAAGGAAAAATCGATACACAATAGCCATCGGCCGTCTCCTTTTTTAACCATCACAACATTGGAGACCCAGCCGGGGTACTGAATCTCGGACACGAAGCCAGCCTTGAGAAGCTTTGCCACCTCCTCCCTGATGGGCTCCGCCAGCTTGTCCGCCGTGGACCTCTTCTTCTACTGAACGGGGCGTGTTCCCGGGTCCAGGTTGAGGCGGTGGCAGGCCACATCCGCGTCAACCCCCGGCATCTCCGTGGCGTTCCAGGCGAAGATGTCTGCGTTCTTCTGGATGCACTCCAGCATCCTGCCTTGGTCCTACGGGGTCAGCCCTCCGCTGACGCGAACCTTCTCCGTCCTGCCTCCCCGGGCGAGCACCTCCAGTTCCACCACTTCCTCTGCCGCCTCCAGCCTGGACCGCTCCCCCCAACCATCAGCATCCCCTTCCTCTGGAATGGGGACCTCTACCTCCATCTCTTCTCCCGCGCCCCTCACTTCGGCCACCTCCTCCAGATCTCCTCCTGCCGCCTCTCCTGCGTGGTTCTTCACTTCTGGCTCCTCCCCTCCTGCCTCCTGCTCGACCTCCTCCATCCTCCGTCCCATCTCCTCGGCTCCCTCCTGCCAAGAGATGGTGTTTACGGCGGTGACATAACACTCCCGCGCCACCTTTGGGTCCCCCCTGACCCTGACCTGGACCCCCTCAGCGTTGAACTTCAAACACTGATGGAAAGATGAGGGGACGCAGCGGAAGGCGCTGATGAGAGGCCTCCCGAAGATGGCGTTGTAGCTGCTGGGGGCATCCACAATGACGAACTTGCAGTTTCGGGACTACCCCCCAAGGTGACATGGAGGCCAACTCCTCCCTCTACTTCTTTCCTTTCTCCTGAGAACCCGAACAAGGGCCCGTCCGAGGCCAGCACCCTCTTAGCCTTCACCTTCATCGCGTCAAACGCCTTTTTGAAGACGACTTTGACGGAGCTCCCATTGTCCACGAGGATCCGAGAGACAGTGATATTCTCGATGGCGGCCTTGATGACCAGCGCATCACAGAACGGATCCTCGTGGTCTGGCATATCACTCCTGGAGAAGGTGATCCTCTCCTCCGGCGGCGGGGTTTGGGATGTATAGGCGACGCTCCGCCGGTACATGGTGTGGAGGCTTGCCTTGCGGGAAGCCTCGATCCCCACTCCCCCGTGGATCACTCTGATCCCTCCTCGGGTCCCGACATCCACCCGGTCTTCGCAACGATCCTCCTCCGCCCGAGGCAGGACCTCCTCGATCCTCACTTCTTGCTGCGCCTCCTGCTGCTGCTGCTGCCGCTCCCTATTCCCTCTCATCTCCAAGAATTCCGGGCACGTGACTGTTGCGTGCCCCTCTTCCTGATGGAAGTCGCAATAGGGCAGCTCCACCCTGACCTCCCTTCTCCTCCTCCTCATGATCCCCCTCCTTGCTCCCAAAGCTATGGCCATAGACTCCTCCTGATCGGGGAGCCGGGGCCTTTGGCCCTGCCTCCAGCCCGGAGGGTGGAACTGCTCCTGCCTACCCGGATGGTGACCCCTTCCGTAGTATCCTCTTGGTGGCCCCTGCCCCGGCCACTCAGGTCTCCAGCCCAGCCGGCGGTCGGGCTCCTGGTGCCCCCACCTCGGCTATTGTTGCCACTGGAGCTGCCTTTGCTCCCTCTGCCAAGGTTCTCCCCTTCTCTCCTCCTGTGCCTTTCCTCCTCTCGACTCTTTCTCTTCCTCGGTGGCCCACCTGGCTAGCTTTCTTGCGAACTCCGAATTCGATGCCTCCCCGTCGACCTCTCTCGCCGCCCTCTCCATCAACTCCTCGTAGGAGAGAGGGGGAACTCTCTTCAGCTCCATTCGGAAGAACCCCTGCTGCAGGCCCAGGGTAAAGGCCATCATCAGACTATGGCCCGACATCTCCTGGACCTGGGTAACTTCCTCCTGAAATCGATCCACGTAGCTCCCCAACGTCTCGTTCACTCCTTGCTTAATGTGGAACAACGACTCAGACTCCTTCTTCCTCTTCTTCGAAGTAGTGAACCTCAGCATGAACCCTCGGCGCAAGTCCTCGAAGCAGTAGATGGAACTAGCCGGCAGCTGGTGGAACCACTCCCTTGCCTTCTCCCGGAGAGTGATGGCGAAGAGTCGGCATTTGAATCCGTCTGACATCTGTCGGATGGAGACCACATCCTCGAACCATTGGACATGCTGGACCGGGTCTCCCTTCCCAGTGTAGTAAGACATCTCGGGTTCCCTGAACCCATCTGGGACTGGAGCTGAGGAGACCAGCTCGCTGAAAGGTGCCCCCCCCCCCACTGGGCGAGCTGGCGAGTCTCGTGAGCCCAACTCTCCGAACCTGCCTCGGCTTGCCGAGCCGGGGAAAAGCTCGCGCCCCGGGAGCTCGCACCCTCGACCTTCCTCGGCCACTTCCTTTCCAGCTCGTCGACCAGGGGCGTCCTCGCCCAAAGAGGGGGCGGCCACGATCTGGGCTGCCGGGGTCGAGTACTCGGCCCGCGCGCCGAGTGCGAGCCTGACGAAACCCAGCACCTCGTTCCTGAAGTCCTCCAACATCCCCACTGTTGCGAGAGGCGGGGGGGGCGGCGAGTCCTGCCTGTCAGATCCTTGTCCTCCCATCATTGAGCTCGCCGAAGCTTTTCTGCACTGACCACTCTCCACGCTCACCGCACCAAAATGTTGAAACCAGAATTCGGCCTCTTGTGGAGTTCGACCCTTGGGGAAGGGGTGGTCTCGCGCCTACTTTGCTCCTACAAGAAAAACAACGAAGAAGACAAGAAGAAACAAACCCAAGGGCTCGGTAGGGAGGTCCCACCACAAACCCGGAAGATCTCTGAGCGCTTCCCCTCCTTAGCCAGAAGCCGAGCTAAGGTACCCTCAGAGAGCACTTGAAAACGAGAGTAAGGAGGCACTCAAAGCGTGCCCTCTGAGGTACCCCTTGTGTCTTATTTATAGTTTTCTGGAATCTGAACTGCCAATAATCAAAAGAACTGACCTGAAAATACCAAAAAAAACCCTGGTTGGGTCTGCCAACAGCCAAACTCCGCTGTCCTGAGTGGCTATGCGCAGTCCAACCTGGTCTGCCAATAGCGTGGCTCCGCCGTTCTGAGGGGCTATTCGCACCCCTGGGGAGTCGGCTCGCCTCTGATCCCCCTCCGCGGGAGGCGGGCACGACCTGGCTCCAGCGGTCTGCCTATTCTTCCTGGGCGGGCGCGAGTCGGACCGCCGCGACCTGTCTGTCTTCTGCCGGGGCAAACAGGCGACCAGGTCGCGTGTAGGGGCTGGCCGGCGGCCATCGCGACCCCCCGATCGGCTCGCTAGTCGCGGGTCGCCGAACCCGTCCGCTTTGGTCAGCGATTCTCTGCGCGACCCGCTCGCTCGCCTCGCCCGGCTCGCACGCCTGAAATGGGCGGGAGCGGGCCAACCCTCTTGTCGTATATCTGTTTGCCGCTTGGGTGCGGGTCGCGGGGCCAGGTCTGCTCGACTTCCCTGGCGGGACCCGCTCGCCGAACACGGGGTTGTACACGACCGCCATAGCTCGAAATTGGACCGGACGCAAACAGTAAAAGGAAAATAGCAGCAAGTGACAAAAAGTTTGTTTTTACGTGAAAAACCCGGAAATGCTGAAAAACACGTGGTCGGATCTGTGTCGGGCCAAAATCCACTATTTCCTTGGGGTTTACAAGAGTTTGGGGATGATTCCTCGCAGGGTGACAGGTCACCTCTCTGTTACAAATACAAAATACGAAAAATGATGAAAAAGAAATTAAATCCTCGGAGGCTCAATGGAAGTGCTCTGGCTTGGAAGATTGCTAAGTCCACGGAATCTCGATTGAAGCTGTTGCGAACAAACTCGGTGCCCCGAATGGACCGGATTAAAATGGACCGTCTTTGCCCCCGGAGCGGTCGAGCGCGCACACACACAGTCACAGAGAAATAAAAACTGACAATGCAATTTTTTTGTGGAAAACCCGTCAACTGGGTGAAAAGCCACATGGCTGGATCTGTGTCGAGCAAACCTCCACTAGATCTAAGTGTTGTTACAGGCACATGTGGATCTAGATTAAGGCACGTTCGGGCACGTGCCCGACCATAAATTTCGCTTAATCCCGCGGGGGCAAGGGCATTTCCTCCGTCTCGCGATTCGTTTCCCCCTTCCAGCGGCCAACGCTGCACGCGGCGAGCTTTGTCTATCCCTCTTAGTTTTCCTCTTCGACGGCTCGACCTCGACCCTCTGCGATTTTGGAGCTTCTCCGGCCGTCGAACCTGGCTCATGCCGCATGCGTATGCAGGGTTTGGAAGGAGGTGGTGTCCGATCGCGAAGTGCGGGAGTGGGCTTTCCAGGAGCCTTGGAAAGTTCGGAAGCTGCTGGGCTCTCCCTCCTCCGCCGATTTCTGGTGTTATCCCGGCCTTAATCGATTCGCCATCTCCCACCATCTTTTACGCAGGGACACCGTCACAACCCTCGTCCTCAAATACTCGGTGCAGGTAGCGATCTCCGGATTCCCGATTCTTATTTGGTTTTTCGAGATCAGATTTGTGGATGGATTAATTGGATGTTGAAAGGGGAAGTTGTTTTGTCAAAAATCTCCAATGGTGAAGAAGAAAATCATCCCCTTCGAATCTGGATAGTTGTTTCTATCTAGAATTAATTAGAGGGATCAATTATAATAAACAAGTAGGAAAGGATCTCTCACCATGCTAGTAAAACTCTCAACCAAAATACTTGGATTTTCTAGAAGAAAACATGAATGGAGTAAAATTTGAACAGTGAACGCTTCAAAAAGGTGCAAGGTAAATTAGTAAAAGTACAAATAAACATTATTTTAGGATTGAAATTTTTAATGCATGAAGTTGTGAATATGGATGAGATTTTGTTTCAATACATGACTTTGTTTTTTATGATGTGTTACATGTGTAATGATTTTATATAGCAGTAATAACAAAAAATAGTATTATTTTCAATAAAAAAATTTATGTTAAAATATATTGTGTCAAGGCGACTCTCAAATCCTAGTTCTGTCACTGGTTACAGGGCTTTTCCAAGAACTCGAGGGCAAAAGACCGCTTCTCGTTATAATTATTGTGGGGGGGGAGAAGAGTTTGGAGGGTGACAGACCACCGTTCGCAGTGCTAACAATTTCTTCGTGTGCTGCGAGGAGTTGTACGCCCGTTGTATTATGAAGTCCTCTGATAGTTCTTGGAGGCGAGAATAGCTTGTTGCACTTGTTCAGATCTCTGAGACTTAGAAGCTCGTGTGACGCCCTGGGCGCGTCCTATCCTCTCTGGATTGTCTCCTGTGGTACTTAGAGGAGACATGAATTGCTGGCTTGCTGAAGATTGGTGGGCTCGTTGCAGAGCTGAAGGCGTTTAATACTTGCGGCGGTTTTGAAAGCGGGACACACGAAGGTGCGCTTGGTCTGGACTTGATGGCAGAGTGCGCAGAGAGCCGACTGATGTAGAGCGCGTGGGGCGAGTAGTCCCTCTCAAGAGAGAGTAGTCCCTGCCGCTCCCTGCGCCCGCCTCCCTGTCGCTCCATCTCGCCCGTCTCCTCCTGGTAGTCTCATCACGCTCGCCTCCCTACAAGCTCACTGGGGGAGGGGGATAGCTCTTCTTCAGCCTTAGGGTCGGTCGCCGGGACCCTCCGATAACCTGGCAAGGAGAAAGTCTTTAATAAAATCGGTTTAGAGCGAAAAGGGGAAAGTGCGTTCTTATTTACCTATTGCGGGGACGATGCCTTCGCCTGACTGCTGGCGAGAAGGACCGGGTCTCTCGTCGAAGAGACTCTCGGGAAGGGATTGGCGTGGTTTTCCTCGTACCGGACGGATCAACGTTTGTTCCGAGTGATGGATCTCGGTTGGTTGGGAGTTGTCTACTGCCTTTCCGGGCGAGGGCCGAGAACCCAATGTGAGATCCTGAGGGTTCTCGGCAGCGGGAATCTGGGGTACTGGGTTGTTCAGACCAGTGTTCCAGAAGTGAAGGACTGCATATTGTGAGCGAAAGAATGTAAGCTACGAAATGCGAAAAGGTGACCAGTGGATTACCTGAGGCAAGTGGGGGTTCGACCTCGGCAATTGGGGGGCAGGCTCCTAGATCAGCTACCCATTCCCATCGGAGAGCCGGGACACCTCAACATTCGCCAGGGGGCCCCCGTATCATTTCCCGTTAGTGGCTCCTGCGAGTGGACCAACCGCTCAGTATAACAGGCTTTTCTGGGATTATCGACAGGGTGGAAAGTAAAGTATCTCCATCAGGATTGCGAGGTTCTCACAGTGAGGGGTTGGAGTCAGAGAAGCGGACTCGTTCATCGTGAGGTTCCATCGAACTGTCTTGGATTTTCTCGACCGATGTGGCGTGTCTGCGGGCCACTTGGATGAAAGCCACGAGGCATATCTGGAAGTTTTGGAGTTGGTTTTCGCCTACGTAGCGGCGAGACAATCTAGTAGCTCTTGTATGAGTGGCTTTGCGACCGGTTTGGTGAACATCGCCGGAGCGGCGAGAGCTCAGAGGACGAGCGGTTGATGATCAGACGGTATCATGTTAAGGCCAGGTCCTGAGATATATATAGAGGTGAAAGTGAGCAGTTAGATCTTAACTTTCTTCTAAACTAGAGTTAATGTAAAAAGTCACAGCACAAAGATAAAGAAGGAAAAGCAAGCACACAGACGACACAAGAATTTATAGTGGTTCCCCTAAACTTGGGTACATCCACTCTTCTACCACCCTGGTAGGAATCCACTGCAGGATGAGTTGATCAGGTGTCCTGGGCACCAATGAGATTTTGATAAGGTGCTCAAAAACCAAACCAAATTTTTTGATCAAGTGTCTTGCCACCACTGAGTTTTGATAAGTTCTCAGAAACAAACACAAACTTTTGAAGTGAATTTGAAAAACCCTTTACAGAGGTGGGGATGAGAGAGTGATGGAAGTCTTCTTTTCTCAATCACAATGAGAAGACTATGTGGATTCAGTGATGTTGTCAAAGCTCCCCCTGAGATGTAGAATAGTTCAGGAGTGGAAGCTTTGCTTCAGGGTGTAGGCCTTCAATATGATGTTGCTCTCCAACAAACTTTTAGACTGATATGAATTGATTGTCTCTTGAAAGCCTGAAGCAGATGAAGAAGATGATGTTGATTTGCTGTAAGAAAACTTGTAGCTAAGTTCTTCTTTGCTGAGAGAAAAAGCCTTCTTGAATATTCTCTCTCTATCTCTTCTATTCTGTCGACTGCGGTATTTCTCTTCTTGTATTCCTTGTAAGATATCTGTATATTTAATGCCTGAAGAATTCAAGCATTTGAATTCTTTCTATCTTGGAATGACTAAATCAATTCCCGAGAATGGAATATGTCTTGAGAAATCAATTGTCATTTAATCTCTTTAATAGGCCATATTTTATACTGTCATTCAAACGACTATATTTGATAGCATTAAATCTGAGAGCTATAAATGCCTGCAGTTAAGCCTTAATTAAATCTGCCAGCTGTAAATAAGAAGGTCTGAAAAACGGCACAGGAAATCGCTAAACTAAATTTTAAAGCTTCTTCAAACTGGGTTCGGAGATAGTTGAACTCAGCTCGGAGATAGTTGAACTGAGTTCAGAGATAGTTGAACTGAGTTCAGAGATTTTGAACTGCATCTGAATTTTAAAGCTTCTTCAAACTGGGTTCAGAGATAGTTGAACTCAGCTCGGAGATAGTTGAACTGAGTTCAGAGATAGTTGAACTGAGTTCAGAGATTGTGAACTGCATCTAAATTTTAAAGCTTCTTCAAACTGGGTTCAGAGATAGTTGAACTCAGCTCGGAGATAGTTGAACTAAGTTCAGAGATAGTTGAACTGAGTTTAGAGATTTTCTTCCAGCAATTTTCTGAACTTCAAATCTGAACTTCTATGGAATTTTTCTGAATGACCAAACCTGGAAATAATCCTATGACCCATGACTATACATTTTGGGTCAATCTAATAAACCCTAATAGTGATCCTTACCCAAATCCAACCTTGGGTTCCAACAATCTCCCCCTATTTGGGTAAGGACACTATTTACATCAAAAGCAAATAAAATGCAAAGCAAAAACAATATGCTTAATTTATAAGATATCAGCAGATGTACAATGGAAGCTTTGAAACAAAATAAATAAAACAAGAACTAAAATACTGCTGCAAACAACAAACTCCCCCTATATGCATATCCTAGCTCAAAATAATCAATCACTGATTTCCTCTATATTGGACCAAACAGAGTTCTTTTCCTGCAAGGAAATGTTAGAAGTTCTGGACCCAGATAACCTTGGGTCCTGGTTCTCTTTTAAAATAATCAGAAATAAAAGAGTAAAAATTTCTGTTTTGAAATTCTGAGTTCGACGAATTAAAGTATTTTCGTCGAGCTCTGTTCACAGAATGATAATAATTGTTTTCTGTGATCCATTTTCGTCGATCTCTATTCAACGAACGATATTTATTTCATCGAGCACAGATTCCTGAACAATACAAGTCAAAATCTTTGTTCAACGATCATCGATCTGAGTTCGACGAATAAGGTTGAGTTCGTCAATTTCCGTTCGATGAATAATTTTGAACTAAGATTTTCTGAAGATTTATACCTGATGAAAGATCAAGGGTAGAGATTACCTGATCTTCTTCTTCTGATTCACACTCTGATTCTTCAGATTCTTCAGCATAGCTGCTGCAAGAAGCATCTATTGTCATTAGGCAAAATTCTATTGCTCTTGCTTCTTCTTCATCACTCCAGGATTCAGCTTCAATTATTTTCCCTTTTGCTGATACAGCAGCCATTTCTGTGAGGGAGTCCCAGATGTCTTTTGCTGAAGTACATTCAATAACTCCTTCAAAAATGTCATCAGACATTGATTGAGCAAGGATGTCCATTGCTCTTGCATTAGCAATCTTTAGCAATTTTTGAGCTTCTGTTCATTTAGGTGATGGAGCAGCATTCATGCTTGTTGTTTCCAATGGTTGATAAGGACCTGTCAAAATAGAATTGAAAATGGCTTCATCAATAGAGTTCATAAAAAGCCTAATCCTTGTCTTCCATAGTGCAAGCTTATCCAGATTGCACTTAGGAGGTCCAGTGCTTGAACATTCTTCATTTTGTGCCATGAAAAACTCTCAAGAAATTTAAGATCTATCAGATCGTTTTGGTTCAGGTGTTAGCCTGTGCAACCACCAAGGTGTGGTATGTATAACCAACCTCGCTTTGATACCAATTGAAAGTGAGCAGTTAGATCTTAACTTTCTTCTAAACTAGAGTTAATGTAAAAAGTCACAGCACAAAGATAAAGAAGGAAAAGCAAGCACACAGACGACATAAGAATTTATAGTGGTTCCCCTAAACTTGGGTACATCCGCTCTTCTACCACCCTGGTAGGAATCCACTGCAGGATGAGTTGATCAGGTGTCCTGGGCACCAATGAGATTTTGATAAGATGCTCAAAAACCAAACCAGATTTTTTGATCAGGTGTCTTGCCACCACTGAGTTTTGATAAGGTCTCAGAAACCAAACACAAACTTTTGAAGGGAGTTTGAAAAACCCTTTACAGAGGTGGGGATGAGAGAGTGATGAAACTCTTCTTTTCTCAATCACAATGAGAAGACTATGTGGATTCAGTGATGTTGTCAAAGCTCCCCCTGAGATGTAGAATAGTTCAGGAGTGGAAGCTTTGCTTCAGGGTGTAGGCCTTCAATATGATGTTGCTCTCCAACAAGCTTTTAGACTGATATGAATTGATTGTCTCTTGAAAGCCTGAAGCAGATGAAGAAGATGATGTTGATTTGCTGTAAGAAAACTTGTAGCTAAGTTCTTCTTTGCTGAGAGAAAAAGCCTTCTTGAATATTCTCTCTCTATCTCTTCTATTCTGTCGACTGCGGTATTTCTCTTCTTGTATTCCTTGTAAGATATCTGTATATTTAATGCCTGAAGAATTCAAGCATTTTAATTCTTTCTATCTTGGAATGGCTAAATCAATTCCCGAGAATGGAATATGTCTTGAGAAATCAATTGTCATTTAATCTCTTTAATAGGCCATATTTTATACTGTCATTCAAACGGCTATATTTGATAGCATTAAATCTGAGAGCTATAAATGCCTGCAGTTAAGCCTTAATTAAATCTGCCAGCTGTAAATAAGAAGGTCTGAAAAACGGCACAGGAAATCGCCAAACTAAATTTTAAAGCTTCTTCAAACTGGGTTCGGAGATAGTTGAACTCAGCTCGGAGATAGTTGAACTGAGTTCAGAGATAGTTGAACTGAGTTCAGAGATTTTGAACTGCATCTGAATTTTAAAGCTTCTTCAAACTGGGTTCAGAGATAGTTGAACTCAGCTCGGAGATAGTTGAACTGAGTTCAGAGATAGTTGAACTGAGTTCAGAGATTGTGAACTGCATCTGAATTTTAAAGCTTCTTCAAACTGGGTTCAGAGATAGTTGAACTCAGCTCGGAGATAGTTGAACTGAGTTCAGAGATAGTTGAACTAAGTTCAGAGATTTTCTTCCAGCAATTTTCTGAACTTCAAATCTGAACTTCTCTGGAATTTTTCTGAATGACCAAACCTGGAAATAATCCTATGACCCATGACTATACATTTTGGGTCAATCTAATAAACCCTAATAGTGATCCTTACCCAAATCTAACCTTGGGTTCCAACAAGAGGTATGAAGGGTCCCACCAAAGATTCTCTTCCAAGTCAGAAAGCACTCACCAAATACCTGGGGTTGGACACTTCTTTCTGAGCGTAGAACTAGCTCGAAAAGAGAGGAGATTGTGTATAACACCTGTATTCGATGATTGGGCCCCCGGCGAGGCCAAGGATCCTCAGGATCAAGTTGGCCAGAGTAGGTGGGTGAGGTAGGCAGACCCGCTCTCGCCGGCAGTGGGACTCAGGGCCTCCGCCAAAGCAGGAGGGAAGTCTCTCACCAAGTCAGGTGAATGTGGGAACCCCACACTCACCCTTTGGGGAGCTGTGGAGGCGAGTGCTCGGCTCTTCCTAGCATTCGCTTATTCTGGAAAGTGGTGCCTTCATGGACCACTCGCCCAGTGGTGGGATCTAGAAGTAAAATTATCTGGATTCCCTCGAAGGCCTGCAAATAGCCTTTCAGAATAGCGGAGTTATGCTATTGTCAGACCCAATTGGGTTGCGTATAGCCTTTTAGAATAGCGGAGTTACGTTGTTTGCAGACCAGACTTAGAATTATATAAATATATCTTGTGAGCACCTTTAGAGGGAATCCAGTCTTTTTGGCTTCCACTTCCTTGGGTTATTTTGGTTTGGCTGTGTAAGCCCTCCAAGGTGCCTAACTCAAGCTGTTGGCTTGGGAGCGGAAGCACTTTAGAGATCTTCGGGTTTGTGGTGAGACCTCCATGTAGCATCCCAGGATCAGTTTTCTAATTCCAAGTGGTTGATCAGGAGCTCAAGTTCAGAAGAAGTAGGTGTTAGCTACACCCTTGTGTCCGAACTCTCGTTGGGACCAAGTTTTGATTCCAACATTTTTGGTGCGGTAAGCGTGGACCGTTGCTTACATGAAAATCTTGAGCTAAGCTTCATGGCTAGAGGCGAGGATGAAGGAGCTGGCTCGGGCGGCTCGCCACCCCCGGCGAGTGGTGTCACAGTCAGGATGCTCGAGGAGTTCAAAAGGGAGGTCCTTCATGTAACGACCCAAAACGCGAAGTGACCCAAACAGATAATGAAATTTAATTTAAATTGTTAATTCAATTGAGATCGTTAGGTATCCCCTATGATGATAATAGTACGGTCAGTGATGATAAAATGAGATTTAATTGGATTTTGGGTTATTTTCATATAAGTTTTTGTTTTTCTCTGTTCTATTAGTATATAACTGGAGAGTTTCACATGATTGACTATAACATTAACTTACTTGTAGAATCACAATATAATGGAGTTCTACTTACCTTGATGTCATAGTCTTCAAGTTGATGTTGTATCCATAACAGCTGAGCACAGCAACTGCCTGCAACTACATATTCTGACTCAGCAGTGGATATAGCCACACTTGTCTGCTTTTTGCTGCTCCATGACACCAATCTTCCATCTAGGAACTGACATGTGCCAGTGGTGCTTTTCCTATCTTCTTTTCAGCCTGCAAAGTCTTCATCTGAATAACATGTTAGTAGAAAATCTCTATTCTTAAGGTACCAAAGGTCAAGATTTAGTGTTCCCTTAAGATATCTCAAAATTCTTTTGACAGCAGTATAATGAGATTCTTTTGGGCAAGCATGATACCTAGCACAGACACATATAGCATACATGATGTCTGGTCTACTAGCAATTAAGTAAAGAAGAGAGCCAATTATCCCTCTATACAAAGACTCATCTACAGGTTTTCCTGCATCATCTTTGCCTATAGGCATACTTGACCCCATTGGAGTTCTCATGGTGGAGGATGACTCCATGCCATATTTCTTAATTAACTCCTTGGTGAACTTAGACTGGGATATAGACAAGCCATCATCAGTCTATCTAACTTGGAGTTCCAAGAAGAATTTCAGCTCACCCATGCTGCTCATCTCAAACTTCCCTTGTATAAGTTTGGCAAACTTCATACAAAGGTTGTTTTCAGTTGATCCAAAGATAATGTCATCAACATATATCTGGAGTAGGATGATCTTGCCTTTTGATTCCCTTAGGAATAGAGTTTTGTCTATTTTACCCCTTGAGAATTTGTTCTCAATGAGGAAGGTAGACATTGTTTCATACCAAGCCCTAGGGGCTTGTTTCAATCCATATAGAGCTTTCTTAAGTCTATAAACATAATTAGAATAAAGAGGATCTACAAAACCTGAGGGTTGTTCAACATAAACTTCCTTTTTAAGTCACCATTCAAAAATGCTGACTTTACATACATCTGGAATACCTTGAACTCTTGGTAAGCTGCATAGACAAGGAACAACCTTATTGCTTCCAACCTTGCCACTGGGGCAAATGTCTGGTCAAAGTCTATTTCCTTCTTCCTGCCTATAGCCTTTTGCTACCAGTCTTGCTTTGTTCTTGACTATAATACCATTTTCATCTAACTTGTTCATATAGATCCACTTAGTCCATATGATATTGTGATTCTTTGGTTTAGGAACCAACTTCCAAACTTTACATCTTCTGAATTGATTCAGCTCTTCCTGCATGACATCAATCCAATTTGGGTCTTGTATGACCTCTTCAAATTTATTGGGTTCTATCTGGGACAGGAAACTTGAGCATAGAACTGTGTTCATGCTCTTGCTTCTGGTCAGAACACCATGTCTTGGATCACCAATAATTTAGTGTGTTGGATGATCCCTTAGATGTCTTATTACTGGAGGCAATCTATCCACAACTTGATTTTATCCAATCTCCCCACCATGATGTACTTCATTGTCTTCATCATCAGCTTGTGGCTCTTGTACTCCCCCTGGATAGCATCCATGATTTTTCTCATCCTGTCTTGCAGGTTGGTCTTCATTAATGGTTAGCTTGTTCATCTTTTCCTTCAAACCCGTAGAGCTATAAGAAATACTAGACAGCTCACAGTTGATTAGCTTAATTTCATCAAAGAATACATGGACAGATTCTTCTATAGCTTGAGTAGTCAAGTTGTAGTTCCTGTATGCCCTACTGCAGTTGTTGTACCCAACAAATATCCCTTCTTGGGATTTGACAACAAACTTAGTTTAATAGTGCTTGCCATTATTAAGAACATAACACTTGCTACCAAAGATTCTAAAGTAGGCTAAATTTGGTTTTCTGTCTTTTATAATCTCAAAGGGTGTCTTCTTGTGCCTTTTGGTGATGGAAGCTCTATTGAGAACATGACATGCAGTGTTTACTACCTCAGCCCAGAAATATTCTGGGAGAGAAGTGTCACTTAATAGTATTCTACCAGTCTCAATAAGAGTCCTATTCTTTCTTTCAGCAATCCTATTTTGTTGGGGAGTTCTAGGTGAGGAGAACTCTTGATGAATCCCATGTTCTTTACAAAACCTTATCATACATTCAGACTGAAATTTAGTCTCATGGTCACTTCTGATTTTGACCACTGAATTGTTAAGTTCATTCTGAATTTGCCTAACAAAATTGTGGAAGACAGTAGGGGCTTCAGATTTCTTCCTCAGGAAGAAAACCAATGTAAATCTAGAATAGTCATCCACAACCACAAAGATATAGACTTTTCTACCTAGACTATGAACTGTCATATGACTAAATAGGTCCATATGCAGGAGGTACAAACACCTCACTGAATCTTTTGTATCAAGACTGTGGAAGGAGGACTTGGTCTGTTTGTCTTTTTGACAAGCTGAACATACACCCTCCTTGATGCACTTGACCTGAGGACCATTCCTCACTAACTCTTTACTAAAGAGTTGACTTATAGTCTTGTAATTAAGGTGAGCTAGCCTCTTGTGCCATTTGACATAATGAAAAGCTTTCTCATCTACAACTAGGCAAACAGGAGAATCTTTATTCTCACCCACAAAATTTAGACAATAGACATTTACTTTTCTATAACCTGCCAAGATGACCTCTTGATCACTTGTTCTTCTAATCTGACACTCATTCTTAATAAAATAAGTGTCATAACCAAGAACACTTAGTTTGCTTATGCTTATTAGGTTATGTTTCAGACCTTTCACATAAGCCACTTGGGTGATAGTGATTGAGCTATTAGAAATGTTACCAAACCCTTTGATGACCCCCTTTTCAGAACCACCAAAGATCACTTTGAGTCTATTTTCTATGGGAGAGTAATCCTTCAGCATCTTTCTTGTTCCAGTCATGTGCTTGGAACAACCACTGTCTAAGTACCATATTGGGGTATGGCCACTTGGACTCACCTACATCAAATAAAATTACCTATCCTTAGAACCTCAATTGTTATTGGGTCCTAGATTCAGGTTAGCTTGAAATTTGACATACTTGTCTGCAGTCTTTCTGACAGGCAAGCTGGCATTTTCCTGACACTAGTGTTGTGCCAACAATCAATGACATAATGACCCACTTTGGCACAACACCAGCACTCATATCTGTTGTATCTTCTTTTAAGTACAGTCTTAACAGCATTGCTGTTAGTAGTCCTTAATTATGTAGGTATAGTAGTCCTTTTATTGAGTGCTGGGGTTGGTGCATCAAACACTGATGATTCTTGAAGAATATAGTGTGTTTGTTCATGGGCTGCCCTATTGGCATTTGCACTCTTGTCATTCTGATTACCAGCCTTACAATGACCATGTGTGATGTCATTGTCATACCTATTAGTAGGTTGCATAACTTTTCTGAAATAAATAGGGGGTTTGGAGGCTAGCGGCTGAACTGGGGCTTTGCTTTTTCTTTTGGAATTAACTGCCCTTGTTCTTTCCTTGAAGCCTAATTGCGTCTTACCCTCTTGTGCAATGAAGTTATCAATTAAGGGTAGGACTGACTTTGACTTTGAGAATTTAGCCACAAGATCCTTCTCTCTTTGAAGTCTGACTTCCAGACTCTTGATGTGATCATTTTTGAAGGTAATTGTACTCATCTGAATAATAGTTATGTTTTTCAATTTGACAACTTCATTCAACTTCAAATCCAACATTTTCGCTGAATCTGATGCAGCCAATTTAAGAGATTCAATTTCCTTAGCCTGGTTTTTGATAAGAATTCTGCTTCTCTTAAGAGTTTGCAACAGATCACCATACTCATCAATTAGTTGATGAACATCCCCTTTAGATTCAGAATCATCCTCATCTCTTGATGCAGATGCTTCTGATTCTGATCCAGTATAATAATCAGAAACTGAAGATAGGTTGTTTACCTTACTGGGACCAGGTCGATCCTGACACTGATCTTCCTCAGACAAAACCATCAGCCCTCTGCAATGATGATCTTCAATCCCATTTATAGAGTCCAGCATTTGCAAGAATTCAGATTCTACTGAATCCTCTTTAGTAGTGAATAATTCAATATAAGCTTCAGCTTCAGCCTCTTCTCCTGAACCTGATGATGAGGAGTCAGTCCAACTTTTCTACTTCTTTGCAACAAAGGATCTCTCCTTCTTGCCCTTATTTTGATGCTTCTTCTTGTCATTAGATTACTTTCTTTTATCAGGGCAATCAGCTACAACATGTCCAGACCTGTTGCAATAATAACAAACAATCTTAGAAGAAGTTATTTTTCTAGGTTTAGTGCCATACATGTCTTTCTTAGAAGATTTCTTTTTCTGATAATAGTCATCCTTGGACTGTGAGGAGGATGGCTTGGTTATCCACCATTTTTCTTCATGAATCTTTGGAATTGCCTTGAGAAGACAGCAAAGTCTTCATCAGAATTTGGGCTGTCTGATGTGTTGTTGTCAGAATTATCTGAGATGACTTCAGCAGCTTTTTTAGGGGGAGATGCAGACATCATCTTGTCCTTCTTTATGGCTTCAACCTTGAAGGACACAGATTTCTCTTTGCACCCAGACCTATTGCTTTTCTCTTCCTCCTTTCTATCCATGAGTTGCATCTCATATGATTGCAGTTTTCCAAATAGGGTTGGAGGAGAGGTGTCTGCAAGTCTGGCCACTTCCCTGAAGACACATATCTTGGTATCCCAGTCCTTGGTTAGTGATCTGAGAAACTTATCATTGAGCTCATATGTGCTAAAGACTCTTCCATATGACATCAGCTCGTTAACTATCCTGAAAAACTTCTTGTAGCACTCAGTTATGCTGTTTGTTTTGGTTTGTCTAAAACTTTCATATTCTTGATTTAACATAGACTTTTTGTCCTCTCTTACTTCTTCTGATCCCTCCATATAGACAATCAAAGTGTCCCACATCTCCTTGGAGGTTTTGTAGTGAACCAAGTTTTGAAAAGTTGAGTCATCTATAGCACTAACTATCATGTTCTGTGCTCTCTTATCCATAGTGGCTAAGATGATCTCGTCCTTTATCATTTTAGAGTAACTTTTTGGAGTCCTTAGGTCGGCATTAAGAACTGAGATGTTCATAGGAATGAATGACCCTTCTTTAACTGTGATGTTGATTCTTGAGTCAGAAGCTTCCATGAATAATCTGACTCTCTCTTTTCATATGTCAAAGATTTCCTTTCTACATATAGGTAGTTTCATGGATACAAGTTCCTTGTGATTTTCACCTGAACCCAGTTTGTCTAACTGATTACTGTCTTGGAGATCAACTCAGACTGTTAAGTCTATTCTTGAGTAACCTCGCTCTGATACCACTTGAAAGAATTGGTTTCAAGATGTCCTAAACACCTAAAGGGGGGGTGAATATGTTCAATTCTTATTTTATTATAACAGTTAAAATATATGTCACTTGTTAGATAACCTATGCAACAATTATCACAGCACAGATAAATACAAACACAGTCAACACAGCATACACACAGATTTATAGTGGTTCCCCAAGTGATGGGTATATCGACTTTCCCTTTCGCCTATCTAGCAGTATACTAGATTCGGCCTAACTCCCTTATTCCTTCTCAGATCCTCAGTTCTTACAACTCAGAACCCAGAATAATTCCTACAGCTCATACTTCAGTAAGTCCTACAACTCAGATTCTTTCAAAGAATCCTACCTCAGAGTGAGTCCACACTCCTACAACTCAGGCAATCGAACCCTACCTCGGCCTCTTCCACCTGGCCTACAGTTCAGAGAATTCAGTCTCCTACCTCAGGCTAACATCCCTACCTCAGCCTTTATAAATATAGACTTACAACTTAGAGAGATAACTCTCTTATACTCAGATCTATAAAAGATCTTACAGAAAAATTGATTATAAAAGAGATAAATTCTTCACCCAGGTAGAGAGAGAAATGGGTGAAGGCTTCTTGATCAGTTCTTGATAGATCTGACTGCTTAAGATTCAACCTGTCTTGGCTTCTTCAAAGCTTCTTGAATATGAATAAATTAAGGTTGTTCTTCTTATGAAGTTGGAGATGATCCTCGATCCAGCTTCCTTCTTCAATTCAGAATTTGATCTAAAATCTTTTTGCAGATTTGTTCAGAATCTGCCTTCTCTGAATGACTTGTTGATTACAACTGTTAGTAAAATATCAAGTCCTTTCTTCTTCAATCTCTCTTTGTTTGATGATAGAACTGGTCTATATATAGACCCATCTGAGGTTACTGGCTGATCTGATTCATAATGGCCTTCTGACAGCTCTGACAGATGCAACAACTTTGTTAGTTATGACAACTATCAAGTCTTCAGTGTTGACACCTGATACCTCATTGTACTCTAACTCAGCAAAAAAGCATCGAGACAACACTTTACATGTTTCAACACAAATAGACCATGTGTCGACACAATTCTTGATGATGTCGACACAGCTCACACAATGTCGACATAGCCCTTATTTATCTTCTCGACACAGCTTCTGTGGAATGTGTAGACACAAGTCTTGTGTGTCGACACAATAGCTTCTAGTCTCGACATAGTTGCGGTTGACAGAATTCTGGTGTGTGTCGACACAAGTCCTGTGTGTCGACACAATTATTGTCGACAGAATTCTGGTGTGTCGATATATGTCCTGTGTGTCGACACAATTGCTGTTGATAGAATTCTAGTGTGTGTCAACACAAGCCCTATGTGTCGACACAATTACTGTTGACAGAGTTTCTGTGTGTCGACATAAGTCCTGTATGTCGACATAATCTGGCTTCTGGTGTCGACACATTGTCTTCACAAGTGTCGACACATGTACGTAGAAAATTCTGTTGCATTTCCTTAACCTGCACATTGAAACTCAACATCCCATCAAATACACATTGATGAATATCATTGAGTTAAGTGAGACTTCTCCAAATCAGGTACACAGTTTCCAATATACCCAACAGAAATTGAGGCCCTTGCTTGGATTGATGTTGCTTTTGTAGGGGGGGTGGACTGGTACAACTCGCTCCCCTAGAAACAGACAAAGAGGTGGTGAGACGGCGAGATGAAAAATAATCAAACAAGGCAAGAGAGCGAGAGTACCTTCTCCGGGGAGCACCGGAAGCAGCGAGTCGAAGTCTCGCCGCAGGAAGTTGACTTCAAAGTTCTTGCCGAGGAAGAAGTCAAACAACAGGTTGTCTGTGCCGCCAACCTGCTGAGACGCATAAAAGCTCTCGGGGGGCGACACAGGCACGAACGGAACGCCCCCAAAGTCATCGTAGATGAAGACGAACCTGGTGAGCCAGTGGTGATTTTTGTTTGGCGTCTCGCACACCTTGAGCTCTTGCTCGGTTAAGTACGAGATGTCGTCGGCATTGCCATGGTAGATGATCGAAGAGCTTGCGGAAGACCGTCAAGCTGAACTCAATGTGCTCTCGGCGCATATAGCAGGCAAAGACGATTAACACCGAAATAGCGTTCGGGTTAAACTGCGCCGGGACTACACCAAAGTACTTAAAGACCTATTTTACCTCTGTCCCAAGGGGCAACCTTAACCCTGCCTCGAAGTGCAAGACGGGGAAGGCGAGCTCTCCCGGGTAATAGGTATTGATCGACTCGCCAACCTTGGGGGGCCGCGATTCAACCCACTCCTTCAAATACTCGTGGACGAAGTGGTGGCAGTCTTCGGCAGGGAGCCTGCCGAGAGGGAAGTCATGATCGGTAAATCTCTTCCTGTAGCGACTGCGCCCCTCACCTTCCTCAACTCTCTTCTTCCCCATGGTTAGGTGAAAATGATTTAGGCGAGATGGTTGAAAGAGAAGAAGAGGTGAGAGGAATGAAAAGGTGAGACGGATCGGCGAGACGGAAGAGTCAAGAGGGCAGAAGCTTGGACGCAGCAGAGGAGAAGGCACAGATATCTCCCTGCTCTAGGGGGGCAGGGGTATTTATAGCAGATGAAGAAAAATGGTAAAATGGGCGGGAAAAGTGTGTATAGGAAGGGGAAGAGTCAGTTGGCGGTCCACCCTCTCTCTCCTAAAACTCGGTTTGCATGCCCATTATAATCACAGTCACAATCACATGACAGTATTTAATTTAAAAGAAATTAAATGAAAATTAAGCGATTGAAACAAGCGGCAATAAATAAAAATACCATCCCACATAAGGCGGGCGCCATATTCTCAGGCATTATCGGCGAGATGGCAGCATAATGTATCATTTAATTATTATAGCATTAAATAAACAAAGACAGAAGAAAGTGCGAGACAAGTAAATAGAGCAGGTCAAGAGGAGCCATCCTTAATACAGGAACCATTTCTAGCGGCCACCGTGAGCCCCCGTGCAAGGGGCCTACTGGGCGAGTTGAAGAAGCGAACGACGCCAAGACCACTGCACGCGTGACGGAGCTGCACGTCGACCTCGCTAATAATGGCCTGAGGGTCGGTCCCCTCAACCCCTAACCCAGGGTCAACCTCAGAAGACAGGCGAGCTCATTCATTCTCCAGCCATTCGATTCGCCTATCGGCCGCCTGTCTATCCTGCTCCAGCTTACTGATGATATGCCCATGCTTCCGGAACATCTCAGCTGTCTTGCGCTTCATCTCCACCGGGTCTGCGGGGTCTCCCAGGTAGTCTTCAATTTCGTCTATAGGAGGAGGGGGCGAGACGGCGAGTCGCCTAAAGAGCTCCTCAGCGGGCGAGCCGATCTGGGCGCCTATGCAAGGAGTGGATGGCCACGGTGAGAGAGGCTCTCGCAGAAGGGTGTGTGAGTAGCGAGTGGGACAGAGAAGAGCGAGGGAAGGTTTTTTACCAGGATGGCGGGAGGTCCCGATGGCCTGAGAGGGGTCGTCTCGCCTCTCGTTGGGGGAGTAGAAGGCAGTGGTGAGTCAGTTTCTTCCTGAGGGACGGCGGTGTCATCCCGCGGGCTGGCTTGTCGGTGTAGAGGCGCGAGGGCTCCCTGAAGAAGCAAAATGATAAGCAGATGGATGAAAAGATGATGGACGCGAAAGCGGGAACTCACCTTCTCTTTAGGATATGCGGGAGGAGGAGAGGGACGGGTTTCCAAGACAGCGCGAGATGGCCCCTCGGCCGAGGAGGAGGGGCCGCCTGTCTTTACCTTCTTTTGGCGAGGCGAAGAGGACGGTGGGGAACTAGATAGAGTCTTGATCAGAGCGGCCACATTGGCCTTATTCTGCTTACGTACCATCGCTAGACGCTCGCGAAAACTCTGGCTTTGAGACATTATTACAGCAAGGCCAAGGAAGGGAGAAGTGTGAAAGGGAGGATTTCCATTATGGGGTAGGATTCCTATATTTATAGGATCTAGTGTGGGGCCACACCAAAGATTCCCTCATAAATACGCCCATAAATACGTTTTAATGACACAAGACTCGGTTGGAATTTCTTTCCGAGCTTAAAATAATCTCGAAAAGAGCGGGGATTGTATACAACCTCGGGCTCGTAGAATCAGATCAGGCTCGAAGAGAGGGGAAGGCAAGGCAAAATGGAGTCTTCGACAGAAGTTGGCTCGCTAAGCGAGAAGGCCCCAGCGAGATGGACCCAGCGAGATGCTCTAGCGGCTCAGGCGAGAGCCTTCCCAAACGAGATGGACCAAGCGAGATGGTCTAGCAGCTCAGGCGAGAGCCTCGCTAGGTGATACGAGCCCCATAGGAAGGAGCTCTCGCCCGCGCGATGGTGCTCTCGCCAAGCGCCAGTTCAGTTGGAAGGCGGTTCACCTTTTTTGCCCTAGGTGATTTTACGTTTTTGCCCGCGGTGGTCTGCATATAACTCTTCAGAACAGTGGAATTTGGCTGTTGGCAAACCCAACCAGGGGTATTTTGGTAATTTCAGGTCTGTTCAGTTTGGTTATTGGCAGTTCAAACTCAGAAAACTATAAATAGATACATAGGGGTTCTTCAAAAGCACTTTTTTCCCGGGACTGGAGAGAATTTTTCTGTGCTTTCTGAGGAGCTCCAAGCCCAGCTTTTGACTTTGGAGGGGAAGCTCTCAGAGATCTTCCAGGTAAGCAGTGAGACCTCCCTGCTGAGGCTTTGGGTCAGTTTCTAGTCCTTCACGACCAGTCGGAGGTCAGAGCTTGGGATGAGTAGGTGTTGGCTGCGTCCTAAATTTTCGAACTTCCGTTGAAGTCAAATTTTGGCTTCAACACAAGTCATATATCCCCCTTCTGGGTTTGAAGAAATCCAACAGACTGTTCAGACTATGTACATCCCTCCATAGGACAAAATGCCAGTAATTTGTGAGGAGGTGGATATGGCTGACCCAGTATTACTGCAAGAACAAGAGGCTCAAATGTCTAAGAAGAGATTCAGAGAACAGGCTGAGGCTAGGCCTGATTTTTAGAAATGGAGTCCAACCTCAAGAAGTATCATCTTAACAGCATGGAATGCAGTTGCTGAAAATCAATATGATAGAGGTAAGTGATACTCCAAACAAGAATGAGATAAATATCTTGCGCAATAAGAGAAGATTCACAAATTCAAGAAGGACTTGAAGCCTGGAAGAATCCCTGCAAACTCCATAGAACCTTGCAAGTACTTCCCTAAACCATTCAATTACTTTGAAAGGCAAAAGCTGAAAGCTGCACAACTTAAGGCCAAAGGCATTAAGGGAAAGATGCCTGCTACTGATACTGAAGCTGATGTCAAAGCAACTATCCAATCAGGCAAAGGGATTGTCATCAAGGAACCAGATCAACTTTAACCTTAGATAGACTATAATTTGAAAAACTGTATATTTTTTATTGTTCTTAAGAAAAAATTAACCTTGTAATCTCACCTTGATCATTTGAGAATGAAATTCTGGGTTGACAATTGTTTATATATCTATGTCTCTGAGTTACATGATTTTCCTTATGTTATTTCATTTCTGAATATTTGTGTGTAACATGATATCTTTGTTCTTGAATAAATTTGGTTGAAATATCTGGATATATCATGCTTATCATTTTTGCTATATGGTTTATATCATTGACTATGGGTTATGACTTCTCCAAATAAGGGGAGATTGTTGGGTACATTGGAATTTGTGTACCTGATTTGGAGAAGCCTCACCTAACTCAATGATATACATCAGGTTGTATTTGATGGTGTATTGAGTTAGTTTGTGCAGGCAGAAGAATGTAGAAAATATTCTAAGTACAAAAGTGTCGAGACAATTATTTTTATGTCGACGCCTTTGAAGGAGCTGTGTAGAGACAAGAAGTAAGTCTGTGTCGACATACAGGACTTGTACCGACACTCAGAAGCAATGTCGACATCTACTGTGTCGACACTTATAACTTGTGTCGACACACTTATACTGTTGAACTAATAAGTGTAAAGAAGCAACTATGTCGACATCCAGGACTTGGGTCGACATTCAGAGACGCTGTGTCGACACACAGGACTTATGTCGACACATTATACAAAGGCTGTGTCGAGAACTTGATAAAGAGTTGTGTCGACATTACCTGACTTGTGTCGACACATTCTACAAAGGCCGTGTCGTGAACTTGATAAAGAGTTATGTCGACATTTCTTGAAGTCTGTCGACACATTCTACAAAGGGTGCGTGTCGAGAACTTGATAAAGAGCTGTGTCGACTATTTTCTAAAGTGTGTCGACATAGTCTACAAAGATAGTGTTGAGACTAAGTGAAGAGCTATGTTGACAGTTGTTGATATTTGTCGACAACACCAAAGGAAGTGTGTCGACACCCAGGTAATTGTGTCGACACATACTCCATCTTTGTTGACACTGAAAGTGAGAGTTAGATCTACAATACTCTAGAGGGTGGGTGAATATAGTATATTTAAAAACTATTAGGTCCCTATTAAGTGCTATTACAGTTTTTGCTGTAATTTAAAAAAATGCAGGAATTAGTATCTAGCAAAGCAGTAAACCTAATCACAGGCACACAGCAAGAACAAAAGAAAAAGATAGGCAACTAGACGACACAAGAATTTTATAGTGGTTCCCCCTAACTGGGTACATCCACTCTTCTACCACCCAGGTAGAAATCCACTGCAGGTTTTTGATCAGGTGCCCTGCCACCAATGAGCTTTTGATCAGGTGCTCAAAAACCAACCCAAGTCTTTTGATCAGGAGACTTGCAACCAAGAATCACTTTTGAAGGGAGATGACAACCCTTTATATAGGAGGGGATGAGAGAGTGATGGTGTCTTCTCTTTCTCAATAAACTGAGAAGACTTAAGTGGATTGATGTTAGCAAAAGCTCCCCATGAGATATTGAATGGTTCAGGAAGATCTGGAAGCTTTGCTTCAGGGTGATAGGCCTTCAAGCCGAGTTCTTGACTAGCAGTGATACAGGAGCTCCTTGACTGATTTGATATATGTTGTCATTGGAAGTCTTGGAGATATATGGAAGAAGAAGACTCTTGATATTTTATGATTGTTCTTCTTCTCCAGAACGATGATCACTGCTTGTCACTGTAAGCTTCAGTAATTTCTTGTCTGTGTGAAGTTTTTTCATCAGAATGATTCTGCTGCTGCATGAATTCTTGCAGTCTGTATTTCTGTATGTCTCTCAGAATATCTTGCTTACATACTGAATGAATATCGATCTTGTATTTTTTCTCTGTATTTTCAAAATTCGAATCCTCAGTAATTAATTCTGATAGACTGAGAATAATCGGCATTAACGTATTTCCCTAACTGTCCCATGGAAAATCGGCAAGTAATAATCTTGAAGAAGACCGTAATCAATGCTCCTTTTAACGGATACATTCAGAGAATGTAGAGAATTAATTACTCAGGAATTACCGTATTAGAATGGGGACAGAAGGCCGGAAATGGCTAAGTCTGGAATCGTCGAACGAATAACAGAATTCGTCGAACTGAGTTACCAGTTCGTCGAGCTGAGATATTGTATTCGTCGACCAGACGGCTTCTGTTCGTCGAGTTGAGTTTCATGATCGTCGAGCTGGAAACTTAACTGCTGTCTTTTGCCAATTCTCTATATGAAGTTCGTCGAGCAGACAACTGCGTTCGTCGACGGGAGTTCAGCAACCATTCTGGACTTAGTCAAATATTGTGTTGACTGATATTCTATGTATTGACAAAAATCTTCTAGTTCTAGAATTCGTCAAGCAGAGAACATATTTCGTCGACCTGAGAAGTTAAGTTCGTCGACAAGAGTTGAATCTGGACTTAGAATAATTCTGAATAAATATGTTTGAAAAGATAGTCCAAGATTCGTCGAGCTGAGAACTGGGTTCGTTGACCTGAGAAGTTAAGTTCGTCGAGCTCAGAATCTAGTTCATCGACCAAAGTCTGAAGTTGGACTTAGAGTAATCTGGAGTTATCCTGACTTTAGTTTGTTGAGGAAGTATCCCAGATTTCGTCGACCAGAGAATGAAGGTCGTCGAGCTCAGCTCAGAGAAATATCTCAAGATCATCGAGCTGAGAACGCCTATCGTCGACCTGAGTTCGACGAACGTCGAACTCATTTTACTTGGTCTTGAAATCTTCTAAGTCTTGACTCTCTAACAGTTTTGTTGATAGCTGGTCCATCTGATGTTGACTCTAAGGACTTGGCCTAGACTCTAGGACACAACTTTGACCCTGGCTATACATGTTGGGTCACATCATCCTAAGTTAGTGCACCTAGCCCAAATTAACTAGGGATCCAATAATCTCCCCTTATTTGGGTGAGGTCACTAATATACTCAAAACAAAAACTTAAGAATAAACAAAGCAGGAAAAAGGTATATCTGGCAGAGATTTACTAACACATGCAGCAGATATATATGTACATGAGCTTTGTTTAAAACATATAACACAGTTTTAAAGAAAATACAGAAAAATTAAAATAATGTAAGGATTATTTCTTCTGCTTCTTATCTGGAGGCTTTTCTTCTTTAGTCTTTTCTCCTGGCCTAGTAAATATAATCTCTCTATTTGGATCCAAAGCCTGTGCCTGAGTCATTGTCATGTCAGCTACCCCAATAATCTTCAGTGATGTACTTCTGGGGACAACTTCTTCAGGATGTAGCTTCATGTAATCATCAACATTGAAGAACTTGTTTGTTTTGTCAAATCTCTTGAGTTCTTCTTTTCTGTATTTGGACATAGTGGAGTATCCTGATATATCTTTACCTTCAGCTTTTGCTTTGTTGATCAAAGAGAGACCAATTAGTTCCTGGAACCTGTCCATTCTTATTGTATTGGATGTTTCAGGATCCTCAAATGGAATAGGAGGTGAATATGGTCTTTCAGGTCTTTCAGCTTTTTATTCTACAGAGATAGTTTGTTGTTGCTGCTGATGTTGTTGTTGATGTTGTTGTTGATGTTGTTTTTCTGATGAGTAGTGCCTTTGCTGACTGCTTTTAGAGGATCTCCCTTGGTGTCTCTGATAAGTTTGAATGGGAGCAGATCTCTGAGAGCTAGAGCTAGTGACACCAGCTACTGGAGGAGGTGGAGAAGGTGGATCTCTTCTATACTTGTGAGCTGGTGGAGATGAGTATTTTCTACTTCTTTTCTTCTCCTTTTACTGATTTTTAGACATCCACAACCATGCTGGCATTCCTTTGTAAGGAGTGATATTTTGGAGGATATAATATGGAGTGTCATTCTTTGAGCTTGGCTTAGCAGTAGGAGGAGGAGGGGCTTTTCTTTTCTTTGACAGAAGTCTCTTCTTTTTCTTAGCAGCTTCTTCATCTGAATCCTCTTCATCATCATCATCATCAGAATTCTGAGGGTTATCATACAAAGCATCTATTTGTCTTAAAATGTTCTCAGATATAACTGGTTTCTCAGTTTGAACTTGAACAGAGCTTTCAGCTGCTTTGGTCTCTTCTGCAATGTCAGCCAAGATCAACTCATCTAGATCTGGCATAGGGTAATCATCCATCACAAAAGTTGGTGCAGAGATAGGTTCTGGAGCTGATGGAATGACTGCCAAGGTTGGTGCAGAATCTGAAATTACAAAGCTGTCACTAACTTGCTTAGCAACTGCTGGATAGACAGGAGAGGTATATGGAACAATATCCAAATATGGCTTAGTGAATTCAGCAGGAAGAAAAGTCATATGTACAGTATCAAAGATTTTTAACAAATCTTCTAAGTTAACTGTGGGATTAAGACTAAAATCACCAACAATTTTGAGTCCTTCGGAATCTGACTCATCAAAATCCATGTCAATATTAATAAAATCAATTAAATCTTAATCTATATATTTTGTATATGCTGCTGGGGAAGCTGGAGCATCTGCTGGAGCTGGAGCTGAAGAGTCTGAAGCTGTAGCTATAGCTGCTACTTCATCATCAGACATCTCCCCCTGCCTAGTTTCAGTGGGAACTAAGGCCAGGACCCCTGACTAAGGAGGGGCAGCAGTGAGAACAGAAATTTGGTCAGATAAAGATGAAATGGTGGTAGCATGAGATGTAATGGCCTCTGCTATAAGGGATTTGAGAAGGGGAGTGATGATGAAGATGATAGATGATATTGTAGAGGGGTCCAATGTGAATGTGGTAGATGTTGTTGCAGTTGGTGTGGAAGGGGCAACCATGGGAGGGATGATAGATGCTGATAGAGATGGATGGGTGACATCTTCCATGATGGTATCTGATGGTAGAATGTAAGATGATATGGAAGATAGATGTGGGGGAAGAGGAGATTGTGGTGGTGTAGAAATGTATGTGTTATCAGGGGATTCATTAGGTGTTGGTGGTTGATTTGCTGGAAGGGGGGAAGATGGTATATCAGTGATGTCAACTGGTAAGGATGGAGTGATGTGAGTTTGTGTTGTTGGAGAGAATGCTGGAAGAGAAGATGTGGAGGGAATGTTCTCTTCAGCAGGGTGGGGAGTGGTTTTGACATCCCTTGTGCCTTCAAAAGCTTTGATGGAAGAGGTGGAAGCCTTAAGAGGGCTTGGAGATGGTCCTCTCCCACCTGCCAAATAAGGCACATGTTAGCCTTTTATTGACATTTATCAATATGGTCTGAGAGACCAGTGATTCAACAGCCTTTTCCTGTAAAAATATTCCTAGAATCCTTCCAAAATAGACTTCCTTCTTGTTCTTTTTCTTCTTTATCAAATCAAACAGAATTTGTGCCCAGTTTATTGGCTTCTTGTTGATGATTGCACACATAACCAGAAATTGTTGTCTGGTGATATAATCGTGAGCAGTGTGTTTCCCAAGTAGCACTTTTCCAACCAAGTCTGCTAAAAACTTATAGGGGCAGACAAGTGTTTCTTCAAAAGTTTGTTGGGATTATCTCCAGTATAATCCATGAGGCTCAACATCATATTTGATTCCTCTGTTTCTATTTCTATTTCCTCTTCTCCATTTCTCAATCCAAAAATCTCAGTTAAGATTGCGGGGGTTAAAGAGACGAAGTTACCCGCGATGATGCCAGTCATGGTGTTCTCCTCTGTTGACGATAGGGTGTAAACCCATTCCCTGATTTCAGTGCTGTGCAGTTTGATCCTTCTAGTCATCAGGGTTTTAAGTTCTTGCTCTTCAAGGAGTTCCAGAATATACAGAAAGATTGGATCCGAATGTTGAAATGAATCGAAATACACGTCAAATCCAGTATCGAACTTCATTCCGGTGAGATTGCTTGCCTGAATTGCCATTGAAATCACCTGCAAGAAAGACACAGAAATGGCGATCAAGTGCAAGGGAACAAAAAGCACGGGATGGAGGTCGAAGAAAACCTAGATATAAGGTTTTCAAGAATGTGAATCGACAAACTCAGTTCCACGAAAATAAAAATAATTTTTCGAGCTGAGGTCGACGAAATAATTTAGAATTAAATCATTCGTCGAGCTCATCAAAAGAATTGAAGACAGTTCGTCGATCTTAGGTCGACGAAAATCTTCTGAAGCAAAGTTCGTCGATCGCTGGTCGACGAAAATTGTTTCACTCACAGAGAGTTCGTCGATCTCCGTTCGACGAATATCTCTCAAACTGGAGTTCGACGAACTCTGGAAAATTCGTCGAGTGCAGACAAAACTTAAACTAAGGCTTCTCCATTGATCATTCCAAGCTGATTTAGAAAGAATGCATGATTTTTCTCATCCAGAGGTTTGGTGAATATATCAGCTCTTTGTAAATCAGTGTAGATGTAGACAAGCTTAATTTTATTTTTGTCTACACACTCCCTAATGAATTGATGTCTTATGTCAATGTGTTTTGTCTTACTATGGTGAACTGGATTTTGGGCTATAGCTATTGCACTTGTATTATCACATAATACGGTTGAATTATTTAAGTTGAACCCATAATCTAGAAGCTGATTTTGTATCCAAAGCATCTGTGAACAACAACTTCCTGCTGCAATATATTCTGCTTCAGCAGTTGATGTGGACACTGATGCTTGTTTTTCACAAAACCATGATACTAGTCTCATACCCAGGAACTGGCAAGTTCCTGAAGTACTTTTTCTATCTACCCTGCATCCAGCAAAATCAGCATCAGAGTATCCAGTTAACTCAAATTCTGATTCAGCAGGATATCATAGGTCTAGATTAGGACAACTCTTTATATATCTTAAAATCCTTTTTATTAAAATTAGGTGAGATTCTTTAGGGTTCACCTGGAACCTAGCACATAAACATGTAGCAAACATAATATCTGGCCTACTTGCTGTGAGGTATAATAGGGACCCAACAATGCCCCTATAAAGTTTCTGATCTACAGGTTTCCCTGATACATCAGAGTCCATAACAGCATTGGTAGCCATGAGAGTTTTGTTTGCTGAGGCATCAGTCATCCCAAACTTCTTTAGAAGTTCTTTAGCATATTTTGTTTGAGAGATGAAGATGCCATCAGGGAGCTGTTTCACTTGGAGACCAAGGAAATAGGAAAGCTCTCCCATGCTACTCATTTCAAATTTTGAATGCATGAGGTCAGAAAACCTCTTGCATAATTTTGAATCTGTAGAACCAAATATAATATCATATACATATATTTGTACTAATTAAATTTGGTCCTTATGATGTCTAGTGAAAAGAGTTTTATCTACAGTTCCTCTTATAAATTTATGCTCTAATAAAAAATTTGCTAAGGTCTCATACAAAGCTCTTGGAGCTTGCTTTAGACCATAAAGAGCCTTATGTAATTTAAAGACATAAGAGGGATAAGTTGGAGAAACAAAACCTAGAGGTTGTTCTACATAAATCTCTTCTTGTAATACTCCATTTAAAAAAGCACTCTTTACATCCATTTGGAAAATTTTGAACCTTTTGTATGCTGCATAGACAAGGAAGATCCTTATAGCCTCTAGCCTGGCAACTGGAGCAAAGTTCTGATCATAGTCAATTTCCTCCTCTTGCCTATATCCTTGAGCAACAAGTCTAGCCTTGTTCCTCACAATGATTCCTTGGGCATCAAGCTTATTCCTTAAAACCCATTTGGTTCCAATAACTGGGTAGTTTTGGGGTCTTGGAACCAAATCCCAAACTTTACATCTCTCAAATTAGTTTAGTTCCTCTTGAATTGCAAGGATCCAGTGGGGATCCTGCTCAGCTTCATGAATGGATAGAGGTTCAACTTGAGAGAGAAAATAGGCATGCATCAAGTCCTGGTTGAGTTGATGTCTTGTCTGTACACCTGCTGATATGTCTCCAATCACTTGAGATCTGGGGTGATCCCTAAGTGTGACAAGATCAGTGGGTGAAGTTGGTTGTGCAACATCATTTTGAATTAATTCCTCCTGTGGAATTGTATTTGCTGTTGGTAGAGGTTCAGTTTCTTCAGCTTCATCTTCTTCACTATCTTCAATGACTTATGGAGAGGGATGAGTTGGAACCTCTTGGGTGAGATTTAGTCCATCCAATGTCTCACACAAGTGGGGTACCTGCAAGTTGCTACTGGTAGAAACTTCTTTCTTCTTGCAATACATGTTAGTTTCATTAAATGATACATGAATAGACTCTTCTACTTTTAATGTTGATTTATTAAACACCATATAGGCCTTGCTTACTTGGGAGTATCCTAGAAAAACTCCTACTTCAGCCTTAGGCTCAAACTTTCTAATGTATTTCTTATTGTTGTTGTGTATATAACATGTACAACCAAAGACTTTGAAATAGTTAATTTTAGGTTTCTTCCCTTTGAGCAATTCATAGAGAGTCCTATTTTTTAGTTTGTGAATTAGGCTCCTGTTCAGGACATAATTTGCTGTGCTCACAGCCTCTGCCCAAAAGGTTAGTGGCATGTATGCATCAGCAAGTAATGTACATGCATCTTCAATAAGTGTCCTATTTTTCATTTCAGCTGCCCCATTTTGTTGGGGAGTTCTAGGAGCTGAGAAGCAATGTCTGATACCTTCCTTCTCACAGAACTCATGCATAAGAAGAGACTCAAACTCTATGCCATGATCACTTCTGATCAATGCAACACGAGTAGAGAACTCAATCTGTATGGTCCTGAGAAAATCTATAAGAACCTTGAATGTATCTGACTTTGTTCTCAGAAAGAATACCCAATTGAACCTGGAGAAGTCATCCACTATAACTAAAGTGTAGGATTTCCCTCCTAGACTTTGTACTGCAATGGGTCCAAAGAGATCCAAGTGTAGCAAGTACAAAATCCTAGGTGAATCACTCTTATTAATTGATTTAAAACTAGTTTTAGTTTGCTTGTCTAATTGATAAGCCCTGCAGAGACCTTCCTTCTTGTAGGGGGCAGAAGGTAGACATCTAACAAGGTTGTGCTTAGATAACCTAGCAATGTTTTTCAGATTCACATGTCCTAGTCTTTTGTGTCATAGGTCATTCTGATTACTAGTTAAATTCAGTAAACAGATATCAGTTTTGGCAGACAGAAAATTTACTAAGTAAATATTGCCTTGTCTACATCCAATTAAAACAGTTTGGTTGTTTTTATCAATAATGTAACAAGTGGATGGGTTAAAGTATACCTGATAACCATCATCATATAACTGACTTATGAAGATGAGGTTATGCTTGAGTCCACTTACATATGTCACCTTTTTGAAGGTGACAACTCCTATTCTTATTTCTCCAATTCCTTCTGACTGACCACATTTTGAGTCACCAAAGATAACCTTTGGCCCCAGCTTGGACTTGTAGTTGATTAAGATATCCTTGCTGCCAGTCATGTGTTTGGAGCAGCCACTGTCCAGGTACCAAGTCTGATTTACCCCTGGACAGTTATTCACATGCAATATAAACAGTTAATTGTTTTTGACTCAGGTTACCATGGGTCTCTTGTATGGCTGATAAGTAAAATTAGAAATAACAAAAAATTCAGGCTGAGATTTATATCGTAGGGGGTGATATCTCCTAGGTGGTATGATCCAGTCAGCTAAGGGATTAAATGGTTTCCTAGAAGTATTTAAGTTTCTGTTGAAGTTATAGGTTTGATTAAGTACAGAAAGGAAGAGCTCAACATGTTTGCTAAGGTTAATAAATTTTTCAATGTTGATGACTATATGAAATTGCATCCAGAAGCAGTAGTTCCCAGGGCTATATCTCTTAATATCATAGGAGCTGCTGACATGATAATGACCAAGGTGCAAGCTGCTGATCCCAATAGGGAAATTATATTTACACAATCTGGAGACAAAGATAAAGAGGAGAAGAACAAGGAGAAAAAGCAGAAGAAATAGACTTTGAACTGTCATTAGTCTTTCTGAGTTATTTTAAAACTGCTTATCTAATTCATGATACAAAGCTTATTGTGTATATATATATATATATATATATATATATATATATATATATATATATATATATATATATATATATATATATATATATATATATATATATATATATATATATATATATATATCTGCTGCATATGATAATTTTTCATGCAAGATATATGTTTTCCTGCTTTGTAAATTTTTGATTCTATTATGAATCTGTAATTAGTGACCTCACCCAAATAGGGGGAGATTGTTGGATCTCTAGTTGCATTTAGGCTAGGTTCACTAAGTTAGGATCATTTGACCCAACATGTATAGCCAGGGTCATGGTTGTGTCCTAGAGTCTAGGCCAAGTTCTTAGAGTCAACACTACATGGACCAGCCATCAACAGACTGCAGAAGACTCAAGACTTAGAAAAAATTCAGAGACTCAAAAAAAATGAGTTCGACGTTCGTCGAACTCAGGTCGACGATAGTCGTGCTCAGCTCGACGATCTCAGAGAAAAATTCTCTGAGCTGAGCTCGACGTAATTGATTCTCAGGTCGACGATCTTTGACATTATACTTCAACATTTCAAGACCAGATTCTCTTTAAACTCTAGTCGACGAACTTAGTTCTCAGCTCGAAGAATTCTGGATCATTTATTTCAACATCTTAGTCCAGAAAGCATCTCAAGTTCTAAGTCCAGAATCATACTCCAGTCGACGAATTCAGGATTCTCAGCTCGATGAACTTTGACCACATTCTTGGCAAGATTTATCAAGTATCAGTTAGAAGTTCTCAGCTCGACGAAACCAATTCTCAGGTCGACGAACCCAGTTCTCAGCTCGACGATTTTTGGATTCTCTACTCTAGTACTTCATTCCAGAAATATCTAAAATATTCTATGTCCAGAAACATTTTTGCTGAACTTCAGTCGACGAAGTTAGAATCTCAGCTCGACGATCTTGATGCACAGAATTGACAAGGTTCTAGAGAATGCAGTTATATGTTCTTAGGTCGACGATCTTGGATCTCAGCTCAACGAACAAAAATTATCTGGTCGACGAACATAACTTCTCAGCTCGACGAACTCTGGACCCGGGTCGATGAATTCTGTTCTTCACTCGACGAATTCTGTGAAGTTCTAGACTTAGAAATTTCCATCCTTCTGTCCTTAGTTCACTGCAATAATCCCTGAGTAATCAATGCTAAAATATTCTCTGAATATTATCGTTAGACGTTGTATTGATTATGGTTTTCATCAGGATTATTGCCTGCCGTTTTTCAATGGGATAGTTGGGAAAATCAATCAATGCTAATATTCTTCAGGCCGTCAGTACTCAATGCTGAGGAATTCAAAATCTCTGATGGAAGAAATTCAAATTTCAAAAGGAAATTTACATGAAAAATATAAAAGGGATTTTTCCTTCTCTTCCTGAGTAGTGATTACACAGATCAGCTACAGAATACTGTCAGGCAAAAGAAAAGCAAGTCCTAGACTAGAAAGATCATAGCAAGCTGAAGAAGAACAACCAATCCAAATCAAGAGTCTTCTTCTGTCTTCTATCAGGATTCTTAAAAGGACAACAAATATTCTATCTGTCAAGAAGTTCCTAGAGTTCATCTAGTCAATGCAAAAGTTTGAAGACCTATCACCCTGCAGCAAAACTCCAACTTTTTGAACCATTCAATATCTCAGGAGGAGCCTTTGCTAACATAAAAATCCACAAAAGTCTTCTTAGTTGTACATTGAGAAAGAGAAGTCAAAATCAATCTCTCATCCCCACTGTATAAAGGGTCCTTAACTCCCTTCAAAAGTTATTCCTGTTGCAAGTCACCTGATCAAAAGACTTGAGGTTTGATTTTTGAGCACCTGATCAAAAGCTCATTGGTGGCAGTCACCTGATCAAAAACCTGAGTGGATTCCTACCAGGGTGGTAGAAGAGTGGATGTACCCAGGTTGGGGAACCACTATAAAATTCTTGTGCTGTCTGGTTGCTCTTTTCTTTTTGTTCTTGCTGTGGCTGTGCTAGTTAGTATTGGTGTGTCTGTGATAAGCTAGTTTACATTCGCTATGTCTGTGATAGTTTATTTCATCTTAGAATACTTAACTCTGAAGTTTGTTATTTATAACAAATGTTGTAATGTTTTTAAATATACTCTATTCACCCCCACTCTATAGTATACAAGATCTAACATCTAACTTTCACATGCATTTGCAACAACTTCTTTTACATGCCCAACCGATCTCTCAAATGAAGTCTTAACCCCCCACCCCCCCCCCCCCCCCCCCCCCCCCCCGTTTCGCCAAACTGCGATGATGTTTTATAAATATTTTTTTATTATAAAAGAATTTCTATTATATAAATTTTTTAATTATTTTTCTAATATATATATATTATATATATATATATATATTATATATATATATATATATATATATATATATATATATATATTTTAACGATTTTCTGTTCTGAACTGATCTGCAAACATAGACTATTCAAACACATCTCTATTTTCAACAACAAATTCCGAACAACTCTATTTATAAACTTGCATTTGCAACAACTTCTTTTACAAGCGCAACCGATCTCCCAAATGAAGTCTTAACCCACCCTAAGGGCGCATGTAGATCCAACAAATTTACTTTGAGCATCTACATATAACCAAATCTTCTAAAACGCTTCGAAGACTTTTCAGAAAACCCCATCAAATGCCTATCAATTTGTAGAGATCGTTTTTCAAGGAAAATGAGCCATAAATTTTTTTCCTGACGGTCATATATTTTTGGATGTGCGAGTTTTTTTGTTCTATCAACAAGCTGAAATTATTCTTTCATGTGTGTTGCTTTCGCGAGTTTGCTTAGGTGAATTGCCTTTTTTTGCAGTCACGAGATCATCAGTTTGTGTAGATCCCGACAGTCGATGCAAGGGTCCAAATGGCAAATGTGGCAAGTAAGAATGCACGATTCGGGTCCCCGGGATCACCAATTTTTAGGACATGATGACCTTGCCCTCGGGTGGTTCGGGTAGCTTGGGCAGCCTGGTAAAGCTCGCCAGAAGGGTGGCGACGATAGCGGTGGCGGGCGCGCCGCGGTGATGGCGGTGGAGAGGCAATCGACGGGGCGCCCCTGTGGAAGAAGCCTATAGCAAATATTTTCGGGAAACCCCATCAAATGCCAATCAATTTTCGGAGATCGTTTTTCGAGGAAAATGAGCCATAATTTTTTTCCTGACAGTCATATATTTTTGGATGTGCGAGTTTTTTTGTTTGATCGACAAGTTGAAATTATTCTTTCATGCGTGTTGCTTTTGCGAGTTTGCTTAGGTGAATTGCCCTTTTTTTGCAGTCACGAGATCATCAGTTTGCGTAGATCCCGACAGTCGGTGCAAGGGTCCAAATGGCAAATATGGCAAGTAAGAATGCACGATTCGGGTCCCTCAGATCACCAATTTTAAGGACATGACGACCTTGCCCTCGGGTGGTTCGGGCAGCTTGGGCAGCCCGGTCAAGCTCGCTGGAAGGACGACGATAACAGCGGTGCCGGGCGCGCCGCGGTGATGGCGGCAGAGAGGCAACCGACGGGGGAGCCCCTGTGGAAGAAGCCTATAGCAAAAATTTGCTCAAATTATCATCATCGTCATCATCATCGACATCATTACTGAGAAGAAGAAAGTAGCAAAAAGAGGAATAAAATTGCCTACAGGTAGCACTCTTTCTCTGAGAGCGGGTGGATTTTAAGCCGTTGAACTCACTTATTCAACATCGGTGATCTCGCCAAAAAAAAGGAAAAAAACACAAATTTTGAGACTCAATTGAACGGCGAGAACGCTACCAGCGCTCCTTCCTCTGGGAGCGAGTAGCGTTCCCTAAAATTATTTCAAAAAGAGAGTACATGCAGTGAGGTATGGAAGCTCCCGGTAGACTTTTTAATTCAGACTGCTGCATATATTAAGGCCCAATATATTTATAGTTCCAAGTAGGGGATGGCTTATAGCAGTAGGCCAACTTAGGCTGATAAGGCTGGTCTATAGGGCAAATCTGACAGAAGCATTTGGTTCTGTTGAGGCAGCCATATTGTTCCAGCCTGCATCCGAGCTTTCCCTTACAACGCTTTTCATAGCAATAACCTCTGCAATTAGATATCGTACATGTAACACCCCACCGAATGGGATGTGTTATTTTTCTGCAGCCATTTTTTAAATCAACGACCTTATTTGATGAGGTTAATGGGGTCCATGCGGCAGTCACTTCAAAAAATACTGATCAACACATTATTATTAATTATAATTGTTAGTTCATTGGCCCAAAGTAAATGCACATGAAAAATTGATTTCTATAAATAAATAAGTACGTCAATTTATCAAAAATGTCCTACCTAAATAGGATATTTATATAAAAAAGAAAGTCAAATTAAGCTAGGGATAGGTGTTAAATTTTCTCAACGTGGTCAGCAAAATAGCCCAAACACCAAATTAATATCTTCGGAACTACCCATTTCGCACGCTGAACCTGCGGAAAGCCCAAGGACTAGAGGTTTCACCCAACAAAACAATGGAAGCACAAGAAGGTCTTTTTATGCATTCACTTCTTTACAATCCGAGGCATACATAGCGAGACATGATTTTGCTAGTATTACAGCTGTAAACAGAAAGAACCAAAAAACAAGCCGGGCGGACAGAACCCGGAGTCCGCCGAGACCGCCGAAGTCGCCGAGGTCGCCGAAGCCGCCCGAACTACACTGCAATCCGTCGAATACCACGGAGTCCGCCGAAGCCGCTAAGCCGCGCGGACACACCGTTATTCGCCTCCTGCTGAACCCGAACTGAGGAACACCCCTACCCGCCTGAAGCCGGCGGACAGGTTATTGAAGCTGGCAAAGTTGAAACAGAACTGACAAGCCGCAGAGCGACCTCCTGCTGAGTCCGCAGAGACCGCACACTTCCAAGCACTGACCGAAGTCACAGCCAAACTCCTGGCTCCTTGAAGTTATCTGCACGACCTGCACACAGCAAACCGTCAGCCTGAAACAATCCGCGCGGACTGGAAAACACAGACCGCAGCACTTCGCACACCCCAACTTACTGTTCACTCACGTTACTTAGGTTACTGTAGATGTGTCAGGGGGGTCCTATTTATAGGCTAGGTGAGGAGTGTGGTCACCGCCCAAGAGATAGCGACACCGCCCCAGTCCGCGCGAATACAAACGACCGTCCGCTGAGTCCGCGAGGACTTAGCCGGTTACCAAGGAAAACCGTCAGGAGCAAGGCAACCAATGACGAACCCTCTCCAGTCCGCCTAAGCTAAGCGGACAAGGCATCAGCCCGCAAAGCTCCAACCGCTTCAGGACAGCAAACCCCCTTCAATGGCTGTCCGCACCAACCCGAGGCAGTCCGCAAGACTCACACCTCAATCTGCCACAAGTCCACGACCAAAGGCAGCTAAAAACAGACCGCCCGGTCACAGCGGACTCGGCGGATACGGCGGACACACTGAACTCGGCACCAAGTGTGACCAAGCCCAAAACCATTAAGGGCTAATGCGAGCTTGGCGGACGCAAAACCCCAGTCCATCAAAACACCACAGCGCAGACCACCACAGTCCGCGAGCTCCTCGCACTCCTGCCCTATCACAGCGGTCTAATCCCAGACACCAAAACCAGGCCGCCACAACGATCTCCACAGTAACTCGTCTGCTGTGCCACCAGAGCTCGACAAGGCCTCAGCCAAGCTCTAAGCTCAGTCCGCACAGCCAATACCGCGGACAAGGTAGTCCGCAAGCTTCCCGCGGACACGAGCCAAACCGCCTATCAGCACAAGCTTGCACCCGCGGCCTCTGAGCAAAGCACCAGTCCGCAAGCCTCTCTATCCGCAGATACCAGGCCGCACCAAACCGCGGACTCCATGCAACAACCCGCTCAGAACACAGCCGGCTTACACCAGACTTTTCACCAGGCCGCAAACCTCAGTCCGCCCAGTCCGCCAAAGCTGTCCGCCACAGGCCGCGCGGCCTGTCCCGTCACCCACTTCCACTTCACAAATTTCAACACTCCCCCTTGAAGTGAGAAGTGGTGACCAAGCCCAGCAAGCTGCGCAAGCGTTCAAAGGGCCCCTTCGACAGTGGCTTCGTGAAGATGTCAGCAAGATTATCTTCACTCCGAACATGCCCGACCAGCAGAGATCCTTCCAACACCTTCTCCCTGATGAAATGGTGATCAATCTCTATATGCTTGGTCCTGGCGTGACACACTGGATTGTTAACCAGTTTGAGAGCACTCTCATTGTCACCCCGGAGTAAAGTAGGCCCTTGCACTTCTTCATGGACATCCTCTATAAGTCTCCTCAACCAAACGGCTTCACGAGCAGCCAAGTCCGAAGCCTTATACTCCGCCTCCGTGGTTGAAACCGACACCGAGTCCTGCTTCTTGCTACACCACGAGATGCTAGCTGAACCGCAAGTGAACACATAACCTGAAGTAGACCTTCGATCATCCGAATCACCGCCATAGTCAGCATCTGTGTACCCGAGCAACGCAAACTCCGCATCCCTTCCATAGAGGAGTCCCATGTCAGAAGTCACCTTGACATACTTCAAATTCCTTTTGCCGCCACTAGATGAGATTGCCTTGGTTTAGCCATATACCGACTTACTCGGCCAACAGCATAAGCTATATCCGGTCTTGTAATCGTCAGGTAAATCAAGCTCCCAACAAGAGCCCTGAACACCAAGGGATCATGAAGAACCCTTCCCTCATCTCGTCGAAGCTTCAGCCCAGATTCCAGTGGAGTAGAGCACTTCTTCCCTTCGCCCATGCCGAACCGCTTCACAATACGATCAGCATACCCTTTCTGGCTAATAGAATCCCGCACTCCTTCCTCTCCACTTCCAGGCCGAGAAAGTGATGCAACTCTCTCAAGTCCTTCATCTCGAAGCGTATAGCAAGCTCAGCTCTGAGCCTTGCTACTTCCTCCTCCGAATTCCCTGTGATGATCATGTCATCCACATACAGCAGGACCAAGACTCGAAGCTCTCCCTTCTTCTTGACGAACAAGCTTGAATCCGAGTTGGAAGCAAAGTATCCACAGAATTGCAGGTACTCTGCAATCTTCCCATACCACGCTCTAGGAGCTTGCTTCAACCCGTAGAGAGCCTTCCTGAGTTTGCAGACATAGTCCGGATGCTTCTTAGAGACAAAACCAAGCGGCTGATCCATGAAGATATCATTGTCAATCTCTCCATAAAGAAAGGCATTCTTCACATCGAGTTGTCACAACCTCCATCCCTTGCTGGCAGCCAAGGCGATCACCACTCTTACAGAAGTCATCTTCGCAACTGGACTGAATGTCTCCTCATAGTCTTCTCCATACTGCTGTGAGAATCCTCTAGCGACCAGGCGAGCCTTGAACTGATCAATGCTCCCATCAGCCTTCTTCTTCAACTTATACATCCACTTGTAAGTAACCGGAGTAATGTCATCAACCTTGGGCACAAGATCCCAGGTTTCATTCTTCTTCAGAGCATCAATCTCTTCTTTCATGGCACCTTCCCACTCCTTCACTCCAGTGGCCTCGTTGAAGTTTGCAGGCTCTCGCTCATCCAGAGGACCTGCAAAGAAGCAGGAGACAAAGCTCACTGCATTCCCTTCACAGTACCGAGCCGGTGGCTTAACCACCCTCTTCGATCTCCGAAGACATGGCTCCTTGCTCACGGCTTCCGTTGCTTCTTCAGGCTCCACTCCTACCTGTGGCAAGCATTGAGCAGTGCTCCCCCTGCTTCCTGAGCCAGAAGGCTCAGCCTCAGAGTTCGAAGCAACAGGAGCTGCTGGTGAAACAGCAAGCTCCTCTTCCAAGCCTTCAGCAGCCACCACCGGTGCTTCATCAACCTTGCTACTTCCGGTAAGCTCCACCGAGCTACCTCCATATGACGTCAGCTCATCAAAGACAACGTCTCTTGACACCACGAACTTCTTCGTCACAGGGTCCATGCATTTCCATCCCTTCTTCCGCTCATCGTAGCCAACAAAGACAAGTTTCCTTGCCTTCGCATCCAGCTTTGTCCGTGAAGCATCCGGGACATGCACGTAGCAAGTTGAACCGAACACCCGAAGGTGTCCCACACTCGGCTTCTCCTTCAGCAACAACTCAATAGGAGTCTTCATGTTGATAGGGCTGAGTGGCATCCGGTTGATAACATAAGCAGCACAAGACATTCCCTCCGCCCAAAAGGACCTTGGGATATCTTTCGCATGCAGCCAGCATTTGCAGGTCTCCGTCAGATGACGGATCTTCCGCTCCGCTACCCCATTTTGTTGTGGAGTGTGAGAACAAGTAAGCTCCTGTTGGATCCCGTGCTTCCTGCAGAAGTTAGAAAACTCAGAGGAAACAAATTCACCCCCGTTATCAGTTCTAAGCTTCTTAATCCGCAAGCCAAGCCGGCCTTCTACCAACTCCTTGAACTCCACGAACAAACGGAAGGCTTCCGACTTCTCCTTTAAGAAGTACACCCAAGTATACCTTGAGTAGTCATCAACCAAGACAAGCATGTATTTGCTTCCACCAAGGCTGGCAGTAACCGTCGGTCCCATCAGGTCGCCATGAATACACTCCAATGGTTTCTTGCTCCTTGTTTGTGATTTATCAAATGGAAGGCGATGTGCCTTACCATATTGACAGCCCGCACAAACATGCCCATCACCAAAGGAGGACAACATCGGCAATCCTCTCACCAGACTTCTACTAGCCATTGCCTTCAGCTTGTCCATGCCAACATGCCCCAGCCTCTCATGCCAGATAGCCGCACTATCATTGGCTCTCATCCTATCAACATAAGCACTGGTGGAAAGAACAAACAAGTTCTTCACCCTCCTCCCAACATGAGCAACATCAGCCTTCACCGCTGATACGTTGCGAAGGAACCTCACGTCTGTTGGCCCAAACAGAACGTGATACCCAGCGTCCACCGCGTTGGTCACCGAGAAGAGGTTCTTCTTCATGCCCGGCACGTGATACACACTCCTTAACGTGAGTGGCCCCTGATCACTACCCAAAGACACGACCCCCTCCTTCTCTACTGCATAAACAGTATTATCAGCAGTGATAATAGCTTCATTACCTGAGTAAGCCTGCATGGAGGTGAACTTCGATTTTTCTCCGGTGAGGTGATGACCACACCCGGAGTCGATGATCCACTCGTTGTTGAAGTCCTCAGCAGATAAGGCCCGGACACAAGTGCCCGTCAAGAAAGCTCCTCCTCATTCTGCTTCTTCACTTCTTGAGCAAGCTTCCTCCTTTCCCGCAGCATGCTCAGGCTGCAGTTTGACCTTGCAGTCCCGCTTGAAGTGCCCTCGCTGATGACACCGGTAGCACTTCAGATTCTTCTTCTAGTCCTTAGGAGCATTGCTCCTCTCCGGCGGATACGAAGTTGAAGTCTCCTTCTCACCAGCGGCCTGCACCTTCTTATTCTTCTTCCCTTCCCATCCCTTCTTCTTGCCTGAGAAGAGGGCTTCGCTGCCTTCCTGATTCAGGTTTACTCCAGCCATCTGCCTTGCTAAGCTCTCCTGCGAGGCAAGCAGATTCTCCAGCTCCAGCAGAGACGGCTGAGTAGCCCACCCTTGAACAGATGTAACAAAGGCCACATACTCCTTCCGCAAGTCGCGGATAATGTGCCTCTTCATCTTTGCCTCAGAGATAGGCTCATCGGGATCCAGTGCCGACAGCTCAGCACACAAGCTCTTCATCTTTAAGAAGTATTTGGAGATGGAAAGGTCTCCCTGAGTTGCCCTGGCCAACTCATTCTCCAGGAACTGAAGTCGCGCCACATTCTTCCTATTGAACAACTCATCAATGGTTGTCCAAATATCAGCAGCCGACTCACATCCAATGATGTGATCAAACAGTTCCGGAGAGACAGCTCTCTTCAGAACGAACTCTGCCTTAGCATTAGTTCTTCTCCAGAGCCTCACCTGCTCAGCAGTACCGAAAGAAGCAGTAACTTCCTGTCTGTCGTCACCACCGACGACTTCCCACAGCTTCTCGCCAAGAAGATAACTCTTCATGCACGACTTCCACTTCTTGAAGTTAGTCGGCGTTAAGAGTTCAATGCCAAGACCTCTTGCAAAGCTTCCTTCCATTGCAAACACCTGTTGGTACCCTTCAGCAGCTCCGAGCAACAACACAGGTTGATTACCACTCAGTCACTGAGTCACAACGCTGGCTGACTTCCGCTCACGCAACTGAACCCGAAACCTCAGAAACCTGGCTCTGATACCATGTTAAATTTTCTCAACGTGGTCAGCAAGATAGCCCAAACACCAAATTAATATCTTCGGAACTACCCAGTTCGCACGCTGAACCTGCGGAAAGCCCAAGGACTAGAGGTTTCACCCAACAAAATAATGGAAGCACAAGAAGGTCTTTTTATGCATTCACTTCTTTACAATCCGAGGCATACATAGCGAGACATGATTTCGCTAGTATTACAGCTGTAAACAGAAAGAACCAAAAAACAAGCCGGGCGGACAGAACCCGGAGTCCGCCGAGACCGCCGAAGTCGCCGAGGTCGCCGAAGCCGCCCGAACTACACTGCAATCCGCCGAATACCACGGAGTCCGCCGAAGCCGCTAAGCCGCGCGGACACACCGTTATTCGCCTCCTGCTGAACCCGAACTGAGGAACACCCCTACCCGCCTGAAGCCGGCGGACAGGTTATTGAAGCTGGCAAAGTTGAAACAGAACTGACAAGCCGCAGAGCGACCTCCTGCTGAGTCCGCAGAGACCGCACACTTCCAAGCACTGACCGAAGTCACAGCCAAACTCCTGGCTCCTTGAATTTATCCGCACGACCTGCACACAGCAAACCGTCAGCCTGAAACAATCCGCGCGGACTGGCAAACACAGACCGCAGCACTTCGCACACCCCAACTTACTGTTCACTCACGTTACTTAGGTTACTGTAGATGTGCCAGGGGGGTCCTATTTATAGGCCAGGTGAGGAGTGTGGTCACCGCCCAAGAGATAGCGACACCGCCCCAGTCCGCGCGAATACAAACGACCGTCCGCTGAGTCCGCGAGGACTTAGCCGGTTACCAAGGAAAACCGCCAGGAGCAAGGCAACCAATGACGAACCCTCTCCAGTCCGCCTAAGCTAAGCGGACAAGGCATCAGCCCGCAAAGCTCCAACCGCTTCAGGACAGCAAACCCCCTTCAATGGCTGTCCGCACCAACCCGAGGCAGTCCGCAAGACTCACACCTCAATCCGCCACAAGTCCACGACCAAAGGCAGCTAAAAACAGACCGCCCGGTCACAGCGGACTCGGCGGATACGGCGGACACACTGAACTCGGCACCAAGTGTGACCAAGCCCAAAACCATTAAGGGCTAATGCGAGCTTGGCGGACGCAAAACCCCAGTCCGTCAAAACACCACAGCGCAGACCGTCACAGTCCGCGAGCTCCTCGCACTCCTGCCCTATCACAGCGGTCTAATCCCGGACTCCAAAACCAGGCCTCCACAACGATCTCCACAGCAACTCACCTACTGTGCCACCAGAGCTCGACAAGGCCTCAGCCAAGCTCTAAGCTCAGTCCGCACAGCCAATACCGCGGACAAGGCAGTCCGCAAGCTTCCCGCGGACACGAGCCAAACCGCCTATCAGCACAAGCTTGCACCCGCAGCCTCTGAGCAAAGCACCAGTCCGCAAGCCTCTCTATCCGCAGATACCAGGCCGCACCAAACCGCGGACTCCATGCAACAACCCGCTCAGAACACAGCCGGCTTACACCAGACTTTTCACCAGGCCTCAAACCTCAGTCCGCCCAGTCCGCCCAGTCCGCCAAAGCTGTCCGCCACAGGCCGCGCGGCCTGTCCCGTCACCCACTTCCACTTCACAAATTTCAACAATAGGGAGAAAGTGCTAGACTTGTCACCTAAGGTTAAGAGAAGGATTAAGAGTTTTGCAACCGGATCCATTTGTCGGGAAAACGCCATGAGTAATTGTGATCGAGGTGTAAAAATCGAACCTAAATACCGTGCTATTGAAGAAGAAGAATAATTTAGGATGTTGGCTCTTATAAATCTAACCTCTTTATATATAATTGAAATTCTAAGGTACGTATAAAAAGACTTGTTCTTTTTTCTTATCTCCTTTTTTTAATTCCAAGCATCTTTCAAATTTGTCCATCACATTTTTATTTTTCTTCTTTGGACATGTGATGCCAAAAATGCAATCAATATAATTGCTAATTCTAATATTGGTATAATATATGGTCAGGTAAAACAACAATATATAATCATATGCAAACGGTCCAAATGGCCAATAGTTTTGTTGCAGGTCACCCGATTTTTCACGGTCCGAAGAATCTGACCGCCATAGCTCGTAATTGGACCGTACGCAAACAGTCAAAGAAAAACAACAGCAAATGACGAAAGACTTTTTTTTTACGTGAAAAACCCGGAAAGGCTGAAAAAACACGTGGTCGGATCTGTGTCGGGGCAAAATCCACTATTTCCTTGGAGTTTACAAGAGTTTGGGGATGATTCCTCGCAGGGTGACAGGTCACCTCTCTGTTACAAGTACAAAATACGAAAATGATGAAAAAGAGATTAAGTACTTGGAGACTCGATGGAAGTGCTCCGGCTTCGAAGATTGTTAAGTCCACGGAACCTCGATGGAAGCTGCTGTGAACAAACTCGACGCCCCGGTCGGACCGGGTTAACTTGAACCGTCTTAGCACACGGAGCGGTCGAGCGCGCACGCAGTCACAGAGAAAGAAAAACTGACAAATTTTTATGTGGAAAACTCGTCAACTGGGTGAAAAACCACATGGCCGGATCTGTGTTGATCAAACCTCCACTAGATCTGAATTTTGTTATAGGGCTTTTCCAAGAACTCAAGGGTGACATACCATTTCTCGTTACAATTATTGGGGGGAGAGAAAACAGCTCGGAGGGTGACAGACCACCGTTCGCAGAGCTAACAATTTCTTCGTGTGTTGCGGGGATCTATACGCTCGTTGTATTCTGGAGTCCTCTGATAGTTCTTGGAAGCGGGAACAACTTGTTGCACTTGTTCTGATCTCTGGGACTTGGAAACTCGTGTGGTGCGCTGAGCGCATCCTATCCTCGGTGGATTGTCTCATATTGTACTTATAGGAGACATGAATTGCTGACTTGCTGACGATTGGTGGTCTCATTGCTGAGCTGAAGGCGTTTAATACTTGCAGTGGTTTTGAAAGCGGGACACACGAAGGTGCGCTTGGTGCAGACTTGATGGCAGAGCACGTGGAGAGCTGGCTGATGGAGAGCGTGCGGGGCGCTCGTTGGAGGAGAGCGCGTGGGGTGCTGACTGATGGAGAGTGCATGGGGCGTTTGTTGGAGTAGAGTGCGCAGGGCGCTTGCTAGAGGAGAGAGCGCGGGGCACTTGCCGGAGGAGAGCACGTGAAGCGCTTGTTGGTAGAGAGCTTGCGGGACGCTTGTTGGCGGAGAGCGCGCGAAGCTCTTGTTGGGTGAGAGTGTGCGGGGCACTTGCAGGAGGTGAGTGCGCGGGGCGCTTGTCGACAGAGAGAGCAGAGGGCGCTTATTGGAGGAGAGCGCACGGAGCGCTTCCAGGAGGTGAGCGCGCGGGGCGATTGTTGTCGGAGAGCGCACGGAGCGCTTGCTTGGCAGAGAGCGTGCAGGATGCTTATTGGTGGAGAGCGCGTGGAGCGCTTGTAGGAGGTAAGCGCACGGGGAGCTTGTAGGTGGTGAGCGCGGGTGGGGGGGAGACACTTGTCTGGAGCGCGCGGTGATGAGGAGCGTGCGGAATGCTGAGGGAAGAGGCTCACGCAAGGAAGCAACATGCGCGGGAGCGCATGAGAAGCGGAGCGTGCGGGAGAGCGGAAGGAAGAAACACGTGCTAGAGAGCGCAGGGAAAAGGCGCACGCAGGAGCATGCAAGGAAGAGACGCGCACAAGAAAAAACACACAAGGAGAAGGCGTGCAAGGAAACGACGAGTGTGGGAGCATGAAAGGAGGCCGCGCGCTAGGAGGCGGAGCATGCCGGGGCACGCAAGAAAGAGATGCGCTCGTGGGGCGTGCAAGGAGGCATAGCGCGCAGGAGCGCGCAAGGAAGAGACGCGCGCAAGGAGGCGGCGCGAGCGAAGGAGCGCCAGGAAGAGATGCGTGCAGGAGCGCGCACGAAGGCGCTTGAGGAAAAGATGCACACAAGGAGGTAGCGCGCGCGAAGACACGCAGGGAATATGTGTTCTCGAGAGCATGTAAGGAGGCGAAGCGCGCAGGAGCGTGCAAAGAAGAGACACGTGCAAGGAGGTGGCGCACAAGGAATCTCCTAAGTCCTTAGCATTTTTAATTTTGGAGGTACATATAAAAAGACTTGTTCTTTTTTCTTACCTCCTTTTTTTTATTTCAAGCTTCTTTCAAATTTGGCCATAACATTTTTATTTTTCTTCTTTGGACATGTTGATGCCAAATGTGCAATCAAGTCACAACGTTCAAACTATATGAGAGGATAACTGCTGAGTGGTCTGTTACTTCGAGCAACATATGAAGGGGAAAAGACGAGTCTCGACTAGGCAAAAGAGTTCGCCCAAACCGCCCAAGAGAGCTGATTTGACTTCTTCAAAATTGGGAGCACTTGATTTGAATATTAGTGTTGGACTTTTTGACCATATGAAAAGGGTCCAAATGGCCAATATTCAAATAGATAATTCTAATATTAGTATAATATATGGTCACGTAAATAAACTATATATATATATAATCATATGCAAACAGTCCAAATGGCCAATAGACTTGTTGCAGGTCACCCGATTTTTTTCTACTCTGAAGAATAGGACCGTCTAATCTTGAAATTGGACTGGGTGCAAACAGTCAAAGAAAAGCAGCAGCAAATGACAAATGTCACTGTTTACGTGGAAAACCCAAAAAGGGTGAAAAAACACGTGGTTGGATCTGTGTCGAGCAAAAATCCACTATTTCTTTGAAATTTACAAGAGTTTGGGAATGATTCCTCGGAGGGTGACAAGTCACCTCTCTGTTACAAGTACAAAATACGAAAATGATGAAAAAGAGATTAAGTTCTCGGAGGCTCGATGGAAGTGCTTAAGCTTAGAAGATTGCTAAGTCCACTGAATCTCGATGGAAGCGTTCCAGCTGGGAGAAATATCTAAGTCCACGGAGCCTCGATGGAAGCGCTCCAACTGAAGCGGAGCCTTGGTGGGAGTGCTCCCGCGGTGAAGAACGTCTTGCCTTGGACGCTTGATGGAGAATTTTTGCTAGAAGGGGAGCGGAGCGAATTCTTGAGTGGAGGATCGGTCTAATCCACGTCCTCTCCAGACAATCTCAGAGCTCTCTCTAACCTCTAGCATTGATTGTCTTCAAATGAAGGCAGGAGGGCCTATTAAGTGTTTTCTGGAGGGATAGGACAGTAATTGTGTCGGGACGGAATTCGTGCTGGTGAAGGACGTCGCTCTGTTTTGGTCACTTGGATCACAAATTTTAATGAAATGATGAAAGTGCCTGCCGGGCGGTTCGGGTGGCCCGGGTAGGTTGCTCGGCTACGGTGATGGTCGGTGGCGGCCGAGGCGGCTGGAGGAGGCGGAGATGACCAGAGGTGGGCATAGGCGGGGGCGGCGTGCGCGCGCCCCCGCCTATGGGGGGGAATAGGTGTCTTGCAGTGTTTTTGCGGAATTAAAATCGTACCTGCATAAGAAAGCAAAACAACATAGCATGGAAAGGACACAAGCAAATTATAGTGGTTCCCCGATTTGGGTACATCCACTTTCCCCCTTCGACCTATCTCCCAACAAGGGACGACTCGGTCACTTCACCAATAGGATTGAAATCCAATCCTTGCACTAACGGAAGGAACCCTTCCACACGTAGGAGTCACCACCCCCACAACACGGGTTGCACCCAACCCTTACAACTAGGAACCAACGTTCCTTTTCAACAAAATAGAAATTGGAGTGTATTAGAAATACAAACTACTTATGGAGAATAAGGTGTCCCTCTTCGTTCGACGACGTGTTCTTGAAGTCAACGAAGAGTCCACAACCCTAAATCTCACTTAGAGAGAATCTCTCCCGAAACCGGGCGGCGGCAAGAAGGGCGGCGGCTTGGTTCTCGGGATCGGCGGCGACAACGGCGTGCTGCGGCTGTTCTTTGGAAATTCAATCTTCGTAGCAAAGGTAGCAAGATCTTCCAACGGTCACACTAGGATTGATCGTCTCGATCGATTCGTAAGGGGAAGGTTTTCCCGATCAACGAATCAAGAGACAAAGGATCTCTGGTTAGACGCGTGAGACGTTGTGCTTTGCTGAGCTTCTGTCGTCGGAAGATCTGGAAGAAACCACGATCAAAAGCCGGCGATCAACAGGCAAGAGCGGCGACGGCGGCGGAGCAGGAGTTCCGATCTAGGTCACATCGGCGGCTCAGCTTTCGTTTTTCAAATCGCTTCATCTTTACTGTTCAAAAATACCGATGTATTTATACATTAGGTCTTCAATATGACCGTTGTGGGCCCTACCAACAAGAAACCCTAAAACCGGTTCAAAACAGCGCCTTGACATTTGATCCGGTCCAGCGTGCTTCAGAAATTCGCCTAAGGCAAAATCGGCGAGAATCGAAGGTCATTCTCGACGATTCGGCGAGAATCGAAGGTCATTCTCGATGATTCGGCGAGAATCAGCCAGTGATTCTCGACGATTTTGACTTACCGACAGATTTGCATGCTCTGATTTAGCCGGATAGAGTCGGCGAGAATCAGTCAGTGATTCTCGATGATTCGGCGAGAATCACTAGTGATTCTCGTCGATTATTACTTAGATGATTTTTCGTCTTTCCACCCATGAGCTGCTCTTTGACCCCGAATCGGCGAGAATCACTTGGTGATTCTCGTCGATTATTACTTAGACGATTTTTCGTCTTTCCACCCATGAGCTGCTCTTTGACCCATCCTTGTTCCTTGTCTGCTCTTGCATTATCACAGCCCAGTACTTGAAAATAAGTACACTCCAATAGAGAGAGTACACGTAGGCCAACACACTGATCTGCTCAACGAGGGATTACGTCGCGCAGACCTGTGTATATTGACCTACTGCACCCTGACATTGGTGTGTACTTAGCGTGGAATAACTGCAAGCACAACTTGAAAGATTTCATCAAATACATTGTCTATTTACCTTAGCTTGTTCAGGAGCTTCTTCAAATCAGGTACGTTGTGGATACAATACCCAACACTAACCCGCTCCGTGGAGAGAGTGTGAACGTGCAAGCGTATAGTCCCCGACATTGGTGGATTCCTTTGGAGGTGATTCTGAGCCCCGAGCTTTGGCAATGCTCACCTTAGTGGCCTGCCTACTTTCTTCCTACACATGATCGCAAGATTCTCCAGAATTCTAATTTTGAGCAATTACAATATTTATTTGCGTCTGTCAAATAGTTTAAACTACGCCGTATAATTAAAAAGTTTTTCTACTATATCTTATATGCCCATGATGTATTTGATTTCTCGTCTTACTTCTTTTTGAAATTTCTGAGCCAGCTAGCTATTTTCTAGTCCACGGAGTGATGATTTGCTCGAGACGTGCAAATGGTTAAGTTTGGAGGTGTGATGAGTCCAAATTTTACACTTATTTTTGAACTCATTTAGGCCAGTTTTATCGTCTTAGCACTACACTTGAGAGCCATAACTGCTTATATTTGCTTACGTGCTTATTTCACGATTAAGTGCACTATAGGCCCGTTTCTGTGTGCTTTATGTATTTCTGTGTTTTTGTTGTTATTTAGCATTGTCTTGGGAATGTGGTGTGCACGTTTGGGTGGCCTATCTGTCTCCTCTGCTGGTGCAGGGTTCGTGTGCGTGCTCCGGAACTGCTCGGGAGACCCCCGGCGTTGCACGAATACTGCGCACGACCACTGGACTTATTGCGCACGACCACTGGTCGTGCGCCTCCGGCCGTGCGCATTTCATTCATCGATCTCTGTTCGACGAATTTCTCAAGAACTTTTCTTTGTTCGTCGATCCTATTGCGCACGACCACTGGACTTTTTACGCACGACCATTGGTCGTGCGCCACCGATCGTGCGCATTACATTCTCATTTTTCCTAATTCTGCCCGGGTAATCGCACGAGCACTGGCCGTAGTGCGCACGACCACTGGTCGTGCGCCACTGCTTGTGCGCGTATATGCTGATGTTTCTATCCAGGTTGCAGGTCTAATTGGAAATGGCACACGATCATCGACCTACAGTGCGCACGACCACTGGTCGTGCACCACTGATCGTGCGCTCTGCTTTTGCTGCCTCCATATTTAAGGCCCTGCTCCTCGATTTAGGTCAACGCCCGTCATTTGCTGCGATCGGGGAGTGCGCGGGAAGCGCCATTTTACTTCTCCAGCTGCTCCATCACCTCCACCTTCATCGGGAGTCCATAGCCGGCTATTCCGAAGCTTTTCAAACTCTCCGGCGAGCTCCCGGCCATTGACAACTTCAACTCCAAGCTTTCCACCGGAGTTGGTGAAGAAGGCAACCTAGAGAACAGACTTAAAGGCCTTCGAGGTGACAGCTCGTCGGTACCGGAAGCCTCCTCGGACTGAGCCCGGAAGCGGATTGACAACTCGCTATTCCGGCCACGACCTGCGGTGGATCTTCACTCTCTTTTGGTTTACTCCTCTTCCCCTTCCTATGTAGTATGGAATGATTTAACTTTGTAATGAACATCAAGTTTTATTCTATATCTAATGGGATGTTTATAGTTTTCTTATGCTTGTGAGTAGTGTTTGTGAATGCGCCTCGCTCACTGCACATCCACTCCATACCCGTGTCTCACCCGATTGCACTCCACACAAGAACACTTCCATCCATTAGCTTTTCATCCACTCGCCCAACCGAAGTTCGGCATCGCGGCCGAAACACTCACTTCACCTTGCGAAGCGGTGCCTTCGACCTGCATAGCTTTTAGTAGTTTATTAGATCAAACAACCACAATCTTTCAAGTCCCTTTTTACTCTTTTTCTAAGTATAACCCTCATAACAATATTTTCTGAACTGTTGTCGCTCTATTCTAATTGCATTCCTCAAGAGACCAACACTCGGGGATTTATTCCCAAACGTTATTACTTGTGCGACCGGTGCGCTTGCCGATTTACACGCATGACCATGCACTGGAGAGGTCGGAGTTTTCGTTTGGATTATCCGAACATTATGTTGGGAGAGGTCGAAGTCTCCATTTGGATTATCCGACATTTTGTTGGTAGAGGTTGTAGTCTCCGTTTAGAATCCGAGTGGTGGATCCTGCTCACTCTTTCATTCAGGCTATCTTCGAACCGTTGTCGATGCGTTGATATCACTTCATCAGTTGCTATTTGGGCTTCGACACGGTGAATGAGGTCGGGATAGTTGAACACTGCTTTTCTCATGAGTGTCGGGTGGAAGCTGTCGGTTTGAATCCCTCCTTGAAAAATGCCGCACAGAAACCCAGATAAATGAGAGGGGCCTCGCTTCAGCAGTGAAGCATCGTAAATAGTCTTTGAGCGTCTCTTCCTCGTTTTGGCGTGTGAGAGGGATCTCAAATAATTTGGTGATTGGTGATGAACTGATCGGTGAACAGCTGTGTCAGGCCCGTAAAGCTGTCAATTTCTCCATCCTTCAGGGAATGAAAACAGATGTGAGCGTGCCTTTTCAGATTCGTTGCGGGACACTGGACATTTTAGTTGATCGGGAGCATTGTAAATTTGCTTAATTGTCACAAAGTTATTAATGATGTGCTCCATCGGATCTTTGGTCCCATCATAAGTCTCGATATTTGGCAGCTTGAATTCATGCACAATGGGGTGTGTTGGAACTTGTTAGTTAACGAGGAGCTTTTTCGAAGGGGTCGTCGTTGATATACGATTTGTTGCTCGCCACGCCCGTGCTTCTCTTCAATCATGTTGCACCTTCTCACAGATGATGTCAAACTATTGATGGTCGTTTAACGCTCCTACGGACCGGATGAATCAGACCGTCTTAGCTCAAGAGTGAGACATGCGCACATATAGTCAATAGAGAACCAACAGTAGAAAAGCGAGTCTTTTTACGTGGAAAATTCGGAATGAAAAAAAATCACGGGGTTAGGCTCAGTTCTGATCAAATTCAATAGTATAAGTTGAGTACAAGTATAAGCTTTCCAGAGGGTGATATACCACCTCTCATTTCCATAATGTTTCTATATGTCGGGCATTTGATGAAGCTAAGAGATGAGGTGCACATTCTCGAGCGAGTCGCGAAGCGCCTTTGAGAGCAGTCTTGAAAGTTTAGCAGACACGCGAGAAGTGCGTGTTGAGCAAAACGAGGATGCTTGCACTGGAGCAAACTTGTTGTCAAAGAGGGCACGCGGAAAGTGCATGTTCAACGAAGTTCGAAGGCGCACACTAGAACAGACTTGTTGTCGGAGCGGGCGGGGCGCACATGCTGAAAAGATTTAGAGCGGACACGCGAGGAGCGCGTGCTGAGCGGAAAAATGAGTGTTTAGGATGATGGGAGCTGAGTTGAATCCAAATGGATATGCCGCTTTTGCGGGGCTTTTTCTCCTGTTTGCGGGAGCAAATGGAGCAAGCGCCGCTGTCGGGAGTTTGTTTTTTCGCCTTGCGTCGGCGTTTGCTCTCGCCACCGGCGCGAAAACACCGCGCCAAATGAAGCTTTGGATAATTACACCATATCCTCAAATTAAAAATAATGATGGAAATTCATAAAATAGAAATTTTTTTAGTTGAGCTCCTGGACCTACTATAGTATACTATCATTACACATCTGAGCGGTATTTTCGAGAAGGTTGTCATTAGGCATGTCAACGGTATTTTCAAGGAGCTACCGTTAAACTCGTTAATTTTATTAATGTTGTTTTAAGATGCATGATAATATATGTATTAAGGTAAAGTAAGTGATATTGTATTTATTTTAATAAGTTGTATTAATTAATTGATAGGGATGGAGATCATTGTGCTCCGCTACTCATTTCGATGATCTGAGTCCACTGATGCATGTTGATGGTTTCTTCGAGATCTACAACTTTTGTGTTGAACATTTTTTCTAAAAAATACATGTACGAAGCGTACTTCCAAAATGCGCGAAAAATTAGGAGAAAGTGTGGTGCGCCTAGCCAAAACTGCAGTGCCCTTAACAACTCGAGATATAAGTCTAAATCAATAAATAATTTAATGAATTAATGATTTGAATAAAGGCATTGTTTGGCTGAGCAAGACTCGGTTTGATACCCCTTTTTTTTCTCCGATTAGTTTGGCAAGAAAACTGTCTAACAGTTTTGATTAGAGTTGTCACTTAAAATTAAAAATCGTAAATTAAATCAGAACCACAAAGAACTGAACCGTGTCGTTTGCAAATTATTCAGGTTTCAGTTTGAATTTTGGAACCGTAAACAACAGTTGTTCAGGTGTGGTTCCTTCATTTTATTATCCGAACGGAACCACAATCGCAACATAAATGTCTCGAGCGGTTTCAGAATTTTTAGACCCGATCCGGACTGCACTAGAGCATAATCGAACCACAATCTGTTTATTATTATTATTATTATTATTTATATTTTTATATTATTAATAATATATATGTATTATCGATTTGATTATACCTATATCAGTCATTTGACTGATTGCAGCTGTACTCTGTGATGGACCCTTCCAACATATAAAAATGATATTTGGTGGTTATTTAATTTTGTTAATGATCGTATTATTTATTTTGTGCACGTTTGTGTTTCATATTCCTCAAAAACTTCGATAAAACATCTGTTTTTGCTGAGTATTGAGTATTATAGTGTTACATGTTATTCATATGTTAATGATCATATTATGTTAATTATTTTCCTGGATATGATTTACTGTAATCATATAATATTACTCATTTTTTTATATTCAATGTGCCAAATCATGTATTATTGCATGCATATCTCTATTAATACAATTTTTTGTATATTTAAACTTAATAAATCATGAAATTATTGTTTCAATCATTTGAATTCCAAACTCTTTTTTAAATATACATTTTTAAAAAGATAATAATCTTTATGAATGTGTATAATGACTCAAATTATAGAGTTATAAAATGAGTAAAACTATAACACATAACCGATTGGAACCGGACCGAACCACAGAGAACCGAACTAAACCGTTAATGTTCGGTTTGGTTTTAGTTCTTGTTGAGCTGGAACCGGAATCGTTTGCATGACGGTTCCAAAAATTATGTTGGAATCATAACTAGAATTGGAACCGATCAAAGCAAATAAAATTTTTGTTCAAATTTAAAAAACAGTTACCATAGCAGTTCAGTTCACGGTCTTAGTAAAATCGGAAAGATGACGGCTGTAATCCTCACCCTATTGAAAAAAAAATTTATTTTTGAATGGATGAAATTTCTTAAAATGAGGTTGACCGTTGTGCCGAACTGCCCAAAAACCTTCTTAGAGACACGTGGACACGGTGGTATTTAATTTCGGTGTGACAAAAATAATTACGGAGATGGACGCAGGATATATACTATTACTATGTATGAGTAAAAATACTTTGGGATGAAGCATTTATCTTTCAAATTTTGCATTTTTATCGTAACATTTGCATTTTTATATTTTTATTTAATTTGTGTATTATTTCATTTTATTTTATAAAATATTACTTGATGTCGTCAATTTTTATTGTTTTATATTTGAAAGAATCAAAAATTTTGATGGTGTTGCGGCTCACTCAAGGCTCTCAGTAGACCGGTATAGATTGGAGCGGTGGAACGCACAAATAGTTAGAAAATTGCAGAAATGGATATGAGGATTTTTTTATGTGGAAAACTCGTGAATATGGTGAAAAATCACGTGGCTGGATCGGTGTCACCATACTTCCACTAGTTGGTGCTGCTTTACGAGGCTTTTTCAGAGAATGCAAGGGCAAATTGCCGCTCCTTGTTACAACTTGTTTGGGGGTGAGAAAAGAGAGACGTTCGGAGGGTGACAGACCACCGCTCACGAAGCTGAGTATTTAGCGCAACGTGCAGACGAGAGCACACGAGCGCTTTGGAGACTTGGCGGGATTCTGCTTGCACTTGAACGCAGGAATGAAGGAGGCTGGTGAGTGGTTGGTGAATGTTGGACGTTGGTCGTACTGCGGGAGGTTGTCTTGCTTATGATGGAAGGAGTGCTCGCATGGCGGGCCGTTCGGCTTCGCACAAAGATGATTGAAGGCGGTCGAAGACGGATGAAGATTTTCGAGGGATATGATCTTCGAAGTGTTCGAAGATATTCGAGGATGTCTTTGAAGATTAAATGAGCTTCTGACGGAGTTCCATAGCACATAGGGGTAGAAACGGAAGAGAGAGAAAATGAGAATGAAGGGAGATCTGCGGTGCAGTTATCCGTAGATTGTAACCTCCTTTTTTTAATATTTCAGACTGCTTTAGTAAAGTTCGTGATGCTTATTATTTTAACATTGTTGTTGCGCACACATTGACATTTTCGACTATTTGCACCAACCCATGATATGTGGTTACGTGGGATGTTATCTATAAATCGAGCGGAGGAGATTGCGCGAGGTCGATTGGATGACGAGGAGACATCCGGCGGCGAACCTTAGTCGGCGGCCGGCCGAGAGGCCGGTCGCGCGGCATATGGAGGCGGCTCGGTGCAGGACGGCACGGTCTGGCCGATCGTGCGGCATATGGAGGCGGCTCGGTGCAGGACGGCCGACCGCGCCGCTTTCGGCCGCTTGCTAGCGGACGCGTGGCAAAAACAAAAGCAAGTCAAACGCTAATAATATTTTTAAAATATTTTTTTTGCGAATCTTAAAATATTTGTAAAATAATTTTAATTAATAGTTTCTAATTTTTTAATTAAAAACAATTATGTTTTAATAAAAATCTATTTAAAGAAAGACCACCCGTCTTCGAATTGGGGGCACTTTTGTGTATATTACCGTTTGACTATTTGACCACATTGGTATAATAATATATGGTGAGGTAGTAGAATCCCTGGTATTCAAGTCAAATCGGCTATATAATCATATGCAAAGGGTCCAAATGGCCAATAGAATCCTTGCCTTTGTATGTACAAAGTTTTTTTTGTGCATATTCGCATCTTAGGGAGGTCCGCGTGCCGATCCGGCCGTAGGATCGTGAAGATCAACGGCATAGATTTGTTAGGCTCGTACTATTTTCACTTCATGATAAAACAGTTTTTGAGGAGTATTGCGAGAGAATGATCTGCATCATTGATCGCAAGATCCAACGGCTGGATCTGCGCGCGCACCTCCCAAATTAGGTGTGAATGCGTGCCAAAAACTGACTTGCATGTAATGAATTTGAATTAGTGTGAATGTATTGTGGAATGATAATATAGCAGGTTATTTACCTTTTAAAATCGTCAAATCAAGCATATAGAGTAGGTGGGATATTGGTATTGTATATGCACGCCGCAATGTGCACACCCCAATGTGCTCGGCGTATAATGTGCATGACGTAATGTGCACAACACAATGTGTTCGACACAATGTGCATGACACAATGTGCACGGTGCAATCCTCGAGGGATCTTCGAATGCTTTTGAGAAATCTTCAAGGGATCTTCGATGGCTTTTGAGAAATCTTTGAGGGATCTTCGAAGACTTCTGAGAAATCTTTCAGGGATCTTTGAAGGGCTTCGAAGATCTTCAAGGAATTCCTCGAGCTTGCAGGGATATTTTCGAAGGATTCCTGCGGAGTTTTCTTGGGCGTAGGAGACAAGATCAGTTCAAATGAGGACCTATGGGCCCTTTATAGATTTTGGGGATGACATTTCCATAATGAAGTGGTTATTGTGTTTGGCTATCTTTACATCATAACCATTTAATGTACTGTGTGCATACCCATTATAGGTGGTTTTATAACTATACGCACGCTCATGATGGGTTTCATTGCTATGCGCACACTTTTGGCTGATATATGGCTATGCGCACACCGCAACCAGATAATTTGTTATAAGCACACCCGTCATGGGGATTATCACTATTCGCACCCCGCCACCATATAATTTTCTATATGCATACCCCAATCACATATATTTATTATCTGCACATCCATTATGCTAATTTATTATACGCACACCCATAATGAGTGGTTATGAAGATAGTGGGGCGTAATGATGGAGGCGTGGAAGTTACCCGGCAGAGGTAGTGGAGGACGGGCGACGGTCAAGACACAGGCATCGGAGGCCGGCCGACGGCGGAGGCCAGTCAATGGCGGTGGACTGCTGAGCTAGAGGGCGCACGGGTGGTGTCATGTGTGACAGGATGCGCGCGGCCGAGTCCGTGAGGGGTTTGGCATGGCCCGGCATGGCCGCGTGCGGCCAGGGCAGCACGCTGATGGGACCACGCGCATGGTTGCGCACGGTTAGGGTCGCGCGCAGGGCTGCGTGCAGGGCTGTGCGCAACCGACGAGGGTCGTGCAAGGTTGCATGTGGATTCACTCGGTGGTGGGGTGGAGTGGTTTGCGCCACATACATGCGTCTTGACGTCCGTTTGTGAGACCAAATTAACAAACTCAGAATTGTGCGATACTGGGCACGTTGAAACTGTGTCGACGAGTCGGGCGATCTTGGGAAAACCCTATTTGATTTAACTTAGCAAATTATTCTTAAGTGATATTATTTCCTTTGATAATTACTCATGTTGTATAGAGAGTGTAATTTAGTCATAGATGTTTTAGGAAGTTAGTATAGTCAAAGTCATGAATGACAAGCTGAAATAAAGAAGAAAAATTTTCCAATGTATAGTTACGTCGATAAGTAATCGACTCATCGTCAACAAGAAGTCGAAGTATCTTTGACTGGAAGTCATCCCATCTTTAGAAGTTAAATCGATGTCACTCCAAAGCAGAAGACGACGTATGCGTTGATAAGATATCTACACAACGTTGATTATTTGATCAAGTCGACAGAGCTTCATTTTTAAGGCAGATCTAGATGCAATTTTCACTAGAAGTCAACGTAGTGTCTAATTAAATCCAGAAGATCTAACCAGAGTTATTTGAAGAAGATTATTATGAAATTCTCTCTTTAGAGTTGTTGGAAAAAGTCTTAATGAAAGAATTCTCCATAGAAATTCTGAAGATATATTTGGAAGATATTTGAATAGATTATGGTGATTGATGAAGATAAATATAGAAGAATATTGTCTTATGTCTTCTAAAGATAATCTTTCAGATGAAGGAATTCAAAATCTCTCATGGTTTGATATATCTAGAATTCAACAAGGAGATATACAAAAAGAGCATTGACAAAATTATCGACTGCAGTTCTTCTTCCTCATTGTTGTTGCAACAATAGAAAAACTAAGAATACTCTGATAGAGAAGTGGATCAAAAGGCTTATAATCTTTGCACCTTCTTCTAGCAAGGATTCATAATATACTGAAGATGTAGAACACTTAGTGCCTAAACAGTCTTTTGATATTTGCTGAAAGAGGACTCATCATAAAAGACTTTTCTTCTTCGTCGTCTTCTTCTCTCTTACTTCTTCCCACTCTGTAACTAAGTAAAGAATTTTAAGAATTCATCTTCAATGGATTCACTCATTGGTTCTAAGAGTCTCCTTACAAAAAAAAAATGCAGTCATTGGTTCAAGATCTCCTTATCAAAAGATATAGATTTGATTCTAAGAGTCTTCTTAACAAAAGACTTAGTTGTTGGTTCTGAGAGTCTCTTTATCAAAAGACTCAAATAATTGTATAATGTATTTCTGCCAAGATAGTAGTAGAGTAGATGTACTCAGATTTTAGGGAACCACTATAGTTTGGCGGTGTGAAAAAAAAGCTCCCGAGTGAGAAACGAGTTCACAATTCAGGAATAAACGATCTCAAAACCCACTGCAAGACATAAACATTGTATCAAGGGTTTTTTAGATTTAATCGAATCTCGACGGTTTTGGTCTTGAATGTCAATGTTTTTATAAAATTATCCATCTGAACAACATAATTGACTTTAATTTCTCTAATGTCAATTCTTGAATATTAAGTAATCTATTTCATTCAAAGTTTTTAAAATAAATTTTAAATTTCACTAAACCCTTAGGCTTCATTTGGCTGAGCGTTTATGGGCGTTGCGTTTTGATTAAATGCAACCGTGTGTCTTTTTTTCATTTGTTTTTCCGCCAAAGTTTCGAACGGCGGCATTTCATTGTAGACGTAAAAAATCGTGGATTGAAACCCTCCTCGTGAGCTCTGTTTCTCAGTGTTTTGTGAGGGGAAAAAATTACAAATCGAAATACTCTCGTCGCAGCGAGATCCGTCGTGCCGCCCCCCCGTGCCCCGTGCATTAGGGTTGCCCACATGCAGTAAACTCGCGCTCCGGCAGGAACACCGCCGGCGGCGGCCCTGACCGTGAGGCCCAGATCTGGACCTCACGTTCAGGGCCACTGGAGGAGCCCCGCCGGGATACCCTCTTCGAGTTCGTCGGGGTCTGGTGACCCCATTGTTGGGCTCCGGGCAGGCGGCCAGCAGCAACCCTAAAAAGCCAAGATGAGCAGGCGGCAGGGCACATGACTCCGGCACGGCGGAGACGCTCAGATAATGTGTATCAAAGTATATAGTATATAAACAGCAATATTATTAATATTTATTTTTTTCAATTAAAATTTATTTTGAGCATCTACATACAACAAATTTATTCTATAGCAAAAAATTGCTCAAATTATTATTATTATTATCATCATCATCCAAGAAAGTAGCAAAAATAAAGTACAAGCAGTAACGTATGGAAGCTCCATGTAGACTTTTTCATTCAGACTGCTATATATATTAAAGCCCCGTATATTTACGGTGCCCACGACGCATTGGCTGATAGCAGTGGGGCAACTTAGCCAGATAAGGCTGATTTAAAGGGCAAATCTGACAGGTGCATTTGGTACTCTCGAGGCAGCCGAATTGTTCCACCCTGCATCCGAAGTTTACCTCAAGATAGCAATACCTCCTGCAGTTCACTTTAGTACATTTAATACCCCACCGAGGGGTATGTGTTAATTCTCTGCAGCCATTTCCAAAATAAACGACCTTATCATTTGATGAGATTGTTGGGGTCCATGCGGCAGTCACTTCAAAAAATCCTGATCAACACATTATTATTCATTATAATTGTTAGTTCATTGTCCCAAAGTAAATGCACATGAAAAATTGATTTCTATAAATGAACAAGTACGTCAATTTATCAAAAATGTCCTACCTAAGTAGGATATTTACATAAAAAAGAAAGTAAAATTAAGCTAGGGATAGGGTGAAAGTGCGAGACTCGACACCTAAGGTTAAGAGAAGGATTAAGAGTTTTGCAACCAGAGCCATTCGTCGGGAAAACGCCATGAGTAATTGTGATTGAGGTGTAAAGATCGGACCTAAATACTGTGCTATTGAAGAAGAAGAAGAAGAAGAATTTAGGATGTTGGCTCTTATAAATCTAACCTCTTTATATATAATTGAAATTCTAAGGTAGGTATAAGAAGACTAGTTCTTTTTTCTTACCTCCTTTTTTTTAATTCCAAGCATCTTTCAAATTTGTCCATAGTATTTTTATTTTTCTTCTTTGGACATGTGATGCCAAAAGTGCAATCAAGTTACACCGTTCAAACTATATGAGAGGATAACTGCTAAGTGTCTGGTTACTTCGAGGCGCATATGAAGGGGAAAAGACTGGTCACGACCATATGCAAAGGGTCCAAATGGCCAATAATCTAATAGCTAATTATAATATTTGTATAATATATGGGCAGGTAAAACAACTATATATAATCATATGCAAACAGTCCAAATATCGAAATATCGCAATATTTGGCGACCCCCTCAGAGGTCGCTGCAAAGACGATGACCTTCCGGAAGATGGAGAGGTCGAACGAGATCCTCTCTTCCCGGTGGAAGTAGAGGAAGCCCATGATGATCGCCACACCATTGGGATTGATCTGGGCGGGTGCAATATCGCAATATTTGGTGATATTCGGGCCACAATGGAAGTCGCATGTCGACTTCGAAGTGGCGAAGGGATAAGACCATTCCACCTTCGATGTAGGTGTTTAGTCGCTCGTTCCGGGCGGGGAGCCTGGCCGAGTATCCCTCTGGAAGATGTCTTTGGCGGAAATCTTCCAGATCTCGCTCCGTGGTGACAGACTTCTTGAAGACCGCATCAGCAATGTTCGTCGTATGGGCCTGTCGGCGAGCACTAACATCGTCTCCAACCATCTTAAGCGAGTTGTGAGTGCGAGAAAGGAAGTTCGAGTAGGGAGAGAACGAAAAGGAAGACACGAGCAAGGGAAGTTACTCATGAGCAAAAGTCAGAAATCGCAACAGCGTACTAAAGTCTCACCTACCCCTTCTACTTATAGGCAGAGGCCAGAGGGGGGGTTATATTTCGTCCTTAGACGAGTATCCCCCTAAGTCGCGTCCTAACTGTTAGATCTATCCTAGTCACGAGCCCTATCTCGCACAAACCTGTACAAAATCTCGCCAGCTTGCCAGAACCTGCACAGAAATCAAGACATCGCAGGAAGAACAAGCAAAAAGCAATCATAGAAAGTACAATCTCGGCAGAATCAGCGTGAGATTCAAACTCGCTTTTTACAAATAAATATTGTTCTTTATATAGTCTCCAGTAGGCGAGTTTGAACGAAAGAAAAAGAAAAAAAAATTCCTAAGTCCTAGGAGGCCCTCGATCAGGAGGATGCTGATGTCGCCCTGCCCATCCCATCTCGCGAGCTCGTCGAAAGTGCTCGGTCGCCACCGCAATTGCGTCGTCGCCTCGCCGCAGTTGCTCTTCCATCCTCGCCAGCCGTCCGATAGACCCCTTGCTCGCTCTTATGCCAACCACTTCCTCACCAAAGAGCTGGACGTGATGATTAGTCATCGCTAGCTGCCTGTCCATCTCCTGGATCATGTGGAAGCGAGCCTCGTAGGCCCTCGAGCTATCTCGCAGCTCTTCCATCTTCGCCATCCTTACCTCCAGTGTCGTGATTCAGGGATGAGGTTCGTAGATGGCGAGTTGGTTGTACCTGGCCTCCAGCTCGATGTAGGCGCGAGCAACAACATGGCGATATTCCTTCCCGGAGAGCCCGAGGGCATCGATGAAGGCACCTCCAGGCATGGACGGGCGACCTGTCAAAGCAGACCAAAATCACCAAAATCAGTTAACATATGACAACAAGTCAAATCTGATCAGTAGTAATGCAAGCTACCTAGCCGTGGAGATCGAGACCGCCGAGGAGAAGGGTTGCGACGAGCTGGTTCTCGCGGGCCTGATGACGAGCCGCCACGATGCTCGGCGGGCTGCCCCTGGACGCGACCTCCCAAGTCGTGACTCCTATTTCTCGGCGGGAAGTAGCTTGGGCGCCTCCTTTCCGGATCTCGCGCCAAACCCTCCGGCGGGAACTGAGGTCCCGAGGTGCCCGGGTAGAGTTCAGAGCGAGGTTCGCCGCCCGAAGGCCGAGGAGGCTGCGACGGCTAGGCAGTGCCCGCCGGTTGTCACGAGCTTGCCAGTAGAGGTGGAGGTGACAAAGGTGTGCTCCTCGATTTTTGCAGTTTAGCCAGAGGAGGTGGCTGCGGCAACGGAATACTCATCGTCAGCAGCGTGGTTTTGGCCAGTAGAGGCGGCAGCGGCGGTGGGATACTCTTAGCCGGCAGCGTCAAAGTGACCAGAGGGACTTTGCTCGTCCCGGGCTGTGAGGTCTTAGTCGTCGGTGTGGTCTTGGTCGCCGTAGGATCTCCCTTAGTTTTCGGAGAAGCTTGTTTTTCTATCCCCTTCTTGGAGCCGAGGTTGTTCCAGACACTGTGCGGGATCCGGAGCGGAGGCTGAGCTCCGGGTGCGACCAGCGGAACTCCTCGCAGCGGGGTGACATCTAGGATCTTGCCTGGAGTAGTCATAGGGGGAATTGCAGACACAAGGACGACTTAGTATGAGAACAGGATGATGCACGAACTTCTATAAAGATCGACAAATTGTCAACCTTGCGAGGCAGCGAGATCTGCCTGCAGTTTAGGTGGTGACCTAACGACTTCCGCAACAGAAGTATCTGGCGAGGAGAGCAAAGAGATGTCGGGGATGGAGGACTCATGAATGTCGGGGACCCAGATCTCGAGCAGAGATTCGGCTTGGAGGAGCTAAGGTCTTCAGCTTCTTCTTCTTGTCGGGAAAGATCGGCAGCGCCTTCATTTTCTCGGCCTTTCGTGAGTTAAATCCGGGCAGCGGCGATCTGGCTCTTGTCCTCGGCAGATTTCGACATCGCGTCGTCAAAATGTGTGCCTCAAAGACCAGCCACCCCCAAAGAAAGCAGGTATCCATCAAGGGATAGTAACCCAGATACTCGCAGTCGCCGTTAGCTGGATGTTTCTTTACGAGTTCCTACGTCGCTCCAAAAGAGTGATTTTGTACAACTCGTATTCGTCGAGGGTGGACCCCTCCAGCATCCATCAGGTCAGCGCCGAATGTTTCTTTACGAACGTCGCTCATTTTGTACAACTCGTATTCGTCGAGGGTGGACCCCTCCAGAGCCAGGTCAGCAGAAGTCAAAGTCAGCAAGTCAAGACAGAGGTCAGAGTCAACGCGCCAGGCAGCAGAAGGCTTAGGCGAGTATGGTAAGCTCCCCTCATATACTCGCCAGGTAGGCGACTAAGCATGATACTCGCCTAGCCGTGCGAGCTCCTCCAGGAAGTTGCCTAGTCGCCGAGGGGTGGGGCTATAAATAAGACCCACCCCCTCCTCGAGGAATCTCGATGGTTTTTGTCTCGAATGTCAATGTCGTTATAAAATTATCCATCTGAACAACAGAATTGGCTTTAATTTCTCTAATGTCAATTCTTGAATTCCAATATCGTTGAAACGAACAGACTTTAAAATACTGTAAGTAAAATATTTTCATTCAAAGTTTTTAAAATATATTTTAAATTTCATTAAACCCTTAGGCTTCACTTGGTTGAGCGTTTATGGGTGTTGCGTTTTGATTAAGCGCAATCGTGCGTCTTTTTTCCATTTGTTTTTCCGCCAAAGTTTTGAACGGCGGCGTTTCATTGCAGGCACAGAAAATTGCGGATCAAAACCCTCCCTATGAGCTCTGTTTGTCGGTGTTTTGTGAGGAGAAAAAATCACGAATCTAAATGTTCACGTCTCTCTCTCGTTGCCGCGAGATCCGCCGTGCCTCCCTCACTTGCCCCACGCATTAGGGTTGCCCACAGACAGTAAACCTGCAGTACTTTTTTAGGTGCGCTGCTGGCGGCCTGCCCGGAGCCCACAGGCGGGCTCGCTGGACCCTGGCGAACCCGCCGGGGCTATCTCGGCAGCGCTCCGACAGGGACACCGCTGATGGTAGCCCTGACCTAGAGGCCCAGATCTAGGTCTCACGGTCAAGGCCACTGCCAGAGCCCCGTTAGGATACTACTGGCGGGTTCGCCGAGGTCGACCTACTCCGTGGCATGCCTAAGTCGCTCCTCCGCCCGCGTGATGTGCACCCCCGGAGAAGTAACTCCATCCCCGTCAGTTGGACACCTCATTCCATCCAAAACTGCGAACCGCTCCTCCGCCTTGGCCTTGTCCTCGTCTACCCTGTTGCAGACCTCCTGTAGCAACAAGGATTGTTTTTGGAATAGCCGCGTCAACCGCTTCTTCATCACCTCAGCATCCAGCGGGTCGCCCAGATATTCCAAGATATGATCCATAGAGGGGGAGGTGAATACCCCTCGCTGATGTCAACGTCAGAGAAGGAGATCGCGTTAAAGCCTACAAAAGGAGAGATCGGAAAAAGCCAGCAGGCATAAAAGAGCAAGAATACAAACTCATCTGGAGTCGGCACGTCGCCCACGCCGGCATATGGCCGCGAGGTGCGTAGCCGGCCCTGATAGAGCCCCCCTTCAAGAACTGCGAAGGATTTCCCCAGCCCGGGAGGAATTGGCGACTGAGGAATCGCCGGAGGGGGATGCCCCTGGGCCGAAGGGCTGGCGACCCACTCAGTTATCAGTGGGAGGGAATGACCCTGCTCCCCTACATCTCCTCCGTCAAGGGAGGTTAAAGAAAGGTGGGATTTTTCACGAGGTGGGACCCACCAAAAGTCTCCTACAAAAAAAGAAATCAGAGGCTGAATGCTAGGCGGGCTAGCCAGAGCAACCGACCCGCGAATCACGGTCGTCTCGCTCTCGCCAAAGCTAGGCGGGCGACAGGAGGTCCGTACGGCGGCCCGGCTCGCGCTCGCCTACGATGGAAGGTGAGCTCATCCGCCCACCAGGGGGCGACCTCGGCACCGGCCGCCGAGCTGGATCCTGGGGGGACATTCGCAGGATTTGACCGTCTGACGATCTTACCTTTCTTCAGCACTCTAAAATCTTCCTAAAGCCCTTGGGTCCGTTCCTTGAGGGGGCATGAAGAAGTAAGTGTGTGATCACCCCTTTCTCGTACGATCCAGAATTAATGTTTAAATTAATATTAATAATTTTTGCACATATTACTAATAAAATCTATAAATTTTAATCATTTATCTCGTGCCAACCATGGGGCAGCATCAAGAATTTGCTCTCGTGGGCGACCACACCGTCCCCTTCGGGGGGGCGGCCGCGCCTAGCCACCACGCGCCAGGGGCGCACGGTTGGCCGGCCACCGAGGGGCGATCGCTATCGTGTGCGCGGTGGGCGTGCTCGCATTTCTTCAGACACAGACATCGTTCAATTGATAGTTAACTATTTGGCGCGGTGTTTTCAGCTCGGGAGCAGACGCAAGCGCACGCATGGCCGGCGACGGCGTTCGCCGCGTCTGGGAGGTTAAAGAAACTTTTGGGTGGTGGGATTTTTCTGTGAATAAGAATTGGCCGAAGGCTCGATGTCAGTGCCGCCTGTATTTATAGCACAGGTGTGAACCGCAAGCCACCTGTAGAAATTGGTGGGATCGCCTGGTGCCCACCAAAAGACTCTCTTCTTCTTTCCAGCTCAGGGTGTTCGTCGCCGCTTGGAGGAGTTAACCGCCGGCGTTGTGAAGTTGTTGTCGGGCTCGGTTGGAGTTGCTCGCCGGCGTTGCACTCACGGCGTGCGCCGAGCCTCGACAGGTTTCTCTCGGTGGTGGCGTTGTTCTTCTTGGGGTTGGATGATTCTATCCAGATCTACTACTTTCTGAGCTTTTCACCGGACGGTCTATTTTTCTCATGTATTTGATTTATATTTTCATTATAATAAATTTGTGGTCGTTTTGTGTTCTTGCTTAAAAGTTGTGCCTGCGGAGCGGGGATCGTGTACAACGTTCCGGTTTGGGTTTGGGTCCTCATGCTCCCTATCTTTCGCCGAATTAATCAGTGGGTTCACCAGGCTAGGCGGGCTAGCCAGAGCAACCGACCCGCATCGGAGATGGATGAGCGCGCCAAACAGCCGGCGGGCAAGTCTAGACGGTCGGCTCGCTCTCGCCAAAGCTAGGCGGGCGAGCTGCGCGAGCCGGCCCAGGAAGGTGGTAATGCAGGAACACTAGTTCACTCTCGCATGTGGTTGGTGTGAAGGTGGAGGAAGGGGCGACCTTGTCGCATGCAGCCCGCCTCCGAATAGAGCGGGCGAGTCACGGCGGCCCGTCAAATGCTCGCGCTCGCCTAACGATGGAAGGTGAGCTGCGGGAGCGACAGGCAGTTCGCTGGAAGTCCGCCCACCAGGGTGGCGAGTTGCTACCATTGGCAAGTTGCTCCCGTGTTTGAGAAACACGCCTCGTAGGGTACAAAGACAAAATTACCTGGATGCCCTTGCTGGAGGTGCAAATAGCTTTTCAGAACAGCGGAGTTACGCTGTTGGCAGACCACTTTTTGGCTGTATATAGCAGTTTAGAATAGTTCTCGGAGGTTGGCTATTGGGTACAGTCCATTTTCAGAAATCTATGAATAGGTCCCAAGGGGTACAGGGACGGTGGACACTAGGCATGACGGAGCTCACTTGTTCCCCGGTCTTACCCAAGCTAGCGCAGGAATTTGATTCTGGAGGTAGACTCCAGAGGAGCAGTTTTCGGCGAGATCTAGCTACGGTGGGAGGGGAACCGTGCACTGCGAGCTAATGCAGTGCGGTATCTTCCGGATGGGGACCACGTGCGAGGTGGTGGGACATGATTTCTGCGCCTGACAGAGTTGATGGCGAGGTGGTGCAGGGGAGCCCTTAGGGAGTCAGATTTAGCGTTCCTTGCGTCGACTTCGGAGGTTGAGCTCGAGCAGGGATAGTCGTTGGAGCAGGTGGCTCGCCTCAGGTCCTTGAGGTGGTGCTTCGTGCAGAAGTGTAGTGCAGTGTGTGATCACCCAGGTGGTGCTTCTCAAGAGTGATGGTTCTGGACTGCAAAGGTGGTGATACTGAATTCTCGGTTTCAACAGATCCGGTTAATGTTTTAATTAATATTAATAATTTTTGCACATATTGAGGACTCCCAAATCAAAATATATAAATTTTAATCATTTATCTCATAGAATTTTTTTCCACTTTTGGGGCAGTGGGATGCCAAAAATGGTGAGCATTGACTTATATCTCCTTGCCATTCTTGAATAAGAATGGCCAATAATCCCGTGAATGTGTGCCGCCTGTATCCTTTTTGAAGGCATCCTGAGCCTTTTAAAGTATCAGTGCCGCTGAATCTTGGCAATCATGTCTGATACGCAATGGCCACCTGTGAATTCAGAGGAAACAGAGCCCACCGTGGCTAATGCCTGCTTTTGTTTTTGCCACGAATAAGACATATGTGGCTATTACATGTGGGCGACCACACCGCTTTCGGCACGCGGCCTTGGGCGGCCGGTCGTGGCCGAGGGGTTCGTCGCCGCTTGGCCATTTGCCACCACGCGCCAGGGGCGCGTAGTCTAGGTTGGCCGGCCACCGAGGGGCGATCAGAGGTGGCGGTTGTCGCTGCGATCTCGACGGAGGTTTCTCTCGGTGTGCGCGTTGTGGTTTCGGTGGTGGGGTTGGCGTGCTGATCGCGCGAGATTGATCGTTGAAGGTTCGGGACAGATCTTGTGCGTCCGCGAGGCGGAGTTTTTCAGTCCAGATCTAACCTTCTTGCGGATTAAGATAATGCGCGTCTGGGACATCCGCGTGCTAATTGCAGCCCGGACGGTCTATTTTTTCCTGTATTGTGAGTGACCCCATCAGATGGGATTACTCGTTACATGCATATAATGGGGATCTCATGCACAATTGATAGTTAAGGGCTCATTTGGCGCGGTGTTTTCACGTTGGTGTCAGGAGCAGACGCAAGCGCACAGTGGCAAAACAAATGGCCGGCGACGGCGTTCGCCGCGTCTGATCACGTTGCGCCCTGAGAAATGAAACGAAACGCTCCATTTCGAACCCCCGCCTCTCCCCTCCAACTCCAAACGGCGGCCCAATCTCCTCCCGCCCCGTCTCCTCCCGTCACTCCAAATGAGGCCTAACTCTTCGTTTGACGTGACATTTCTTGCTCCCATGAGTTTGAACAAAAAAGCCTCCGTCATAAAATATATGTTTGACATGACAAAGATTATATATGCCATCAAAAAGAATAATAAAAGTAGATTAAATTTCTTAGAAGAGGTCGTGCATTCATGAACCACCGTGTTCATAGCCGCCACAGCCGCGCATAACTGAGGCTCTGTTTGGCATGGTGGTGACGGTTCTGAACATGAGTTAAATTGTCATTCGTCAATGCTCATCTAAAAAATTTCATCCACTTTTATGTTCAAACGGATATTTGTTAGGTGATCCTTCACGAACGATTTTTCCCGCCAAACGGAGCCGAGTCTTTAACCAAACATCAATTTTTTTGACTAGCGTAATATTTTACTTTTTTTTCTTAGCGTAAATTTGGAGGACGAATTTTTCAAAGAGAAGTCACCTGGCAGGCCAACAACTGTAGGTTCCATGGGCCAGCTGGCTCACAATATTAATTTTCAATTAATTAAAATATTTAAATGATATCACTATCCCTATTCCCTGGTGCGAATTCGTGGGGGAGGCTGTAACCATGTTTCCACAGAAAATGTCGGCATAAGCGGACGTGTTCTATTTTGATTTTAATAATATTAAAGATTTAAAGGAGAACATTTATATTTCATAAAATATTCATAATCTTAATATTATCTCTTATTTTTAATTCTATTGAAACATTAATGGACGATCAAAGTAACAAAAAAAGTTTTACCCACATACCTAAGAAGTTTTATCTCTTAATATTATCATTTTTTGAATTTTTTTTAATCACAATTTTGGAGGGCGGTGATCACACGGCTAAATTTAAAGCGGACCTTCCTCTAGGTCCGATCCACAGACCTAAAAATTTCTCCCACAATTGAATGCTACAGCTAATACCGAAGGAAGTGTAAAAAGTATGGAGAGAGTCGGTTATAACCGATTCAGACCGATTCCCTGAGAATATAATGAATGACAGATAATTTTGTAAGGAGTACAAATGGGATTCTAGAGAGATATACCTTTAGGATTGAACTAGAGAAAGAGAGAATTATTTGAGAGATAGCCATGTAGCGCTAATGTAGCGCTAGTGATTATATATTTTAAATAGTTAAAACATATAAATTTATGAAAATAAGACTTTATTTGACGCAGTGTTTTTGCTCACGTGAATTTGAAGAATTCCATCGTTGTAGAATGTGTGTTTGACATGACAATGGTTATGTATGACCGCTGCCAAAAGAATATTATTAATGTTGAACATAAAAGAGGATGTTCCTTGAATGAGGTCGGCCGACGCTTCATAATCATCACATACACGATCTCCGCTGCAACGTCAAACACAGCATAAGTTAGTGAACTCGGGATTAGAAGAATTAATGGGTTTACTTTTTGTCAAAGAATAATGAGAGGGCCAACTGTGATTAAAATGTAAAATTTGATCATTTTAAGGAGATTTTGGCAGGGCTTGATCAATAGAAAATTAATAGTTTAGGTTTATCAAAGTTCAAAGGCATGTATATTGACTCAGCACGTGGCACCCCGTATACAACGCCACATTGTCTCGTAATTAAGGTCGCGACTTATCACGACTTATTTATTCGGGTGAGGTTGGACAAAAATGTCATTGTCATATCAAAATCTTAATTATGCCCCAAACTAGTTTCTTTTTTGGTAGCATACAATGACGCTTTTGTCCGACTTCACCGGAGCTAATAAACTGATATAAGCCCCGCCAAACACAGGTTAAATGCCAAATTCCGAAGCGCATGCATCCGGACATTATTGGGTATGTTTGATTCAGTTGTTGCTGACGAGAAATTGTTGATCTTATAGAGCTGATTGAATAAAGTTGTTTGAGAAATAGTAATGAAAAAAGTACAGACCTTTTGAACTTTAGAGAGTCTATATATAAGTGCTTATTGAATATAGTTTTTTTTCATTTGCAAAAGCTGCCCCAAATAGAATCAGTAACGAACAATCATCACCATGCGTTGCTCAGAAATGCATGAAAAATCATGCAAAACACTGTTACAGAAGAAAATTACGTCCGAAACCTGAATGTAGTAAATTCCCGAGAAACATTTAAGGCGGTGTTTTTCACGAATACTATCGGTTCTCTCGTTATTACGAAAAATACCCAGTGGTATTTTCGTCATTCTGATCCAATACGTCTGAGAAACGTGGAATGCAATCAATGCATAGTTTTCGGATTTTGACAGTTTTCTTCTCATTTTTGTTTTTTATTTTATTTTAATATATGTTATTCACTTTTCTTCCTATAATGTATATAATACATATATTATAAGAGTGAGGAGTACGGGGCTCCAGCCCTTATAACCAACTGTTACAGTATCCGATTGCGATTGGGAGGGGGGGTGATAGTTCTCCAGTTACAACATTCTTTTGACACGATGGTGCTCCTGCCTCTCGCAAGCTCACAAGCGCTATATTTCGTCCGTCGTCTTTTTTTTTTTCGTGTGCATGGAGGGTTTGAGAGCAATGAAGAGAACATATTTTTTAAATTTAAATAAGAGACTTTGCCTATATCATATCATAAGTTTTAAAATTATACACAATGATAAAATCGAAAGATTGAATGTTTCATCAAATAATGTTCTTTTTTTCTTTTTAATAGCAGTCAAAAAATTTGGCTCTTACGACCAACCACGACAGTATCTATATCGCAATAGGCATGACGCCCCGCCTCTATCAATTAATTAATGCAACTTAAAATAAAAACAATCAATTAATTAATGCAATAAACAGTTATAATCTGTTTTTTTATTTTTATTAAAAAAATCTTCATTTTAATACATATATATTCATGCATGTAAAATCAAATTTTATTAAAATTAATGAATTTAATGATAACTTCTCTACAATATCTCTTACATGCTTAATAACATTTTTTTCTTGAAAATACATATATGCTCTGAATGAACATTATATTAAAATTTAAACATTATAATACATATTAAAATATTATAATATATTTGAAAATTTTGAATATTTTACCAGATAAATTTTTACTTTAAATATTTTATTAAGGAAGATATTGAATATAGGATTATAGATGTATATTATTTTAGAGCATAAGCACACCTAAAACAGCTTCCCCACACCAATTTTAAATCAAAATAAAATCTAAAACTATTTCCCCCTTCATTAAACGCACACCTGCTCTCTCCCTCCCATTTATTCCCGACCCGACTCCCAGCGACCGAAACCGGCGACCCTCCTTCGCAAATTCGTCGCCCGTGTAGCAGGCCGCCGGAGGGCGGTTTTTTGCCGGCGACACCGGGATCCTTCCCTTCCTCGCATGTAAGTCCCGAATCCCCCGTTTTTTCTGGCCTCCTTCCTCACTAGGGCAAACCCTAACCCTTTTCATTTTTTCTCCCATTTTTGGCTGGATGATAACGAGTAAGTTCTCTTCTATGCAGTCACCTAGGCCTTCTGACCATCTTGCGAACACATGTTTGTTCATCTGTTCCCTACATGCGAGTTACTTATTCCTTCTGTAGATTTAGTGATCATCATCTCTTCCAAACTACAAGAACAAGAATTCGAGAATCTAACCATAAGCATATTGTCGCCCTTTTGAGAAGAGAAAAACTCCAGCCAGAGCTTGGGACGGATGAATAATTGAAAGGGTAAATATGCCTTTTCTTGGGCACAACAGTTGCAGGAGCAAATGGCTTTTTCAAGCCCGGAATCTCTGAGCCAATTTAAGATTTTATACCTGGGTTTGATCCTGTTCTCTAAATTAAAGTAAAAAGGCTGGAAAATGTTCAGATATTCTAATAGCCCAAAATGGCAAAGGTACTTCGTCTTCTCCAGGAGCATGTCTCTGCTTTGGTTTTAGCTTCGGTGCAGTCGCAAATTTAAGACATGCTCGATCCAAGCCCAATGAGGCAACACCGCTCCTGCAGCTGTTCCTTGTTTTAACCACCCAAATCGCCTTTGATGTGCTCTTGTTTTTCCCCAATCCGATACTGAGAAAGAACTCGGCTTTAGGCTCTATTTTATTCTCGCTAACTTGGAATGGTTTTTGTATGCATGTCTATTTGGTATTTGCCAATCGGACATGTTAACTCGATTTTTTGGGATCTCAAATTTTTTAATGTTGGATGTATTTTTGGACTATTGGATGTATTTTTGGACTGTCAAAAATCTAATAGAAAAGAAAAAAGTTTGACTTTTTGGTGTGTCATTAACAATTCTAACAATCGGTGTGGCAATAAAGAATTGGTGTGAAAATAAAAAAATTTGGTGTGCCAATATAAATGGGTTGTCAATAACGATAATTGATGTGCTTATAACATTGCTCTTATTTTATTATGTATTACTTGTTCTCCGGTGCTCCACTTCTCCCTGCTTAATGACAAAAGGAGTTGAGGATTTTATGGTATCGAGTTTCTTTCTGTTTTCTCGTTAATGACCCTTCCCCTGTTATCTGCTTCTCTTCTTCTTCCTCCTCGTCTCACCAGTTAGATGCATTATCGGCCAAGAACGGATGGGGTTTGTTGGCACACTATTGGGAATCATTGGGTTCGGCTTCGGTATACCGATCGGACTCTTGGCCGGATATTTTTTCTTCATCTTCTTCAATCCCAGAGACGACAAGGTTTGCCGCCTCATCTCTCTCTCTCTCTCTATTTCTCATTTCATTTCCCGATTTGAATCGCCATTTGGGGTTTCATATGTCGACGGTTCTTCCTCTAATTCCGCATCTGCCGCCGCTCATGAAGCCGACGTGGATTTTGATCATTTTAATGGCCGTCTTTCTTTTTTTAGAGGGCGCTTACGTTTGCCTCTCACCGGCGCCCGGCGGTTATCTTTTCCTAATTTGAAATCGTCACATAGGGTGTGGTGGGCCGTCGGCTGGATAATTTGCATTGTTTTTCCTCAGAAATTTTGATTTCGATCTTGATTTTTATGGTTTGATCTGGATGGAAACGTCGATTGGAATTGGGATTTTGATGTAGAAGATTATGAATATGATTATTTTTTAATTCGTCAGGCTTTATTAATTTTGGTTTTTATGTTTTTTTCCCCGTGTTTATATTGTCAAAACAGGAACCCATTATTAGACCTCTCGCTGAGCTCGATTCGGAGAGCTTGCATAAAATCCTACCCGAGATTCCTGCATGGTTGAAGAATCCTGATTATGATAGAGTAAGTTTTAGGCTCCGTTTGGCAGCATGGTGTTGGCGGTCATGAACACAGGGGTTAAATTGTCACTTGTTAACGCCCGCCTAAGAACCTTCATCCACTTTTATGTTCAAACGGATGATGTTTGTTAGGTGATCCTTAACGAATGACGTTTTAACCCATGCGTTTGGCATGGTGGCAGCGGTTGTAAGTAAATGCATGTGTTTAAACGTCATTCGTTAAGGATCACCTAACAAACATCATCCGTTTGAACATAAAAGTGGATGAAATTCTTTTGGTGGGCATTAACAAATGACAATTGAACCCCGTGTTCATGACTGACACCACCTTTTTGTTCATGAACCTTTATGTTGGCTGATATCCACGGCTCTAAATAGAATGTAATGATTCTCTTCTTTTTCTCTAGATAATGTCTTTGAAATTTATGTTAATTATGATTTGCGTAAAATAAACTTTATTTGTTTTCCTTTTTTAGAAGGATATATTGTTGATAGGCCTGGATATAGTAATTATCTGTTTTTAGTTTTACATCTTCTTTCTCGGAAATTATCTCCTTGTATATATTTGGTTGTGTAAACTGCTATCTCGCTGGTTGTTGCCCCTAATGCTTCCATGGGAACATATAAATTTTTTTAATCATAAGTTTTACAACTTGTATGCTAAAATTTTCAGGAAAAAAATTTAGAGAAAGATCTCTTAATTATTAAAAAGATATGTTTTAAGGTTTAAGGTATGTTCTTATAAAAAAAAGCTTGGTGTTCCAAAGCAATTTTGCATATTATATCAATGAATTTCCAAGAAGAATTATGTTTTCCGTGCTTTTGGCAAGAAATACTGAAATTCTCATAAAGGGTAGACCGGTGCAGAAAACATCCCCGCACTGCGAGGCTCCGGGGAAGGGTCCCACCACAAAAGGGTTAAATGTAGGCAAACTTTAACCTACATTTTTGCAAGAGGCTGCTTCCAAGACTCAAACCCGTGACCTCAAGGTCACGCGGCAACATCTCAACCGGTGTGCCTAGGATCCCCTTCAAATATTGAAATTGTCATAATAAGCATAATAATTATTCTAAATTTAAATATATAATATGCACTTAGGTACTTCCGATTTCTATGAGTAAAAGTATGCATGTTATAAAATGTAAATGTGAACTTGTAATTTTGCAAATTTATTGGTGGGTCCCAATGAACAGACCCATTAAAATATTGTTTTTGTTTTCTTTCCAACACCAAATTGCATCTTTAGAATGCAGGGTAAGATGCATGTTTAAACATTCTATTCTCCAAATGCACTTGGTATTCCCTATTTATAGGGGTCTAAATAGTTTGAATAATGCTGATGATAATGGTAATGATGCTGATGATAATGGTCATGATGATTTTGAAGCCTACTTTTTTTATCTATGAATTTCTCAGACTCTGCATTCATTAAAATTTGGTATTTCTTAAATGTGGAAAATTATTGTTTGACTATTTTATTTGTTTTGCAGGTTGATTGGATTAATAAATTTCTTTTTGATATGTGGCCTTACTTAAACAAGGTTCTCCACCTCTTGTAGCTTTCTTGCTTTTAGAGTTCTCACCTGACAATCTTTTTTCTTTGAGTTCATGGGGTTAATGTTTCTCCAGTTTATCATAACAATTGATTCTAAATTGCCTCTATGATGGTTGAGAGCAGGCAATATGTGATACAATACGAAGCACAACAAGAATGACATTTGACCAATACGTCGGGAAGTACTGCATAGAGTCCATTGAATTTGACAATATTACACTTGGAAATTTTCCGCCTATAATTCATGGTATGTCTTCCCCCTGACCTGATCCGCCCCCTACTGTTTTTTTGTATAGAATGAAGTAATTCAAGTTGATGCTGAGGGATCAAGTTATGTGCTAAACTTGATTCCTATAGCTTGTAAACTGCTATTTGCATGGTATTACTTATGAAGCTGGAATTTATTCTCACCCACACCCTGTAATTATATACAGTATCATAAGGTAACAAAGTTTTTGAAGTTCACTTAATTGTTTGGTTAATTCTTATGAGCATGCGTTCATGTTTATTTGAACATTAGGTTGAAACGAAGTGATAATAATATATTGTTGGAAAACCAACGTGTTTTTGCTGAAGCACCCTACAGCGAGATTTTGTGAGTGACCAAAGCAAATAGCATATAGATCAAAACACTTAAATTATGTGGTTTTTAGTAGCATCCATAGTAGGAAAGGAGATTGGGACAAATGCTTAAATCAATCCAAAAGTAGAACTCAATACCAAATAGCAACAGATATCAAGCTATCACAACATTGGATATCAAGGTCAGGAAAAAGGCGTGGGCAAGAATTGGTGTGGATTGAAAATACAGGTGATAGGCAGGAAATTGTGGAAGGGAAGAAGAGATTAGAAGCATTAGTTGAAGGAGGAGATCCAACTTTGTTTGATGGACTATTTCAAGTCTTTCAAAGTTATTACAACAACACTCAAGTCTTTATACCTCCATAGTGGGGTCGGCTATATGATCCTTTGTCGTCATTGAGCTCTATCTTTAGTCATAATCTATTAATCTCACTAATGCCTAAGTACAAAATGTCTTTTCTTATAGTTTCATTCCAAGTCCTTTTTGGTCTACCCCTCCCCCCATTTAACATGCCTAGTGGCTAAACTCTCACAACGCCTAACATGTGTCTTTAAAGATCTCCTTTGTACGTGCCCGAACCATCCAAGTCTTTGAAAGTTGTTAAAAAAGGGCAGCCCAGTGCACAAAACATCCCCACACAGCGAGTGTCCGGGGAAGGGTACCACCACAAGGGTGAAATGTCGGCAAACTTCACCCTGCATTTTTGCAAGTATTTGAAAATTATTGTGACAATCAATTTTTTTGCCATATTTGAATGTCAAATGTAGATAGGGCACAATGGTGTCAAAGGATCCATATAACCGACCCCACTATAGTGGGATAAAGGCTTGAATGTTGTTGTATTTGAATGTCAAATGTAACTAACTACAGTGAGTGTAATCATCTACAGTGGTGAAGCTCGTAACACCCTGATTAAGTCGAAATAGTAACCTTGTCCCAAATTTCACAAAATAATAGTTTAAACCATATGTGGTATGAGTGGAGCTAATGGAAAAGGGACCAGTGTGTTTTTCCAATGGTCAAATGGAATATGTGGGAATTGAACCAAGCAACAGGATTACAATGGTGGTGGAAAAACAAGGCAAGCAATGCAATGGGAGAGAGGAAAACAGGAGGAGTAAAAAGTTTCGTTTTTCATTCATTGAAATGTCAAAACATACATGTATTTATACTCTTAATAGTAGCTTCTAGAAGAAAGAAGAATAATACAAACAGTCCTAGAAAAAGAGGATTCTAGATTACATCATTATATAATTTAATTTCCAACATTACATCATTATATAATTTAATCTCCAACATTATCCCCCCTTTAATCCAAGTCATCTTTTATAATCCCTAACCTTTTCCTGAAGCAGATGAACCTGTCGGCTGGTAATGGCTTTGTTAGACCATTGACGATCTGCTCCCTCGTGTTGCAGTAACTGAAATGAATCCGTTGTTCCTCAGCAAGCTCCCTTATGAAATGATACTTGAGTTGAATGTGTTGTGTCCTGTTATGAAAAATAGGATTTTTGCATGGAGCGATGGCTGAAGTGTCGTCGACTTTGATCTCAGTCAATCCTTCCTTTTCTTTACTGATTTCTTCTATCAATCTTTTTAACCAAAGAGCTTCTTTTGCAGCTTCCCCAATTGCAACATATTCAGCTTTGGCGGAAGATAATGTTGTGCATTTCTGCTTTCTTAAGCTCCAGGAAATGGTATTTTCGCCTAATTGAAATAGGAAGCCACTTGTACTTTTTAAATCTTCAATGTTGTCGGCCCAATCGCTGTCGGAGTATCTGATTAACTTATTCCCTATCTCCCCCTCTTTTCTGGAATAACAAAGACCGAAATCTTTGGTTCCCTGAAGGTACCTTAGCACTCGTTTTACAACTTTCATGTGGATGGATTTGGGATTGTTCATAAACCTTGAGACCATACTAACAGTGTATTCGATGCGTGGACGGGTGTTAGTGAGGAACATCAAGGAACCAACCATGCTTCGGTAGATTTCTTCTTCTGCTTCCTCATCTTCTTTAATATCTGATAATTTTTCACTTGTGGCCATTAGTGTGATACAAGGCTTACAATCCTTCATTTCAAACTTTTCTAACAGCTCATTGATATACTTTTGTTGATATATGAAAATCTTTCAAGTTGCTGTTGAATTTGCAAACCTAGGAAATATTTCAGAATCCCTAAGTTGCTCATTTCAAAATCTTTCATCATGTTTTCTTTGAATTCCAGAATAAGATTGGAAGATGAGTCTGTAATTAATATGTCATCCACATAAATGCATACATGTAGATACTTGTTTTTGTCTCTTTGAATGTAAGAGCTGGATCATTGGGGCATTTAGAGAATTTCCTATTGCATGGATATTGATTGATTTTAGCATACCATGCTCGTGTGTGTGTGTGTGTGTGGGGGGGGGGTGCTTATTTAAGACCTTAGAGGGCCTTGTTAAGTTTTTACACACTTTCCCTTCTTGCCCCTTTTCTTCATATCCCTCTACTTGATAAAAAAGAATTTCTTCTTCTAAATCTTCATTTAAATATGCATATTTTACATCTAACTGATAAATTTGTAGGCTATTTTGTGTGTTCCACCTTGAAGGTGAAAATATAGTTGTAGGATCAGCGATCCTACAGTGTAGATTCTGCGCGAAAATATGGGCTGATTGTTTAATTTCAAATACGGCCGGATTTTCGATCAATCATGCCTAAAAAATAGTGCTTGAAGAAAAGGAACGACTTGAATTTCACCCGTATGGTAGATCACAGTGCGCTACATGTACGAAAAAATTATTTGTGTTGGAGGGGGAAGTTAGTAAACCGTGGGTGATATGGGTGGGGAAGGATCTGGATGGTATGTTGACTGCAAGTGAGTACCCGTAAGAGAACTGTATTGGTTGTGGTTCCCATTTGATGCCGAGAAAACCACCGGGCTTTGTTCTTCGTGACCTTAGAGGGCCTTGTTAAGTTTTTACACACTTTCCCTTCTTGCCCCTTTTCTTCATATCCCTTATTTAAGACCTTAGAGGGCCTTGTTAAGTTTTTACACACTTTCCCTTCTTGCCCCTTTTCTTCATATCCCTCTACTTGATAAACAAGAATTTCTTCTTCTAAATCTTCATTTAAATATGCATATTTTACATCTAACTGATAAATTTGTAGGCTATTTTGTGTGTTCCACCTTGAAGGTGAAAATATAGTTGTAGGATCAGCGATCCTACAGTGTAGATTCTGCGCGAAAATATGGGCTGATTGTTTAATTTCAAATACGGCCGGATTTTCGATCAATCATGCCTAAAAAATAGTGCTTGAAGAAAAGGAACGACTTGAATTTCACCCGTATGGTAGATCACAGTGCGCTACATGTACGAAAAAATTATTTGTGTTGGAGGGGGAAGTTAGTAAACCGTGGGTGATATGGGTGGGGAAGGATCTGGATGGTATGTTGACTGCAAGTGAGTACCCGTAAGAGAACTGTATTGGTTGTGGTTCCCATTTGATGCCGAGAAAACCACCGGGCTTTGTTCTTCGTGACCTTAGAGGGCCTTGTTAAGTTTTTACACACTTTCCCTTCTTGCCCCTTTTCTTCATATCCCTCTAGTTGATAAACAAGAATTTCTTCTTCTACATCTCCATTTAAAAATGCATATTTTACATCTAACTGATGAATTTGTAGGTTATTTTGTGTGTTCCACCTTGAGGGTGAAAATCTAGTTGTAGGATCAGCGATCCTACAGTGTAGATTCTGCGCAAAAATATGGGCTGATTGTTTAATTCCAAATACGGCCGGATTTTCGATCAATCATGCCTAAAAAATAGTGCTTGAAGAAAAGGAACGACTTGAATTTCACCCGTATGGTAGATCACAGTGCGCTACATGTACGAAAAAATTATTTGTGTTGGAGGGGGACGTTAGTAAACCGTGGGTGATATGGGTGGGGAAGGATCTGGATGGTATGTTGACTGCAAGTGAGTACCCGTAAGAGAATTGTATTGGTTGTGGTTCCCATTTGATGCCGAGAAAACCACCGGGCTTTGTTCTTCGTGAGCTCGTGATTTTAATTTTGTGGTTTTTTTATCAGGCAATTAATCGCATCCAACATACAAGGAATTTTTTTAACTGAATCTCATAAGTCAAAAATGGTGGTTGTATGAATTGTATAATTCTCCCGTGATCCACGCAGGCATTATCAAAAGAAAAGAAAAAAAAATAATAAACCCGCACCTAAACCTACCGATCTAAGAAAAAAAGAAAAAAAATAATATAAAAATCCACCTTATGGAGTAACAACCCACGTGAAAAGAAAAAAAGGAAGAAAGATGGGGGAAGAAAAGGCGAACCCGCTATCCACCTTTATAAAGGAACCATGCATGAAAGAAGTGTGCAGTAACTTTGAGGATTCCACTGTGAAGTTCTCTCCTTGTTTTCGCCAGAGTTGCAGAGTGTGAGTAGCATCGGGGTTGCGGCGTACGCGAATGAGAAGAATCGGAATTGCGGTGTCCGTGGAGGAGTGTCATCGACGCTAAAGTTGGTGTTGTCACCCTTTGGACTTGCCTACCGCGGAGAAGGAAGACCGTGAATGTCAGTTCTGCTCAGGCCAAGGAGAAGCTTCACTACAGACACAAATTTTATAGAAACGCAAGTTACATGTAAATATAGATCAGAGAGGATTGTATTGATCTATCTCGATAATCACTGCGGTAACTTGTATTTATTTAATTTATTTGTGTAATTTATTGTGTAGCAAAGTGGTGGAGATCATTTGTGGATCGAGAAGGGAAAACCTGTATTTTCTTGTGTGTTTTACACATTTTTTGTAGCGGTTTTTCGAGTTGGACTCCAATCGTCCCATGATTTTCACCTAATTGGATTTTTACGTTCAAAATTGTTAATGTCCTGTCTTTATTTTTATTTGTGTAATTTATGTGTTTGCATATCACTAAACGATCACGTAGGTGTTCTCGCCAAATTAGTTTGCAGGTGCTCAGGTCGACCTTACATACTCTCTAGCCTAACAAGTGGTATCAGAGAGATGTTCATTGTCAGAGCAGTTATCAGGCTGACCTGTTTGAAATTAGAAAAGAGCTGATCAGCTATTTCAGATTGGTGACCAGGTGTGGTAGGTGATGACCATTAGTCTGCTCCTTATCCTCTTTGTTTGTCTTCTTTGAAATAATCATCTAAGAGAACTAAGGTCAGTCCGACCAGTGACAAAGCATTATGGAGTCTACATCATGACTAAAGCAGATGATCAAGTTGAATGAGGAGAATTATCGCCAGTGTCACCTACTGATGGAAGACATAATTTATGTGAAGGGATGATATGCTCTTATCTTTGAGAAAATGTCAAAAGATATTGATCTCAATAAGTGAAAGGTGGAGCACCGGAAGCTATACGAATTTATCACATGATTAATGGAGCCGAACTTCTACAATCATGTTGCAAGTATTATTAACGATTTAACGTGAATACCCTTTAGAAGACCATATAGACTTTATATGTCAAGTGCGCTGACATCAACAAGTTATATTTACTAAAGAAGCTGGGGGAGCTCAGATACAAATAGAAATTCCCCATCTTTAATCATGTGAATGAGTTCTAAAGTATTATTGCTCAAATGACTGTTATGAAGGTGTCCTTCGAGGACGAGGTCAATGCATTGTGGTTGTTGAAGTCTCTTCCAGACCCTTGGGAAATGATTAGAGTTTTTCCAATCAACTCCTCTCCCGGTGAAATTATTACAATGAAGATTGCTAAGAGTGACATTCTGGATGAGGATGTCTAAAGGAAGTCTCAGGTACATTCAAGCTCTTCTTCTTGAGCTTATATCTTCTACATTGAGCCGAGGGGAGAGACAGGAGCAAGAGCAGAGGAAGCAAGAGAGGGAAGCCGGAGTAGGGGAAAATCTAAGTCCCGCTAGCAGAATATGGAGTGTCACTATTGCTACAAGAAGGAGAATATTTAAATGTTCTGTTATTTTCTAAAAAAGACTAAAATAAGAAATGAGAGTCCATAAATAAGAAGACAGACACTCATTCAACAACTATTGCTTCTGCAGTAGAAAATGATGCCATCATTATAGGAGATGATGCAACTGTTGACTCTCGTGTGATGATAGGAGTTGGATTGTGAACTTATGTGTTTCTACACATTTCTCCCACAACAAAGAGTTATTTGCCACCAACAACACTCACGACTGTGAAATTTTTAGAATGAGCAGTGATGACACGTCTAAAGTCATCGGAAGGGGACGCATGCACTTAAAGACGAGCATGAGAGGTTTATTGATTTTGAAAGATGTGCGACACGTACCCGACATCCGTTTCAAACTGGTTTCTGTTGGGAAGCTAGGTGGTGAAGGACGTCTCAGTATCTTTGGTAGAGATTTCTAGAAACTGATTAGAGGATTGCTCATAGTCGTGAGAAGTTGGAGACAATGTCTATACTATATGGAGAGAATGCTTGAAGATGCTCTGGATAATATTGTCGGGGATGAAACATCTACCTTCTTGTGGCACAAGATTGTATTATATTTGCCAGAAGGGACTAGATGTCTCACCAAAAAAAATGATCACTGATTTATTTGATGATCAGTTGGAGATGCGATCATTGTATAGTGGGAAGTAGAATAGAGTTTTATTCCAGATCCACAATTCCATTAGAAGATCCAAACTGTTGAAGCTCGTACATATTGATGTACGTGGTTCACTGAAGGCCCAAATAAGAGGAGGAGATTTTTACTTTGTGACATTCATTGATGATTATTCGAGTAAACTTTGGATTTACGCGATTAAGACCAAAGATGAGGTTCTCGACACTTTTCAGTGATTCCATATTGAAGTGGAAAGGCAGTTTGGAAAGTGGTTAAAGTGTCATAAGGATGTCTGTCGCGATGTCGTATTTTGTGAGAATCAAACTATGGTTGATTCTGAGAAGACAAATGAGGATGACTCTCGTACTAATGAAGAGACTCTTATGATTGAAGGTGATGACCCTGAGGAGGCCGCAGAGCCTGAGCCGGTACTGGTCACACTCTCTAGCCCAACAAACTGGCCCATCTCTTGAAGGGGGAAAGTGGGAAACCAATAATAATGTGAAATTACTGTGTATTAGATTTTGTGGGGGAAGCAAAGTGGGAACCAACTATTTACCAGGGGAAATCAATAATAATGGTAATAATTGATCGGTTAGGGACATAACTGGCAGTTACATATTGAGGGTAGTGGATAGAGGTTATATTTAGTTGTCCATCTGAATGTGACTACCAATGTTGAATGGATAAACCTCATCCTGCTTTGGGCTGCCTGCTACCAGCAAAAGGGAATATTAATGTGTCAGTATTTTAATTATGTAAATCTTTTGGTTTGTCTTTTTCAAGTGTCGGTATCAGTTTTGTGATGTCTCTTCAGCATGGGCATGTTTGGTCTTTGCATGAGCTGAGTTATATAGCTCATGCTTATATACTGTGATGAATGTTGTAACTAAGTGTATCCTCTTATGAATCAATGTAGTCAAAGTGTTGTTTATCTCCCTCTCCTTCCTTTTTTCTTTTCTCATTAAATTTTCTTCTTAAAAATTCCTACATAGTTTCAAAGGGATGTTGAGCGCTGGTTGGTCGATCTCGTTGTGTGGGAGTTTGTGTAGAGTTGATTTCAGGAGATCGTGACATTAGGGACCAACAAAATGTGGATGTACCCCGATGGCTCATATGAGATTAGGTTGCACAATGCATACTCAATGAGCTTGCGTGTTGGAAGATTCGTCTCCCAGACGAGGTATTTTTTGGTGTGCTAATTTCAGCAAGATTATGATGCGAGGGACTGAAAAAATGCGTATTAACCTTGGTGGCTTGTATGAGATTAGTCTCATATTGTGCCCCTAGCAGCATCCTCCTTTCACCTCCAACAAGATCTGAGGAAGAAGTTAGTGTTGATGCAGATATCGGCTTACGGGAGGGTGTTGAATGGATAAGCCCCATCCTGCTTTAGGTCTGCTACTACCTGCAAAAGGGAATGTTAATGTGTCAGAATTTTAATTATATAAATCTTTTGGTTTGTCTTTTTCAAGTATGGGTATCAGTTGTGTGTTGTCTCTTCAGCATGGGCATGTATGGTCTTGGCATGGCTGAGTTATATAGCTCATGCCTGTCATTGTTTTGCTTTCCCTTTCTATATATAGTGCGTTGAATGTTGTAACTAAGTATATCCTCTTATGAATCAATGTAGTCCAAGTGTTACTTATCTCCCTTTCCTTCCCTCTCATTTTCTAATTAAATTTTCTTCTTAAAAATTCCTACACTCGGATCATCCATGCAACTACCCTATCTTTGTCTCCTGCATATGTAGACACGTGTGGGATCTTGTAATTGTCGGACCACCCTCGATCCGTAATTCTCATTATACTTGCTATAAGAAAATCAACAAGAAAAAGGACATGAAGATAATGAAGGCATCACTCACAATTTCCCATTTTCCGCTTTCAGTGTGAGCACTCGCTCACTGTTATGTCTTATTTTAGTTGAATATTTGATAATAAGATGACTCGGGCTTTCAGATTTTCTTCGGCTCAAATTTCCTTTCTTTAATCTGCATTAACTGCATTCCAGATTCCTCCCTCCCACATAGTGGATTATCCTGGGCATGATCCATCCCGAGCTTAAAGATCGACGTGCATTCAATGCCAATCGAGAATGGAACAACTTTTCTGAGAAGGTTTCTTCTATGTCTCCTGCAGAAGAAATTCTCATTCAGATAGTTGATCATGCCCGCAATTCTGCTGTTGTAGAGGTTCTATGCCAGTGCTTAGTAGTTTCCGGGTCGAGTCTCATGTCAGGATCTTCAAATATGGTCCCTGCTGCATGTGAAGCTTGCAAGGCTATTTGGTATCTGATTGAGGCAATGGAGATTATTTCTATGAGATCACAGACTTATTTGTTTCCGTTGAACGATTCACGATGCGATTCAGCGGTTCAAACTGATGTGAGGGCAAAGCAGCGAGGTTTATTATCTGACATAGAAACAGCTAATATGATTGAGATGATCAGGAAATTATTCCTTCAATCTAAAGAGATGCAGGCTGCCTTTTATTACTGTTTCCACAATGGTCTAGAGTCAGCTCTCCTAGCAGGTCTTCAGGTGATTTTATTCTCTTTCGTTGAACTTTGCCTAATATCTAACAACAGGATTTCATTAGGCATAACTAAAGAGTTTTCCCGGGAAAATAATTCTGTTTCTTGGTTTGTTATATGGACTTAGATATATACGAATTATTTCACATAGCTCCACATCTTTTGACTCTTATTAGGTTTGTATCCAGTTCCTCCATGTGGAGTGACGTAGGGCAGGTTCCAATAGAGGTTACAAAGACTAATCAAGATGATTATATACACTAGATAATCTGGCAACACTATCTTGCAATAGTTAAATTATAAATGATACAATAAAACTAGATGAAATTGAAGGTAGAAGTGTTGATAAGTGAAAACTATAGAGATCTATGCAAGCAAAAGACATAAGATTTGTCGAGGTTCCACTTAAAAACTTGGGTACACCCCTTGTTCTATCCCTTGGTAGAAATTCCACTAAACAATTTTGAGTCCTTTGATAAAGAGACTTTTAGAACCAATTTTTTGAATCTTTTGATAAGGATATTCACAAAACCAATACAATGAATTTTTTGATAAGGGGATCAAAAATCAATCTGAATCCTTTGATATGAGGATTCACATGACCAATTTGAATCCTTTGATAAGGAGTTTCTCAGGACCGATATGAGTCTTTTAATAAGGAGACTTATAGAACCAACTGAATCTTTGTAAGAGAGATTGTAAAAAAAAAAATTTTGAAATCATGTAGAAACAACTTTTCCATAAAGTAATTTGTTCCTCCAAAAAAGATCTTGTCCTCAAGCTTTATTTGATGCCCTCATCGTCAGAATCCTCGACGTGCAAGTAGAAAAGTCGATTGCACCTGTGGCCGCGTGTGCACTGCTCGTCGCAATCAAAATATAATCTTTGGGCGTGTCGTTGCAGCATCTCAGCTCGAGATAATCGGCGGACCGATGGGGCTGGAGGACCCTCAATACGGCCTTGTTGAACGATGTTGGTGGTGGGTGGGTAGGCCTCCTGTGCTAGATGGAGGCGACGCTCTCATAGCCGGGCCAGACTCATAGCAGTCACTAAGTTTGGAGGGACCTCAAACTCGACATCTAGTCGGAGGCGATCACGAAGTTCATTGGTGAAATGTCGACCTGCATATACGGGGCATGCGCCAAGAGAAGCTAAAATTGTTCCAGGTACTCGTTCACGGACCCCGTTTGTCGTAAAGATGTGAGTTCGCCAAGGGGGTTGTTGCGGATAGGAGGTCTGAAATGCAAGTTGCATAGCCGCTTGAAATCGTCTCATATCAGATTTGGTTGGTCGGTGAGAAGTCGAGAAGCCCACAAAACAACGGAATCGAACATATGGAAGGATGCTAGATGGATCTGGTCTGCTGCCGGAATTTGTTGTTGGCTGAATAATTGCTCACACTTGGTGAGCCAACCCAATGGATCACTTTTCCCATCATAGGTTGGAAATTCCAATTTGGTGTAGCGTGGTACAATCGCAGCGTCGGGGTGCAGAGGACTGACAACGGTGGCTCGTGGACAGTCAGCGGTGGCGGGGCATGCCGGAGAAGTGGCGGTGCCTGACTGCTGCTTGTATAATCGTGTGGGGCTGTAGAAAGCTCATTGATGCACTTCGAGAGCGCAATAATGGACTCCTGATGACGGTCCACGTGGGTAGTATGCGCAACTTGCTGCGCCATGACGGCCTACAGCATGGACATAATCTAAGTTGGTCAGACGAGTCACTCATAGTGCGAGATGAGGAGAGAGAGGAGCGGGTGACAAGGCGGTTGGATAGCACCGGGCCAGAGGATTGGGATTGGCCACGAGAGCCGCGGTGGCGCCCAATGTTGGCATAAATTCTTATGTCTGAGGCTTTTGGGTTCCCTTTTGTTGGAGGAAGCAAAAGAGGAGACACCAATGGGTGAAAAAAATGTAACTGTTGATGCCGAACTTATAGGAGCAGGCTGTCTTTTAGCAAAAATTAAAAGAAGGCTTCAATGTAGGTGTGCAAAAAAAGGAGCCGGAATTAAATTACTCGTTGCTGAACCTGGGTCTCCCGCAGGCGTGCGGAAGCGAAAGAGGGGCATGGCGCTATTGGGGGCTCGAGAAAGTTGCTGTACCGCAAAAATTAAATAACTGGTTGTTGGGGGAATGGTTGGCGCGGGGCTCGAAGAAAAAAATGTGCGGCTCGAGGAAGACCCTGCGGGGCACGATACGGCGGGGCAGAGGACCAAAAAAATTCAGCCGCAAGCTTCGACGAAGCTGACGGCGCAACACCGCGCGGGGGGGGGGGGGGGGGGGGGGATCCCGGTTGCTGAATGTCGAGGGGATCGACGCTGAAAATCAATGAGGGATCGACGATGATGGATCGACGATGGCCGCAGTTGTCGGTGTGCTGAACCGGATCACAGTACTCCAGCCACAATTGTGTTTGAGGGATCGTCGGGGGCCAGTTGGTGGAGATGCCTCTGGGGACGACCAATCCGATGGCGTAGAATCGGGCGACAAGGGCTTGCGTTGTGCGGTGAGTCAGAGCCGGCTGCGGCAATGGCTGCAGTTGTCGTGTGTTGAAATCTGAGGATGGCGTCGATGAACGATAGAGGTAGCAGATGGAATGAGTGCAGCGGGAGAGGAACAACAGCAGGGTGCCAAGCCGAGGAAGGAGTAGCTCTGATACCAAATTGTTCTGGTCCAACTTTGGAGATGACCGAAGGTGGAGATGACGATGGTGGAGATACTATGGAGCCGTGACCGTGGCTGCCTAAGCAGGGTTGCTCGTTAGAGGAGAGAGCCACCAAGATCTCGATTCAAGGAAAAGGGAACTAGAATTCTTCTTGCTTGCTTGATACAATACCCCTAATGTCTTTATATAGGCTACAACATATAAAGGACAAAACGATAATAATGACGCCTAATAGTAGACCCAGAGCTCAAGTCCCCCTACGTAAAGATAACAACTAGACCTACATAATAAAGATGATAATAATACGCGGTCCAATAATACACGGTCTACAACACCTTCTCTCATAGCCCCCCTACCTGAGCTTTCGCCTCCCATTGCCACCCGCAGAGTCCTTTTTATAGCAGTCCCTCGTTGTTGCCACCCGCGGAGTCGCACCATGCAGCTAGCTCTGCACCACCGACAGTTCCATCGACAAAGCAGTCAGACGGAGATACATCACTGCCAGACGGAGATACATTTCTATCACCCTCTTCTACCGACGACGTGTTTCAGATCATCAATCACGACTTCTATATTGTGGGCGGGCAAGATATTGTACGCTATCTTGTCTGTTGGAGCGGTCGGTCCTTGCACGATGCTACATGGATTTCTTCAGAGGAGCTTGAGAGACTCACCACGCGGCTACACAACGAGTACGACCACCGCCACTCACTGAAGTTGAGTGTTTTTGAGTCCGGGGGAGTTGACGGTGCGTCGCGACCGATTCACGTGTATTCCCGTAGGAGGCGGTGACCCGCGGCCCAGAAGGTCGATCGGAGTCCCTGGTCACGTCCAGATGTTTGAGTCAAGTCACTTTAGTATATTGTGTTTTTTATTTCGAGATGTATTTAGCCTCCGATCGGTCCAAATAGTCTTAGTCGTCCTTTGATAGCAGTCCCTCGTTGTTGCCACCCGCGGAGTCGCACCATGTAGCTAGCTCTACACCACCGACGGTTCCATCGACACAGCAGTCAGACAGAGATACATCACTGTCAGACGGAGATACATCACTGCCAGACAGAGATACGTCACTGTCCGACGGAGATACATTTCTGTCACCCTCTTCTACCGACAACGTGCTTCAGATCATCGATCACGACTTCTATACTGTGGGCGGGCAAGATATTGTACGATATCTTGTCTGTTGGAGCGGTCGGCCCCTGCACTATGCTACATGGATGTTACGCCCCCGGACGGATCCGAAGGCGACAATGGGGCTGAACCAACTGGTTCAGCCCCCACTTTTTAAAAGGCGGCCCTCGGGGGCTGAACCCACCCGGTTCAGCCCCAATTGGGGCCGGCCGGTTCCCTTGACCGGCCGGCCTTGGTCCGGGTATAAATGTACTCGGATCCTCTATTGGAGGGGATCATACAAGTATTATCAAAGGTATTCTTCTAGCCTCCTCTCTAACCCTAGGAATCTCCCCTTCTCCCTCAAATCTCATCTAGTTCGTAACATTTGGTATCAAAACATTCTTCCTCCCAAAATTTTTTCGTTGCCGCTCGCATCCAGGCTCTGCCCCAAGTTGCTGATCACGCTCGCATCCAGGATCTGCCCCGACTCCTCGTTCGATCCCGCCGCTCTGTGATATCGCTCGACGTCGATCTTCTTCCAGTCGAGCTCGACGCCGCTCTTTCCGATCCCGCTACCTGCTGCCTTCGCCGCATCCTGCTCGCATCCCGCTCGCATTCCGGCGTCGATTCCCGCTCGCATCCTGCGGCCTCCGCCCCTCTGCATCCGCCGATCGGCTGCTGCTTCCAGTGCTGCATCCGATTGCGGCATCCAGTGCATCCAGTGCATCCAGTGCATCCGATTGCGGCATCCAGAGGCCACCGCCTCCAATTATTGTTATTTCACGCACACCCCGGGGTTCCACCATGGTGACTCGCACCCAAGAAGACTCCAATCGGCTCGCACATCTCAAAGAAACTACACCGGACTGACTGACACCGTGGCAGCCCTCGCCGATAAGTTAACGGCATCGAAACAACGTCTCGAAGAGAAATTGGATGCCCGCATGGATGAGCTTAAAAATATGTTAACTCAACACCTTAAAAGGAAAAGCTGTTGTGGGCGAGACCAACGCAGTCCAGCTTCCCCTCCCTACTCCAGCATCGAGGCACGACGATCGGACCTCTAGCCTCAATGGGGGGCTTGAAATTGACAGTGGAAGGGTAGGAGGCTCGCGACGACCACAAGCTTGGTCCGAGGCAATCCAGTTTGGCGGCATCGCCGCGTCTGCCTTGGATTTTCCTCCTTACTGTGAAGACCGCCAGGAGAACCAACGACCCAACAGGATGGGGTGGCCACCTCGTGATGGGCTCCTCCCTATTCCAGGAGAACCAGGACACGTCGCGGGCGGAAGGGGAGGAGGCGGATGGGAGTTTAGGCCGCCAGTCTTGGGGAACCCATATGGAGGGGATTGGTGGTACCCACACGTGGTCGCTGATCGATGGCACCCGCTTGGACACGGGTAAGAGTACGGAGGACCCGGGCACCAACTACCACGCGCCTATCTGTCGTCGAAGGTTACCCGCATGAACTACCTCAAGTTCAAAGGAGGAGATGCGCTCGAATGGGTCCAAAAGGCAGAGTTATTTTACAGTTATCAGGAGATACCAGAGGCACAGTGGGTAAAGTTAGCGTCCTTCCACCTTGAAGAGGACGCATACCAGTGGACCCAATGGTTCCTCCGGGGACGGGATCACGCGCCATGGCACGAGTTTGTCAACGGATTCATCGCCCGCTTTGGTCCACTTTAGTATGAAGACTTCGAGGCTCTTCTTCAGAAATTGCGTCAGAAAGGGACGGTGATGGAGTATCGAACCGAGTTTGAACGGTTGGCCAACCGGGTGCAGTGGGGCGAGAGGACATTAACAAGTTGTTTTATTTCCGGCTTGAAGGAGGACATCCGAGATGAGGTGCATGCCTATATGTCGCGCAGTTTGACACACGCTATCAGCTTGGCCCGAATTCAAGAAGAGCGTATCAATCGACAGAAGTCCAGGGGGGACACTCCGAGGAACGCTACACACCTTCCCGACACAAAAAAGGATCAAGCAGCTACAGAACGGGCGACAATGAAGAAATTGACTTGGACAGAGCTACAGGCTAGGAAGGAACAGAGATTTTTCTTCAATTGCGATGAGAAATTTACCCCAGGCCACAAATGTCAAAGGATCCAGGTTTACATGTTGCAGGAAAGTCCGATGCCGGATGTAGACGGAGGAGAACAGGAGCACATTCTGGATACAATCGAGTACGGGGTATCTTCACTGGCCATGGCGGGAGACTCCACTCCGACCACTATGCGTATTGCGGGGCGGATTGGCCAACAACCGGTGACCATTCTGCTTGACAGTGGGATTACACATAACTTCATTAGCCCGACGGTGGCACGAAAACTGGGGCTAGAGATCATCAAGGATGCCGCTTCCCAGGTTGTGGTGGCCGATGGACACGAGTTGCAGTGCGAAGGAGTGCTCCCGGACGTGGAAATCAGTGTGCAGGGATACACCGACAACATGGATGTCTACTTATTGCCCATCCAAGGGCCAGATGTGATTCTGGGGGCCCAGTTGTTGCGACAGCTAGGTAGGGTGACTCTGGATTGGGAGAAGTTGACTATGGAGTTTGCTAAGGGTGGGAGAGAGTACTGTCTGCAGGGAATCAGAATCTCCCCAGTGTCGGGGGGCTCTCTTTGCTGTTTGGAGAGGCTGCGGGGACAAGGGCGTGACGTGGCTTGGGTAGACCTGAGGGGACGGACGGAGCCACCAGATTCCCACCTTGAGGACAAGCTGGGTCTTGATGGGGCGGGGAATGTTACGCCCCCGGACGGATCCGAAGGCGACAACGGTGCTGAACAACTGGTTCAGCCCCCACTTTCTAAAAGGCGGCCCTCGGGGGCTGAACCCACCCGGTTCAGCCCCAATTGGGGCCGACCAGCCCCCTTGACCGGCCGGCCTTGGTCCGGGTATAAATGTACCCGGATCCTTTATTGGAGGGGATCATGCAAGTATTATCAAAGGTATTATTCTAGCCTCCTCTCTAACCCTAGGAATCTCCCCTTCTCCCTCAAATCTCATCTAGTTCGTAACAATGAATTTCTTCAGAGGAGCTTGAGAGACTCGCCTCGCGGCTACACGAGTACGACCACCGCCACTCACTGAAGTTGAGTGTTTTTGTGCCCGGGGGAGTTGACGGCGTGTCGCCACCGATTCACGTGTATTTCTGTAGGAGGCGGTGACCCGCGGCCCAGACGGTCGATCGGAGTCCCTGGACACGTCCAGATGTTCGAGTCAAGTCACTTTAGCATTTTGTGTTTTTTATTTCGAGATGTATTTAGCCCCAGATCGGTCCAAATAGTCTTAGCCGTTCGATCGTGTTGTTTATGTTCAGATTAGGGCGAGCATTTATCAGGCGGTTTGGGTGTTAGGGTTATATATAGGCACCTGATGGTAAATCCGGGGATCGTGGGTTTGCATTTCCGAAACCTACCACTGCATCAATAAGTCTTATTCTTCCAGATCACGTGTACTTCTTCCAGCTTGCATGGTCTTCCCCTCCAGCTCGCGCGCTCTTCTTCTTGCTCATGCTCGCTTGGTCCTCTTCTCGCTCCAGCTCCAAGCCTAGGCACTTACTCCTCAAGCTTTACTTATTTAATGCATCCAGGACCTATTTATAGGTATCTAGGACCCATGAGGTACTGCCATGTGTCCCACTTTTTCCCCCTCTATTTTCTTAATTAATCTCCTGACATTGAGTTAGTCAATAACTTTGCCAAGCCATGCAGTCAATCTTCTCCCCCATGTCTTTTCTCGGCACTAGTGGGGTTTTAAACTCTGTTCTTAACCTTCCCCCTCAAACCCTACTGCACATGCCAAGTTTAATCTTGAACTTATGAAATACATCAATCTTTAAAGGTTTTATAATAATATCTGAAATTTGATTTACAGTCTTGCAATAAACAAGCTCCACAACTCTGGTCTTCATCTACTGGCAAATGAAATGATATTTTGTATCAATATGTTTATTGTGACTGTGACACCAGATTCTTTGCAAGCGTAATAATATATTTGTTACCAACATATATGGTAATTGGACCTTCTTGTAATTGATGCAATTCGCTTAAAAGATTTTTCAACCATGTCTCTTGACACGTGCATGTTACAGCAACAATGTATTTCGCTTCACATGTGGAAAGTGTAATGGTAGTTTGCTTCTTTGAATACCATGAAAATATCACTGACCCAATATGAAATGCATACCAGTTTCCAATCACTAACATCGTCTTCGCAGTCGCTATCTGAATAGTGACAACCTTCGTATCATGAAAAGGAGTATAGTATAAGCCATGATCACATGTGTCTTTAATATACCTCAAAATCCTTTTTGATGCAATGAAATGATATTGTGTTGGTCGTTCCATATGTTTGCTTACTATACCAACCGTATACATTTTATCCGGCCTTGTAAAAATTAGATATCTGAGACTACCCACTAAGCTTTTGAATAATGTCGGGTCTACTGCTTTTTGTTCTCAATCTTTCTTCAATTTCACGCCTAGATTTGTTTGTGTGCAAATTGTCTTGCTAGTCATTCATTCTGAATTTACTCGGAATCTGCTCCGCATATTTCTTTTGGAAGATAAAAGTACCAACCTCCATTTGTTGTATTTTAATGCCCAAGAAATATGTTATCTCCTTGATATTGGTCATGTCAAATTTAGATCTACATACAGATAATCATGATATCATCATTCGGATCTTTATGCATAAGGCATGGTCACAAAGGTTCTAATATACTTTTTTTTTAAATATTGACCAATTATTGTATTCCATGCCCGCGAAGCTTGCTTCATACCGTATAACACTTTCTTCATATGATAACTTTATCTTCTTGGCCTGTCAGAATATCGACTGGTTGTGCTGATACCACTGCTGGAAGTGAACTGTGGATACAGAAGAATCAGAAACAAAGTAGAAATTTTATTAAAGAAACCAAATCACTAAATATAAGTTCTCACAACATCATACTACAGCACATTCATGTTTACAGCACATCCATTGCCACACACTGTTTTTGCTCCCTTACAAATCACAGCACTCTTCTAGTTCTCGACAAGGACTTCCCATGGAAAGTACTGCCAGTTTTCTCCAAGGATTTCACCTCCCGACGTGTTCTTTCCTCAGGAAGTTCGGAGCTCTAACTCCTCGCGCGACCTTCAGCTTCCTTACACAAGTTTGTGTGGTCTTCTTCTCGGCCTTTACCCCGCAAGCTACACTGATTTCATGCATCCATGCCTATTTATTGGCATCTAGGACCCATGAACTGTTGCCATGTGTCCCAACTTTTTTCTTAATTAATCTTCTTTCATTGACCCTTGCAAAAATGCAGGGTAAGGTTTGCCTACGTTTCACCCTTGTGGTGGGACCCTTCTCCTGACTCTCGCTGCGCGGGGATGCTTTGTGCACTGAGCTGCCCTTTAATCTTCTTTCATTGACTTAATCAATGGTTTTACGAAACCATACAGCCAATGTTCTTCCCCGCGCCATTTCTCACCACCAGTGGGGTTTGTAGCTCTGCTCCTGACACTTTGTTCTCCATATTTCCTGGAAGCATACGGCCAATGTTCTTCCCCGCGCCATTTCTCACCACCAGTGGTGTTTGTAGCTCTGCTCCTAACACTTTGTTCTCCATATTTCTTTTATGGCTGTGAATTATCTTTTTAGTTGATTTTTCTTATAACTCTCCTTGGCCAGCATTCTTACTATGGGTAGATTTTTTTTTTACTTTTTACCCTTCTCATTTACGAGAGTTCGATCTGTTCTCTGATGTCTGCAGGAGTTAAAGTGATAGAGACTCAAGAAAATGAGCTAGTTATTGAGCCCAGGGTTCGCTGGGCTGGTAACTGCAATGTCATTGTGGCTCTAAAACTTCTTTCCTTTAAATTCACTGTACAGGTATGCCCCTAAATCATATGGTATCACTGCTCAATATGTTTACATTAAGGAAGAAAACTCATAATCCTCACTTGAGTCTTCTGTATTTTTTCTAGCTGTTGGATTTGCAAGTATTCTTGGCACCCCGTATCACTCTTAAGCCTCTGGTTCCAAGCTTCCCGTGCTTTTCCAACATAATTGTTTCTTTGGTGGAGAAGGTAGGTGTGCTCTCATCGTTTTTGCGCCCCGAGTGACAACTTACATTAGAGTAGTAGGGGAAGAGGCGCAGGGTTTCCCGCGCTCAATTTTCTGTCTGCAATGACATTACTTTGGCCACTACATCCGAAGGCGAGAATATTTTTAGCCGATGCATTGTTTCTCCTAAGCCATAATATTGTTTGCTTTCTAATATATTTTTACTTCAGTTTTTACTCCATCTTTATATTTTTTATTTACTTTTACTTTTCTTATATTTGCTTATTTTATTTTATTATATATATATATATTTACTTGTATTCTCTCCCCATTTATATTTTTATATTTTTATATTTTTTTTGTTTTGTTTAGTTTTGTTCAATGCCGATTAACTATTCTGCTTCTTGGCTGCAGCCTTTTGTTGACTTTGGACTTAAACTACTTGGTGCAGACATAATGGCTATTCCTGTGTTATATCGCTATGCTCAGGTATTCAAATTTTATCTTATTCAACACTTAATTCTTCATTTCTTTTATTGTAATAGTTCTCTAAATGAAGTTTTATTACACATTAAATTTGGATTGGAATTAACTCTAATCTATATGAAACTCTACTTTTTAGGACAAAATTGCTTCCCAAATTTCAAATTTCTATCATTGGCCTAGAGATTTGGAGATACAAATTCTGGACAATGCTTGGTAAAATTCTGCTTCTACAATGCTTGGTCGCCTGTGTTTGTTGATTCATAATCAACAGTAAATTACTTACTGTGAGATTACTCATTTATTCGTGCTTGTAGCGGAGCCACGAAAAAGCCTGTCGGAATATTACATGTGAAGGTTGTTCGTGCACTCAACCTACTGAAGATGGATATCCTTGGTAAATCTGATCCTTACGTGAAACTGAGTTTGAGTGGTGAAAGACTTCCATCAAAGAAAACCTCAGTGAAGATGAACAATCTTAATCCCGAATGGAATGAATATTTCAAGCTTGTTGTGAAGGATCCCCAAACCCAAGTTCTTCAGCTCCATTTGTTTGACTGGGAAAAGGTTTCACGTCCACTTCGCCCCTTCATTCTCTCCACATCTGTTTTAAAGATGTTCAATTGTTTCCTTATTGTTGTGTTTGTGAAGGCAAAAACTTTCTTCTTTTTTTTGTATTTTGCAGGTGAAGGCGCATGATAAATTAGGAATGCAGATTGTTCCATTGAACTCACTAACCCCGCACGAGATGAAGGAATTCTCTCTCGATCTTCTCAAGAATATGAACCCCAATGATCCACATAATAAGAGAAATAGAGGGAAGGTTGTCGTGGAATTGACATTTGAACCGTTTAGAGAAGAATGTGACAAGTTCAGCGAAGTTTTAGATGTGGGGAGGCTCGGGAGCCTGGGAAGAGCTCCTTCGGACAATTCATCTGGTGGCGGCGTTCTTTCTGTTACGATTGAAAGTGCTAAAGATGTTGAAGGAAGGCATCACAACAATCCTTGTGCAGTAATTATTTTTAGAGGAGAACACAAAAGGACCAAGGTAAAACTTCACATATTGGAAGGGGCACAACGAGGGTCAGTGAAAGGTTCCACCACAAGGGTGAAATGTAGGCAAACCTTACCATGCATTTTTGCAAGAGGTTTCACCACAAGGGTGGAATGTATCCCAAACGTTTATGAATAATTTTAAATAAATTCTTGTATAACATCACCTTCAATTTGAAATCAGTTTCCTTACTTTGTTATTTATTTATATTTATATAAACTATAAACTTTAGGAAAAAAAATTAGGCGGGTTACTCTCACCTATAAATAAGTACAGTATTAAATACTGACCGTTGATTTCCTCCTACATAAATAACATGATTGATCGAAATACTGATCAACTGTCAGTATTTAATACCATATGACCGTAGGATATCAGATCAACGGTCAGTATTTAATATTGCACTTATTTCTAGGTGAGAGTAACCCACCAATCTAAATTTTTTTTCAAACTTTAGGGACAAATTTCAAACCCAAAGAATAGGCTTACTACTTAATTCAAATTGAGACTAAAATTTATGGATCAATATAATAACTTCGCATTAGAAACTGTTCTCATTCATTTGGTTAAAAAAATAATTTTTTATCTTCCCTTTCAGGTGATCAAGAGAAACCGAGATCCTCGATGGAACGAAGAGTTCCAGTTCATGCTAGAAGAACCGCCCGTCAACGATATGATTCACATAGAACTCATGAGCAAAAGGAGGGGTTTTAGTTTACATGCTAAGGTAGAAAAGAATGACAAAATGATGCCTTTTTTCACCTGTTTTCTGTGTTTCTGCCATCCTGAATCCTTGCGCTGCAGGAATCTCTGGGCCATGTCGATCTTAAACTCGCGGATGTTGTGAGCAACGGTCGCATCAACGAGATATTTCATCTCATAAACTCGAAGAACGGAATGATTCACATCGAGCTCAGGTGGAGCAGCTTTTGATCTCTCCCTCGAGCTCTATGCTTGAACCCTCCTCAAGTTGGGCGATACACAAACTCCGCTGTTGTCTCTTTTTCGTCACGATTCATTTGCTTCGCCGGCGAATAACCTGAGGTCTGCTTCAATTGCTCCGGCGGCTCGAAGTTCTCGGATGCAGATCGAGCAGATAAAAAAATAAAAAAAAAAGGATCTTGAAGCTGAAGGCGAGGGATGAGATCGCTGCGAATGAGTATGTAAAAAAATGAGAGATTGTATCTTCTGTAGATAGTTTTTGCTAGATATTGATTCATAAAGGAGACGGACATCAAGTGTCACCAATTTTACTGTTAAAAGCGTGTGGGGATACATGCACAGGTTATCATGATGTTTGTACATTTTGAGTGTTTTTTTTTTGCTGCACCTTTTAAATGTAATTTTCATATATTTTAAATTTTTTAGCCATGTCCATTTCAATTTTGAAATTACTCAAAGTTTATAATTTTGTTAAAGCCTGTGAGGATGCACAAGGATTCGGCGAGCTTGGGTGCAAACTTGGTGTGGGAGGTGAAAAAAATTAGCAACTATGTGCTTGGAACAGGGGCGGAAGTGTTCACAGGTACACCCGGGCACGTGCCCGGGACCAAAATTTCAGGAAAAAAAATAAATGTATTAATTTGGATCCAACCAAATACAATTTAGTTTTGATTTAGACACATTCAGATATAAATCGGATTCTATTTCAAGTTTTCAACCCAGCGAATGTTCATCACGTCAATATCGCGAGTTGCTACTAATTTTACTAATATTATATATATATATAACTTTAGATAGCGGTTCTTAGAAGAATCGCTGTGTAAAGTGCTGTATATATATATAGACAGCGGTTCTTAGAAATAACCGTTTTTCTAAGAACCGCTGTCTAAAGTTCTGTATAAATATATATACCGCTTTACACCGTTGTCTAAAGTTTTGTTGTCCTAGCTATTTCCTTTCCGCTCCACGCCGCCATGTGCCCCTTTCCGCCATTTCTTTCAAATGCCCCCTTGCTACGCAAAGTTTATGTTGTCGCTGAGTTTTGTCATTTGGATTTTGTAGGTGAATGCAGTCAGATCTCATCTCAATAATATCATGTTGGCTACTGGCTAAGATCTTTCCGTCCACTTGTGATATTGGCAAGATCAAGGCTTGGAGTTGGTAAGAATACTAATTCCTTTTACTCTTTTTTTTTCAGGAATCACTTGTTCTGACTCTAAGCCCCTAAGGCTCTAATCTGTTCTGGTGTCTTCATTTTTCACTTGATTGGATTTAAATAAATTCAGGAATCAGCCAACCAGGTATTGAATGTCACTTTTTGATTAAATTCCACTTTTAGCAAATTTGTTGGATAATACATAGATTTGATTAATTGAACATAATTAGTTAGCATATTTATTTTTATATCTTTCAATTATAGTTATAAGCATTGTCTATTGTATTCATTTCGATGGATAATTTTTTCTCAAGAACAACTCTGAAGGAAAAATCTGTTGAATTAGAAGAGATCAAGATACCTCGATTAAAGTTTAAATTAGAGGACTTACCCGTTGATCCGGGCTTGAGACAATCAATAACAAGTTATGAAGTGAATGCTCAAGATTCAATACGAAAATATTACTTACAAAATTGTCAGTCACATTTATTTAATTTTTCGCAAACATTGATGGGTCAAAAATCTCGAAGATTCAACAGAGAGTGGTTTGGTGAATACAATGGTTGGTTGGAGTACAGTCAACATGAGGATACTGCATTTTGCTTGTACTGTTACGTCTTTCCTCAAACAAGTTGTGATCCAACTTTTGTAAGTCGTGGATTCAAATATTGAAAAGACAGAACAATACTTGAAAAACATGTTGGTAAACATAATAGTGCACATAATGCATCTAAAAGGATGTGTGAAACTTTGATGAATCAAAAGCAAAGCATTCAAAATGCACTTGCTAGACAAGAAGCAACACAAATTATAGAATATCATGGACGTTTATGTGCATCCATTGATTGCATCCGTTTTCTTTTGTGTCGAGGATTGTGTAACATCCCATTTTCAACTAGACCCCTAAGAGTGATTTTGGTCATGACTAGGTCATGACAAAATCCTAGGAGGTCCAAGAAGACCAAGAAACCTAAGAATGTGGGTGAGACCACTATGGTCTGCAAATAGTAAATTTCTGAACCTTAGTTTAAGATAACCATGGGGCTTCACAAAGACTTCAAGACCCCGCCATGGTCTCATCAACTCATTGTAAGATCCATTAGAGCACTAAGGACCCATGGAGGGCAGTCAAAGGGGTTAAGTTGACTCAAGTCAACCCTAACCCTAAATGGGTCAAACTAACCTACTTAGGGTCAATTGACCATCCCCAAGCCAAGTGGACCCCACCCAAGCCCACCTAACCCTAGAGTGAGGTCAATGGGTCACCTAGGACCCATTGGGGTCCACTCAAGAGGCTAAGTTGACCAAAGTCAACTCTAACCCTAAATGGGTCAACCTAACCTACATTGGGTCAAACTGACCTGCATAAGGGCCAATACAACCCTACCTAGGCCTTAAGGGAGGTCAATGGGTCACCAAGGACCCATTTGGGCCAACCTCAAAGACCAAATTGACCTAAGTCAACCCTAGCCTAGGTTTGGGTCAAGCTAGCCCAAATGGGCTAACTCAAGCTCAAGCCCAACTCACTTGGGCTAACCATGCTTTGGTGGATGAAATAAACATGTTGGCTGCCAATAGACTAGAATATTGACTAGCCAACTTAGTGACTAGGAGAGAGAGAGAGAATCTCAAAATTAAAGAATAATTGGGAGAGAGAAAGAGGTATATTTAAGGGTGTTTAAGGGAAATGAGCCACTTGGACCCATGTCATCAGCCCCCACTTGGGTTGGCCGACCCCTGGAGTCATTGAGGAGGAGGTGGATGGAGTGGGGCCCACCCATGCATGCATGGTGACAAGAACAAGGCAAAACTGCCACCTTGCACATATGAATTATCACCCCCCCCTCTATACTTCATCTCCCCACTTTTTCCCCCTTCACTTCATCACCCTCATGACAAGGGAGTAGCAGATAGAGTGAGAGAGACCGAGCCTTGGAGCAGAAACCGAGTTGGAGCCGTGAAAACCGAGAGATAAGCGCCGCCACCGCCGTAATGGTCCCCCGCCGCTCCTCACGTCGCCAGGCCGCCGGGAAGGTCCTCCCTCACCTCTCTCTTCATACCTAGATCTTAGGAGTGTCTAGGGTAGGGTTCGGGCTCGAATGAGCCCGAACCCAGTTTATTCATTCCGCCATTAATGGCGTTTTTGCAAGCTTCAGGTGAGGTGGCGCCGCCACCTCCCGCCGCCCTAGCCGCCGGCAAAAGGTTGCCCCCACCACCGTGAGGGGGAAGCTGATGTTTGCCGGTGGAGGCGCCGCCGGTAGCCGCCGGGAAAGTCCCCGTGAAGTTCGGGCAGGGAACCAGGCGTTTGGAGAAGAAAACACAGCAGCCGTCCGATTGCTTTAAGATTAGTGTCATGCAATATATTAAATCCTGGAATTATTTTAAGTACATGAATAGTGTATTTTCTGTCTCCTGAAATCCGACTTTTGCATATCAATATTTAGGGCACTTACAGCCATTTTCATAAAATGTACTCAACATGAAAATTGTAGGTCCTGAAGTTACCTTTAATTTGATATATTACACATAATTTTTGGTTGTCTACTGCCCTATAGAGCCATTTTCCTAGGGCTGGTCCTAGGGTAGGTCAGAAACTAAAATGAGTGCCCTGCCCAAACCCTAAGTCCAAATGGACTGAAATTTTGGGCATGTGGCTTAAATAGGCATATCTAGGCCCTCCACAAAAATGGGAATTTTTGGGGAAAATAATTCTATAGTTTTAGTCAGAATATGATAAATTAAATTATGTTGATTTTTGGAGCATATCAACTCCAAAATGCACCAAATTTTGGTGGCCTGCCCTTAGGGGTATAATAGACTTATGGTAGAAATATTAGACAATTTAGCCCTCTGCATGTTGAGATATCTCACTTGCAAGATCTGAAAAAGTGAATGGTCTTGTACTGCAAATAACAAAAATGCAGAAATTGGAAGAGATGCACAAGCCCCTCCAGAGGCCCAAATGACCTGGGACTTTGGGAATTAACTGGTTTAGGGCATATTTATGCCCTTCCCAAAAATGGGATTAATTGGAATTAAAATCAGGGGAAATTACCAAATTACCCCTAGGCTTGTTTAGGTGATTCTTGGAGTTTTTCAACTCCAAAAGGCCCCAATATTTGGTGGCATGTCCATGAGGACATTATTAATGCATGGTTAAAATTTTAGCCCATATGGACCACAGCAAGTTAGGGAAACCCCTTGCATGTGTTGGCTTGTAAAGGGCTTGGTGTGCTTATAGCCAAAAAGAAGAAAAAAATGAAATATTGAATGCACAGTCCTTTTGGACCACTGACTTAGTATTACCTTAAGTACTCTGCCCTATTTGGGGAAATATGGATGTATTAGGGTTGACTTACCCTTGGACCCAAGTTCACACCCTAAGGAAGGACCTTTAGGGGGTTGTGAAGGACATAGGGGCAAATGCCCTTGTATGGCCTTGTAATTCAGTAGAAAGATAGCTTATGTATATTTAAGCCTCTGGTTGAAGTGTTAGGGAATTTAGAAGTAGTTAAGTACCTCAAAAGTCAAACCCTAGATTTAGGGTAGAACACTACTAGGTCAAAACAATAACTTAACATCATCCAAAAATTGTGAAGTTGGGGTAGAATGAATCTTAGGGTGAGTTGAAGCCCTAGATATTTTTAGTGGAATTTTATGGATTATATTCATGGTAGTTCCTTTGTTAAATATCAAAGTGTCCAATTTAGTATTTGATTTAATTTGATCATTTAGTTTAAATGGAATTTAGTAAAATTTGGTCAGTAGAATTTTTTTGACCTAAATAGAGGTCGCTGAATTTTAGTATAATTTTTAAAGGATTTTATACATTGCTTCCTTCATAAATTTTGTAAAGGCCATACTTGGTAAATAAATCTTTTAAAGAATAATTTAACTTGTAAAAATGTGAATTTTGGCCATTGATGATTTTAGGATGATATCTACTATTAGGAATTTAATTAGGAATTTTTGAAGTATATTTATAGTACTTGATTCACAATTATGCTCTTTGTTGATTTTTGTATTGAATTTATTTAGAATTAAATATTCTGTGAAAAATCATGAAAGTTGGCCAGTGATAATTTTAGGACTGTAGTAGTGTAATATATTTAACTCAAATTATTTGGATGACAATATCAAATAGTTGATTTACAAATCTTGGAATATGGGAATTTACTGCTAAAATAATTTTAGGCCCCTTAAATGTTTGTAGAAAATGTCAAATTTGGAAATTATCACTTTTAGATATATGGAATATTATCATGAATTTATGAAACATTAATCATGTCTAAAATGTATACTTCATGATCAACTTGGCTATAATTGGCTCTTGTAAGAAATTATTTAAATAGAAGATTAATTGAAGAAAATACAATATTCTGGAATTAAATCATTTATATCATGATAGGACTCCAGTAATAATCTTAGGTCACTCGGATGAAAACTTGAAGGACATCCTATCATGAACATCACTTAGTATAGGTTGGTCTGCAAATAGTAATTTGGGGAAAAGTTGTATTAGGATAAGAGTTTGATTAGTGTAGAGTTAGTCGTGTTGAATTGTTTAGAATGAAAGTAGATGAGTCACCGTAGAAGGTCCTAAGGAGTTGTGGGAATCGAGTTGATATGTGTTAGAAGGTACGCGAGTTCGACGAAAGATCGTCGTTCCCGCGAGAGTGAAAGGTCTAAACTACCTTAGGATTAACCTATCGCAATATGAGAAGGTAATGGGTAAGGGAAATCAACCAATAATAATAAGTACCTTGCGAAAGGCAACGCTGGGCGTAATCCCAACATAGTTCCTAGTGCCCCTTGAGAGCCCTTCACAGGGAATACCGGGGGCAGTCCTGGGTTAACGTAAACTGAACTAACAAGCTGAAAAGAGTAACATAGTAATTAGGGATTGCACATTTCACGAACACAGATATCAAAGGAAGATAGTTGGAAGCTTCGGCTTGGATGGTTAAGAGACGGACGTTTTGGTCCGGGGAGCTTTGGCTCGGTTGATATTTGTGACGGACGGGATGGTCCGGGGAGCTTTGGCTCGGTACTGATACGATAAATTTGCATGTGCATGAAAGGAAAGAAAGTTAAGGTGGCGGGTCTTCGGTATAGGTTTGTAAGACCCCCTTTTTTTTTCTTTTTCGACACCGGGGTCTTAGGCCCAGAACCGCCGTTTTGCGGTGACTCCTTCACGCCCTGAAGGGTCATCACCACAAAGCGCCGATTCTGCCGGCCAATTCGATCACATAAAAGTAGCATAATGAAGTAAAATGGAAACTATCTGTCCACAGAGAATCACATGACATATATAAATATAACTCCACGAAGGGAGTGTCCACAGAAGATAACATCAGAGTAGCAAAATACGGGCTTATGCCCGGTACAACATATCCTCACTACAAAATCACTCATGCGGAAGCAAAAGCTGAAAAACTACTCAAGGTCGAGACTCACAGTCCCGGCTGTATGAACTCCGGAGCTAGACTGCCCCACCTCCAAGCGCACCGGTCTCTGGGGCTGCTCCTCCATGCTGGTCTCCACGATCCCCTAAATGATGCGGTTCGAAAACCGTTAGTCTAAAAGACTAAGTCCTATCATCCCCCTCCCCTTCCCCCACGGCTCCTAGGCACCGAGCGGAGAGGAAGAAAGGGGAGGACTTGAAGGTGGAGAATATCAAAAGCAGATGGCAGCGGTCCTATTTAGCAAGTTCTATAACATATAAAGACAATAAGCTGTAATGTGAAATGTAACCTTCACTTATGTGAAAAACACATAAGCCAAGGGGTCTTTTGCAAGGCTCCCATCGTATAAAAAGTCTCATACTGATTTATACGCTGGGGTGTCGGTGGTCAAACAGCAGTAACTAAGTATGTCAAAATTAACCTTAATTTATAAACTTGCCACACAAGCTTATAGACTAAGGGGTCGTTTTGCAGGTCCTAATGTATAAGCGTCCCATTCCACTTATACATTAGGTGTCAGGGGTTAAGTGAATCGATTATGCTATGACATGCAAGTGGGTATGATGGACATGCAAGTGCAACGCACACACCCGACTCTGTGCACACAGACCTTTAGTTCCCCCTTTTTGGAGCCGTAACCTCCCAGGATACCTCCGTAGTGGCAGACGGAAGCGGTGGGTTGGGCCTCGCCCACCTCTAAACCAGTAAAGCACTACCGGTCAGACCTATCGTACGCCTCAACGCTTGGTGCACGAAGCGGACTCCTGCGTACTCTTGCCGGCTGGCGCACCGGACTTCTGTTGGCGAAGTGTTAACCACACTTGCCGAGTCAACGTATTGGCGTCGGTGCATCGACCCTCCAATACCGAAGACCCACCACCTTAATTTCCTTTCCTTTATGCACATGCAAATTCAGCGTAAACAAAACCCGAGCCGAAGCTCCCCGGACCAAAAGTCCGTCTTTTAACCATCCGAGCCGAAGCTCCCAGCTAACTTCTGGTGCTAACAGTGTTTGTGGATTGTGCAACCCTAATTACTAAGTTACTTTTTCCAGCTTGTTAATCAATTTACGTTAACCCAGGACTGCCCCTGGTATTCCCTGTGAAGGGCTCTCAAGGGGCACTAGGAACTATGCTGGGATTACGCCCAGCGTTCCCTTTCGCAAGGTACTTATTTTATTATTGGTTGATTCCCTTCCCCTTTGTTTCTCATATTCCGATATGCTAATCCTAGGGTAATTTGACTCCAACTCTCCTTGGGTAGGACGATCTTTCGTCGGACCCGAACGCCTTTAAACCCTAGACAACCACACCCTACTCACTCATCTTCCAAAAATGCAGCCCATTCCACTTGTCCTTACAGCAAACCATCAAGACCCATCATACGTGCCCTAATTCATATCCAAATGAAATCCTGCAGTTTTGCTATATGCAGACCACTTAAGCTACGTGACCCGTAAAAAGGGAAGTACATGAAATACTCATCCAGTACCATCATGATAATTATCAGAGGTCTATTATGATAAATATAGACTAAATTCAGAAAATCATATTTTTCCCAATTAATCTACTATTTATTGAATTTTCCTCAAAAACTAGGCCATAGTCAATTTGAACATGAACCATAAGATTTTCTCAGGCAATGGCCTCCTAAAATTTGTATTCACTAAATAACAGAGAAATATTATTGGTTGCCAACTTTCATAATTTTCCAGATAGTTCTTGACCTCTAAAGGATTTAATTAAGTAATTCCTAAAATCAGATAAACATGAAGGAAGTGCCACAGATATGTCTCCAATAATTATGTAAAAATTACTAGAGCTTCATAAGGAACTAGAAACATCATGATGAGGAAATTATAATTTTTCAGACAATCTAACTGCCATTAATAAATTTTCCAAAGTTTCATAGAATTAAACAGTTAAAGAAGCAGCTACCAAATATCATTCTTCAATAATTTCATAAAAATTTACAGAGATGGGTATCATGACTATAAGCCCCTTTGCTAAGTTTCATCAGGTTTAATCAAGTATATTTTGCTGCAAAAATTCCTAAGTGAAAATTGTAAAATATGACTTTGTGAATAAAGTACCAAAACATATTCATCCAAAATTTATTATAAAATTTCCAGAGATAGGTATACCCTAAACAACTACCCATTCAAAATCTCAGGCCTTTTCAGATAGTTTTGGTATTAGATCTTATGGTTTCAAAGCTAGTGCCCTAAACTAGGGTTATGGATTTAAGGGGTCTTAAGTCTTCCAAAAGCCCTAAAATTTTAACCACAGGACCATAGCAACCCTATGGGCATCATTCCCAAGTCTTAAGTCCATCCAAGGTCTTTTGACCCCAATTTCTCCAAACCCTAGAAATTTACCCTAAAGGGCCTACCCTACACTTCTAGGGCTACCCTAGCCCAATCCACTCCAAACTCCATAAGTGAGTGTAAAAGTCAAATTATATCAGTGGCCAAAATTTCAGCCTCTGTTGAGGTGATTTGGTCACTCAAGACCAAAAGTGCCACTTTTGACCAAAATGCCCTTCATAGGGTATAAATAGGGTTGGGTCAAAACCTATTCAACACACATCCAAATCAGATGAAATTTTATACAGGAACCTAATTGGAGCCCAGGGACCACTCACCAAAATTTGGGAGGGTTTGGATGTGTTTAGGGCACCTATTTAATTTATCTAATGATTATTAAATATTTACCAAAACTATAGAAATATTTTCCCAAAAATTCCCATTTTTTGGCAGGCCCTAGGTATGTCTAGGATAGACTCTCTGCCAAAATTTCAGCCAATTTGGGCTTGGGGTGAAGAGTGGGCACTCAATTTAGTGACTGCCTAGCCCTAAGGGTATGTCCCACCAAAATGGGTGCCCTGGTCTAACCAGTGACCCAAAAGGGTCCAAACAATTTTTGCTGCAAACTAGACACCCTAAGCTACAATGTTCATGTTGGGCAAATTTCCACTCAGGGTCCCTAAGTATTTTTAAAACTTAAATACATTAAATACATCCAGTGTGACAGAAATGAAATGATTCTTATTTAATTCCTATAGCATTTGATCTGATGCCGCACGAATCTTGGCGCAGATCGACGGCATCTGGTCATCGTCCCCACTGAGCCAACGGCTGAGATTTGTTCTGCCTGGAGCGACTTCCAAGCCCTGCCGCCGGCGATCCAGCCCCTTCCCCGGCCGGCCACCGCCACCAACACCTCCGTTGAGGTGGTGGCTATCGTCAGGCGGCGGCTCCGCCGCCGGAGAGGCGTTTTCCGGCGGATTAAGCAAGAATTTTTCTTGCCGAAACCAGGGGAAATCCCGGATTCGATCGGGCTCAATTGAGCCCGAAACTCAAGCCTAAGGATTCCTAGGATCTACCCGCGAGTTAAGGAGAGGAGGAGGACCTTCCTGGCGGCCTGGATGCGAGAGGAGCGGCGGGATGCCATTGGCGACGGCGGCGGCGCTCGGCTTCTGCAACTGCACAGTGGGAAGGCTCGTCTCCTCCAGGTAAGTGCTCCAAAATGATCCCCTCGGCTCCCTGAAGGTGTTTAAATGGCAATTGGGGGAGGGGAGAGGCTGGTTCTTCAATGGCCATTATCACCATTAATGGAGTGGCTCGGGTTGTGTGGAGGGGGGCTGAACCCACCCCTTGGTGGCCGGGAAACGGCTGGAATCAACTCCTCTCCCCTAGAGGAGTTGATTACAGCCATCAGTGGTGGCTGTTGGCCTTCCTTGGCCGGCTTCTCCCTTTCCTTTCCTCTTCCCCATTTTCTCTCTCCTCCATTATCATGGAGAGGAGCTCCTTTCTCTCTCCTAGTCACCTCTGGTTGACTAGTCAACCCCACAAGCTAAAGGCAGCCCAATAACCCATATTAATAATAAAAATGAGGTTAGCCCAAGTGGGGGAAATGGGTTTGAGCTTGGGTTAGCCCATTTAGGCTAATTTGACCTAACACTAGAATAGAGTTGACCTTGGTCAACATGACCAATTGAGTTGACCCCAATGGATCCTTGGTGACCCATTGACTTCCCTTAGGGTCTAGGTAGGGTTATGTAGGGTTACCCTGCACTTTGGAGGTCACATACCCTTAGTAAGGGTACTTTGACCAGATTAGGGCTTGAGTTGACTTGGGTCAACCTGGCCTCTAGGGCTGACCCCAATGTGTCCTTAGTGACCCATTGACCTCACTTTAGGGTTAGGAGGGCATAGGTGGGGTCCTCTAGACTAGGAGTGGGTCAATTGGCCCTAAGTAGGCTAGGTTGACCCATTCAGGGCTAGGGTTGACCTTGGTCAACTGGGCCTCTTGGGTTGGCCCTAATGGGTCCTTTTGGCTCTAATGGGTCTCCCAAAATGTTTGGGAGTGTTGTGGTAGGGTCTTGGGGCCATGGTGAAGCCCCATTGTCATTCTAGACCATTGTTCAAAAATTCTACTATTTGCAGACCATGGTGATCCCACCTTGGCCTCCTATCTCTTGGCCCATTTCTGGCTTCCTAGGGTTTGTCATGACCTAGTCATGGCTAAAATCACTCTTAGGGGTCTAGTTGGAAATGGGATGTTACAAATCCTCCCAATAAACAAAACAAAGATTTCGTCCCGAAATCAAGGTTGGACCTACGGGTCTTATTACCGAGGAAAAGAGTCTTGTAACATCCCATTATGACGCCTTGTTTGTTAAATTTGATTTTATGGGAAAACTTAGATCTAAGACCCCTTTCGCCCAAACGGCGAACCAAAATCCCAATAAACAAAGTTAAGCCCCAATAAACAAAGATAAGCCCCTATCTACCTAGAGCAGCCCTTAGTATACTTAAAGCAGGAAAAATAAATTAACATCTTGAGGGGTCTGAGAGGTATACCTGACTGAATAGCTCGGGGTATCTTTGTCGCATCAGGTCCTGTGGCTCCCAGGTATGCTCCTCCTGGCCGTGGTTCCTCCACAGGACCTTGACTAGTGGGACCTTCTTGCGTCGCAAGACCCGCACTCCTCGGTCGTCGATCCTCACAGGCTCCAAATGGACCGACCGGTCTGAAGCTACCGGCCCTTCAGTAGTCAGAATCTGCTGCTCCGGGCGTAGCAGGGCCCTCCTCAAAGAAGAAATGTGGAAGACGTCGTCGTGCAGCGCTTCCAGCTCTGGTGGTAACTCCAGCCGGTAGGCTAGGGGTCCGATCCGCTCCAGGATCCTGTAAGGACCCATGTACCTAGGGCTGAGCTTCTTCCTCCGACCACGCACCCGTGAAACTCCATGCATGGGCCGGATCTTCAGAAACACCCGGTCCCCCACCTGGAACTCCACCTGTCGATGCCGGGCGTCGTAATACTTAGCCTGTCTACTCTGCGCCTCAAGCATCCTGTCTCTGATCAGCCTCACTTGTGCCTCGGTGTCTTCAACAAACTCTGACCCCAATACCTTCGGATCTTCGTTCTGCACCCATGAGAGCGGGGTCCGGCATCTCCTCCCGTACAAGGCTTCGTAAGGCGCCATCCTGATGCTGGACTGGTGGCTGTTGTTATAGGAGAACTCGACAAGGGGTAAGAGTTTCTCCCACGGTTCCCCACGATCCAAGATGCATAGCCTCAAAAGGTCCTCCAGCGTCCGGTTGGTGCGTTCTGTCTGCCCGTCTGTCTGGGGGTGGAATGCAGTGCTGAAAGTCAATCGCGTGCCTAAGTAAGCTTGCACGGATCTCCACTCCCTGGAGGTGAACCTGCCATCCCGATCCGACACTATCGTCCTGGGCACACCATGATAACGAATGAACTGCTCCACAAACTTCCGCACCAGTACTCCTACTGAATCATCCTTCCTGATCGGTATAAATCGAGCCACCTTGGTCAACCGATCGACGATTACCCAGATCGAGTCATTCCCTGTCCGAGACCGGGGAAGCCCATGTATGAAGTCCATGGCTATGTCATCAAACTTCCACTCCGGCACCGGGAGTGGCTGCAATAATCCTGCGGGGTTCCTGCACTCCGCCTTCACTAGCTGACATGCCTCACAATGGGTCACGAAGTAAGAGACATCCTTCTTCATGCCCGGCCAGAACATCGTCTTCTTCAAATCAGCCGTCATCTTTGTGATCCCCGGGTGTACGGAATACCGGCTGCAGTGCGCCTCCGTCATAATATCCTCCCGGATCTGGCCTCCCTCGGTATATACACCCGTCCTCTGAAGCACACCAGATCGTCCCTCAGTGTGTAATCTCCTGCAGTGCCTGCCTTCAGAGCTTGGAAGATGGGTCCAACTTGGCATCCTGCCTCTGTCCCTCTCTGACCCGGTCTCTGATGTCATCGGTAACGCCTATCGCGGCCAAGTACTCCTCATAGAGCTCAGGATCATCAGACGATACCAGAGTAATGTGCATGTCCTCTAGTCTCTGCAGCAGCTCCATAGACATCAACTGAGGCTCTGCTCCTGCTGTGGCGGCTCTCCGACTCAGTGCATCTGCTACCACGTTTGCCTTCCCCGGTGTGATAGTGCATCTCATACTGATAGTCAGATAGAAACTCCACCCACCGCCTTTGCCTGATGTTCAGTTCCTTCTGCGTGTCCACGTACTTAAGGTTCTTATGATCGGAATATATATCACAGTGGACTCCATAAAGGTAGTGCCGCCATATCTTCAGTGCGAATACAACTGCCCCCATCTCAAGGTCATGTACTGGGTAGTTCTTCTCATGGGTCTTCAGCTGGCGGGAGGCATAAGCTATGACGTGTCCGTTCTGCATCAGCACCGCTCCCATCCCTGATATGATGCGTCGGTGTAGACCTGAAATCCCTCCCTCCCCGAGGGGAGAGTGAGAATGGGAGCCGAGGTCAGCCGATCCTTCCAGCTCCTGGAAAGCTGTCTGGCACTGCGGGGTCCACACGAACGGTGCCTCCTTCTTCGTCAAGGATGTGAGCGGGAGGGCGATTCGAGAGAATCCCTCTACGAACTTCCGGTAATAACCGGCAAGTCCTAGAAAACTCCGTACGTCAGTGGCTGTTTTCAGCTGCGGCCACTCCGAAATAGCTCGAATCTTTGCCGGGTCCACTGCCAGCCCGGCTCCGCTGATAATGTGACCTAAGAAAGCCACCTCCTTCAGCCAGAACTGACACTTACTGAACTTCGCATAAAGACGATGCTCCGCAGTCTCTCCAGGGTCAATGCTAGATGTCGTGTGTGCTCCTCCTCCGTCTTAGAATAGATAAGGATGTCGTCTATGAACACTATGACGAACACATCCAATAAGCCTCGAAGACCGGTTCATGAGGCTCATAAACGCTGACGGAGCATTCGTGAGCCCGAAGGGCATCACGATGAACTCATACAATCCATATCGGCTACTAAAGGCCGTTTTCGGAATGTCCTCCTCCTGGATCCGCAGCTGGTAGTAGCCTGATCTCAAGTCCAGCTTCGAAAAGTAATGGGCTCCCTCCAGCTGATCGAACAACTCGTCTATCCTGGGGAGCGGATAGGTATTTCGGACGGTCAGCCTGTTTAGTGCTCGATAGTCAATGCACAGGCGAAAAGGTGCCATCCTTCTTCTTCACGAATAGGACAGGAGCTCCCCATGATGAGGAGCTCGGCCTAACAAATCCTGCTTCCACCAGCTCCTGTAACTGTGTCCGAAACTCGCCAACTCCTTCGGGGCCATCCGATAAGGGGCCTTGGATACCGGCTTAGCCCCGGTACCAACTGAATCTGGAAATCCTTCTCCCTATGCGGAGGCAGTCCTGGCAGCTTATCCGGAAAATATCGGCGTAGTCACGAACCACCGGAATGCTAGCGATCAGGTCCTTCTCCTCAGTCATCTCGAATAATACCTGATATACCTCGTCTCCTTGCATGTGAGCCTTAATGGCCTGAATAGATGAAAGCAAGCGACGGGAGACCGGTGTAGTACCTTCGAAGTTGCATAAGTATCGCCGTGGCTGAGCACGACCCTCCCTGCGGGCAATCAATCTGGGCATGGTTCCAGACAAGCCATGTCATGCCCAAGACGAGGTCGAAGTCGGCATCCTCAGGATCGTCGCCGGGGCCTCGAGTGTCAACCGTCTATGGTAACCTCCAGGAGGCACTTTTTGTGGGACTGGATCTCCATCCATTGGGGAGGCGCACCCTCCTGGGTAGTCGTATAACAACGAATCTGATCCAGGTCTTGACGAAAATCTCCGACACAAGTTGTGCGATGCCCCCGTGTCGAACAGGGTGTGGGCAGGCTTGCCGCACACCATCACATTCTAATCAGTTTGAAAGAAATTCTGGTGTAAGGTTTTCTAACCTAGGTCGTTTAGTAGTTCTATTAACACTTAATATGAGTCATGAATGAATCCAAAATTAAGATACTCTCATACCTGCAAATAACCCTGTCCGGGTTCCGGGGCTGTGCTAAGTCCAAAGCGTAAATCTGCTCCCCATTCTGCCTGCGGTCGCCTCCCTGGTAACCACGTCCTCGGCCGCGTCCTCGGCCTCCGAAATGCTGGGCCGGTGGCCACCCCGTGGTGCTGGAGGTGGTGCCCCCCTCATAGGGCAGTCTCTCCGGAGGTGTCCCACCTGGTGACAGTGGAAGCACTCCGGCGGGGGGATACGCCATAACCGGTCTCTGCATCTCCTGGATCCGGGAGGTTGAGGGGCCAAGACCACCTGCTCTCTCGGCTCCTGCCTCAACTCCTGACGAGGCTGCTCCTCTGCCCTTCTTCCATCTGATACGGTGCCTCGCCGCTGATCATTTCGGGCCTCCGGCCCTGGTCCTCCGCTTGCCGTTTCCGGCCCGAGTGGTGTGCCAGTCGGCCTCAATCCTCTTCGCCATCTCTAAAATCGGGAGATGGGCCGTCAGAGACAAAAGCAAGGCCTCTTCAACTCCTCTTTTAGGCCCTTATAAAACCTCTTGACGTAACCTGCTTCATCCAGCTGATAGGAGCCCGCATATCGGGCCAAATGATCGAACTCTCGGTGGTACTCCACACTGTCCTGGTGCCCTGCCTCAGCTGCAAGAAAGCTCCTCCAACTCGTCCCTGGCCGACTGAGGAACAAAGTGCTCCAGCAGCGTGGCCCTGAACTCTTCCCAGGTGATTTCTGCAATCTCTCTATGCAAAGGTCGTGTCCAACAGCGTCTTCCACCACCGCTTGGCATGTGACTCAAGCAAGATACCACTAGGGCCACCCTCTCCTCAAGGGCATCGTATCCCAGTCAACATCTCGTACATCACATCCAGCCACTCCTCTGTCCGTACTGCCGACTCTGTCCCCAAGTAAGATGGGGGAGAGAGTCTCGGAAGGTGCTCATCCAGTTGGCCCCTGGGTTTGGCTGCTGGACTGGGGCTTGCTGAGCTCGGAAGGCCTCAAGGATAAGGATAGCTGTAAGTGTCTGCCCATGTCTGACTGGAGGAAAGGTGTGGGGCCATGGGAGGTGGTGCAATGTCTGGAGTCTGCTGAGCTCCACCTTGTGGGGTGGGCTGAGCTGGGGGCTGCAAAACGAACTACATTAGTAGGTAATCGACTCAATGCCTAATGAAAGTGGACAGTTTACATGTGATTTCCCCTGTATGGGCACCACTGCTTCCGCTGCTTAGTTTGTCCCAAACTAAACCCGCGCGGGGGTGACCCAGGGTTGTGGACGGCTACTTTTCGATCGAGGTTTCGCTCTGATACCACTTGTAAGACCCCCTTTTTTTTCTTTTTCGACACGGGGGTCTTAGGCCAGAACCGCCGTTTTGCGGGACTCCTTCACGCCCTGAAGGGTCATCACCATAAAGCGCCGATTCTGCGGCCAATTCGATCACATAAAAGTAGCATAATGAAGTAAAATGGAAACTATCTGTCCACAGAGAATCACATGAATATATAAATATAACTCCACGAAGGGAGTGTCCACAGAAGATAACATCAGAGTAGCAAAATACGGGCTTATGCCCGGTACAACATATCCTCACTACAAAATCACTCATGCGGAAGCAAAAGCTGAAAAACTATCTCAAGGTCGAGACTCACAGTCCCGGCTGTATGAACTCCGGAGCTAGACTGCCCCACCTCCAAGCGCACCGGTCTCTGGGGCTGCTCCTCATGCTGGTCTCCACGATCCCCTAAATGATGCGGTTCGAAAACCGTTAGTCTAAAAGACTAAGTCCTATCATCCCCCTCCCTTCCCCCACGGCTCCTAGGCACCGAGCGGAGAGGAAGAAAGGGAGGACTTGAAGGTGGAGAATATCAAAAGCAGATGGCAGCGGTCCTATTCTAGCAAGTTCTATAACATATAAAGACAATAAGCTGTAATGTGAAATGGTAACCTTCACTTATGTGAAAAAAACATAAGCCAAGGGGTCTTTTGCAAGGCTCCATCGTATAAAAAGTCACATACTGATTTATACGCTGGGGTGTCGGTGGTCAAACAGCAGTAACTAAGTATGTCAAAATTAACCTTAATTTATAAACTTGCCCACACAAGCTTATAGACTAAGGGGTCGTTTGCAGGTCCTAATGTATAAGCGTCCCATTCACTTATACATTAGGTGTCAGGGGTTAAGTGAATCGATTATGCTATGACATGCAAGTGGGTATGATGGACATGCAAGTGCAACGCACACACCCGACTCTGTGCACACAGACCTTTAGTTCCCCCTTTTTGGAGCCGTAACCTCCCAGGATACCTCCGTAGTGGCAGACGGAAGCGGTGGGTGGGGCCTCGCACCTCTAAACCAGTAAAGCACTACCGGTCAGACCTATCGTACGCCTCAACGCTTGGTGCACGAAGCGGACTCCTGCGTACTCTTGCGGCTGGCGCACCGGACTTCTGTTGGCGAAGTGTTAACCACACTTGCCGAGTCAACGTATTGGCGTCGGTGCATCGACCCTCCAATACCGAAGACCCACCACCTTAATTTCCTTTCCTTTATGCACATGCAAATTCAGCGTAAACAAAACCCGAGCCGAAGCTCCCCGGACCAAAAGTCCGTCTTTTAACCATCCGAGCGAAGCTCCCAGCTAACTTCTAGTGCTAACAGTGTTTGTGGATTGTGCAACCCTAATTACTAAGTTACTCTTTCCAGCTTGTTAATCAATTTACGTTAACCCAGGACTGCCCCCGGTATTCCCTGTGAAGGGCTCTCAAGGGGCACTAGGAACTATGCTGGGATTACGCCCAGCGTTCCCTTTCGCAAGGTACTTATTTTATTATTGGTTGATTCCCTTCCCCTTTGTTTCTCATATTCCGATATGCTAATCCTAGGGTAATTTGACTCCAACTCTCTTGGGTAGGACGATCTTTCGTCGGACCCGAACGCCTTTAAACCCTAGACAACCCACCCCTACTCACTCATCTTCCAAAAATGCAGCCCATTCCACTTGTCCTTACAGCAAACCATCAGGACCCATCATACGTGCCCTAATTCATATCCAAATGAAATCCTGCAGTTTTGCTATATGCAGACCACTTAAGCTACGTGACCCGTAAAAAGGGAAGTACATGAAATACTCATCCAGTACCCTCATGATAATTATCAGAGGTCTATTATGATAAATATAGACTAATTCAGAAAATCATATTTTTCCCAATTAATCTACTATTTATTGAATTTTCCTCAAAAACTAGGCCATAGTCAATTTGAACATGAACCATAAGATTTTCTCAGGCAATGGCCTCCTAAAATTTGTATTCACTAAATAACAGAGAAATATTATGGTTGCCAACTTTCATATTTTTCCAGATAGTTCTTGACCTCTAAAGGATTTAATTAAGTATTCCTAAAATCAGATAAACATGAAGGAAGTGCCACAGATATGTCTCCAATAATTATGTAAAAATTACTAGAGCTTCATAAGGAACTAGAAACATCATGATGAGGAAATTATAATTTGTCAGACAATCTAACTGCCATTAATAAATTTTCCAAAGTTTCATAGAATTAAACAGTTAAAGAAGCAGCTACCAAATATCGTTCTTCAATAATTTCATAAAACTTTACAGAGATGGGTATCATGACTATAAGCCCCTTTGCTAAGTTTCATCAGGTTTAATCAAGTATATTTTGCTGCAAAAATTCCTAAGTGAAAATTGTAAAATATGACTTTGTGAATAAAGTACCAAAAATATTCATCAAAATTTATTATAAAATTTCCAGAGATAGGTATACCCTAAACAACTACCCATTAAAATCTCAGGCCTTTTCAGATAGTTTTGGTATTAGATCTTATGGTTTCAAGCTAGTGCCCTAAACTAGGGTTATGGATTTAAGGGGTCTTAAGTCTTCCAAAAGCCCTAAAATTTTAACCACAGGACCATAGCAACCCTATGGGCATCATTCCAAGTCTTAAGTCCATCCAAGGTCTTTTGACCCCAATTTCTCCAAACCCTAGAAATTTCCCTAAAGGGCCTACCCTACACTTCTAGGGCTACCCTAGCCCAATCCACTCCAAACTCCATAAGTGAGTGTAAAAAGTCAAATTATATCAGTGGCCAAAATTTCAGCCTCTGTTGAGGTGATTTGGTCACTCAAGACCAAAAGTGCCACTTTTGACCAAAATGCCCTTCATAGGGTATAAATAGGGTTGGGTCAAAACTATTCAACACACATCCAAAACAGATGAAATTTTATACAGGAACCTAATTGGAGCCCAGGGACCACTCACCAAAATTTGGGAGGGTTTGGATGTGTGTAGGGCACCTATTTAATTTATCTAATGATTATTAAATATTTACCAAAACTATAGAAATATTTTCCCCAAAAATTCCCATTTTTGGCAGGCCCTAGGTATGTCTAGGATAGACTCTCTGCCAAAATTTCAGCCAATTTGGGCTTGGGGTGAAGAGTGGGCACTCAATTTAGTGACTGCCTAGCCCTAAGGGTATGTCCCACCAAAATGGGTGCCCTGGTCTAACCAGTGACCAAAAGGGTCCAAACAATTTTTGCTGCAACTAGACACCTAAGCTACAATGTTCATGTTGGCAAATTTCCACTCAGGGTCCCTAAGTATTTTTAAAACTTAAATACATTAAATACATCCAGTGTGACAGAAATGAAATGATTCTTATTTAATTCCTATAGCATTTGATCTGATGCCGCACGAATCTGGCGCAGATCGACGGCATCTGGTGTCATCGTCCCACTGAGCCAATGGTGAGATTTGTTCTGCCTGGAGCGACTTCCAAGCCCTGCCGCCGGCGATCCAGCCCTTTCCCGGCCGGCCACCGCCACCAACACCTCCGTTGAGGTGGTGGCTATCGTCAGGCGGCGGCTCCGCCGCCGGAGAGGCGTTTTTCCGGCGGATTAAGCAAGAATTTTTCTTGCCGAAACCAGGGGAAATCCCGGATTCGATCGGGCTCAATTGAGCCCGAAACTACAGCTAAGGATTCCTAGGATCTACCCGCGAGTTAAGGAGAGGGAGGACCCCTTCCTGGCGGCTGGATGCGAGAGGAGCGGCGGGATGCCATTGGCGACGGCTAGGCGGCGCGCTCGGCTTCGTGCAAACTGCACAGTGGGATGGGCTCGTCTCCTCCCGGTAAGTGCTCCAAAAATGATCCCCTCGGGGCTCCCTGAAGGCTGGTTTAAATGGCCAATTGGGGGAGGGGAGGGCATTAGTTTCTTCAATGGCCATTCATGACCATTAATGGAGAGGGCTGGGTTAGTCGTGGAGTAGGGGGCTTGAACCCACCCCCTTGGTGGCCGGGAAACGGCTGGAATCAACTCCTCTCCCCTAGAGGAGTTGATTACAGCCATCAGTGGTGGCTGTTGGCCTTCCTTGGCCGGCTTCTCCCTTTCCTTTCCTCTTCCCCATTTTCTCTCTCCTCCATTATCATGGAGAGGAGCTCCTTTCTCTCTCCTAGTCACCTCTGGTTGACTAGTCAACCCCACAAGCTAAAGGCAGCCCAATAACCCATATTAATAATAAAATGAGGTTAGCCCAAGTGGGGAAATGGTTTTGAGCTTGGGTTAGCCCATTTAGGCTAATTTGACCTAACACTAGAATAGAGTTGACCTTGGTCAACATGACCAATTGAGTTGACCCAATGGATCCTTGGTGACCCATTGACTTCCCTTAGGGTCTAGGTAGGTTATGTAGGGTTACCTGCACTTTGGAGGTCACATACCCTTAGTAAGGGTACTTTGACCAGATTAGGGCTTGAGTTGACTTGGGTCAACCTGGCCTCTAGGGCTGACCCCAATGTGTCCTTAGTGACCCATTGACCTCACTTTAGGGTTAGGAGGGCATAGGTGGGGTCCTCTAGACTAGGAGTGGGTCAATTGGCCCTAAGTAGGCTAGGTTGACCCATTAGGGCTAGGGTTGACCTTGGTCAACTGGGCCTCTTGGGTTGGCCCTAATGGGTCCTTTTGGCTCTAATGGGTCTCCCAAAATGTTTGGGAGTGTTGTGGTAGGGTCTTGGGGCCATGGTGAAGCCCCATTGTCATCCTAGACATTGTTCAAAAATTCTACTATTGCAGACCATGGTGATCCCCACCTTGGCCTCCTATCTCTTGGCCCATTTCTGGCTTCCTAGGGTTTGTCATGACCTAGTCATGGCTAAAAATCACTCTTAGGGGTCTAGTTGGAAATGGGATGTTACAGGTTAGTCGATGCACTGACGCTCATACGATGACTCGGAAAGTGTGGTTTACACTTCGCCAAACTTAAGTCTGGCGGTCCAGTCGGCAAGAGTACGCGGTAGTCCGCTTTGTGCACCAAACGTTGAGGCGTACGATTGGTCAGACTGTAGTGTTTTTACTGTTTTGAGGTGGGCGAGGCCCAACCCACCGCTTTCGTCTGCCACTACAGAGGTATCCTGGGAGGTAACGGCTCCGAAAAGGGAACTAAAGGTCTGTGTGCACAGAGTCAGGTGTGTGGTTGCACTTGCATGTTCCATCATACTCACTTGCATGTCATAGCATTATCGATTCATTTAGCACTGACACCTAAAGTATAAGTGGTATGGACGCTTATACATTAGGCCCTACAAAACGACCCCTTGTCTATAAGCTGTGTGGGAGGTTTATAAATAAGGTTATTTTTATATATATATATCTATATATTATATATATAATATATATATATATATATATATATAATATATATATATATTACTGCTTGTGATAACCGACACTCCAACGTATAAAGTGGTATGAGACATTTTTATACGATGGGAGCCTGTTGAAGATCCCTTGGCTTATGTGTACTCACATAAGTGAAGGTTAAATTCTTTTCTCACTTTACCTATTACAACCTGATTATAAATTGCTAGCTAGGTCCCCATGTCACCTGTTTTTGATTTCTCTCCACTTTTGCGTCCTTTCCTCTCTTCCTCCCCGCTCGGTGCCTAGGAGCATGGGGTAAGGGGTGGGGGACGATAGGGCTTAGTCTTATAGACTAACGGTTTTTGAACCACATCATATTAGGGGATTGTGGAGCCTAGTATGGAGGAGCAGCCCGGGAGACCGGTGCGATTGGAGACAGGGCAGTCTAGCTCAGGAGTACAGCCAGCTGGGACCGTGAGTTCTGACTTCTAGTAGTTGTTTTGTTTTGCTTTCGCATGAGAGATCTGTGGTGAGGATATTGATGTACCGGGCTTAAGCCCTTCATTTCTGTACTCTTTTACTATTTTGTGGACACTCCCTTTGTGGAGATTTTATATATGTGTGATTTGTTGTGGACTTACTTACATGTCTCTACTCTTGTACTGCTGTAGTTGCGATCGATTTGGCCGACAGGATCGGCGTTTTGTAGTGACAACCTTCTCGGGCGCGAAGGTGTCACCGCAAAGCGACAGTTCTGGGCATAAGACCCCGGGGTTTTAAAAGAAAAAAAGGGGGGGTCTTACAGATTGTCTTTTCGTCGACATGATGAATTAAAGGAATCAACCAATAGAAAAAATTTTCTTGCATTGTTAGACTTCCTTGCTACACACAACAATGATGTAAAGACAGTTGTATTTGAAAACGCTTCAAGTAATTGACAACTTACATCACCAAAAATTCAGAAGGAAATTGTTTCGGCAATTGCAAGTGAAACAACATACAAAATTGTTACAGATATTGACGAAGAATGTTTTGCTATTTTAGTGGATGAATCTCGAGATATTTCAGCAAAAGAGCAAATGTCAATTGTTTTGCGATACATTGATGCGAAGGGTTTCATTATTGAACGCCTCATTGGTTTTGTTCATGTACAAGACACGGTTGTCTTATCACTCAAAGTTGCTATTGATAATATTTTTATGAAGCATGTACTTCACATATCAAAATTGCGTGGGCAGGGCTATGATGGGGCTAGTAATATGAGAGGCGAGTTTAAGGGTCTTAAAAACATTGATTATGAAAGACAATCATTCTGCTTACTATATTCATTGTTTTGCTCATCAGTTACAGTTGATATTAGTTGTTGTTGCAGAAGGTCATTCTCAAGTTGCAGGGATGTTCTCTTTTATTAATAGTGTACTGAATGTTGTAGGTGGCACTTGTAAGCGCTGTGATAATATCAGAGCAATAGAAGTTGATAGAGTTGCCCAAGAACTTGGCTGTAGAGAGTTAGAAACTGGTCGAGGCTTAAATCAACCGTTAGAAGTCAAGAGAGACGGAGACACACGGTGGGGGTTCTCATTATGACGCAGTGTTGAGTTTCATACGTATGTTCTCATCAATTGTAGATGTTCTTGAAATCATTACACAAGATGGAGTTGATGGTAATCAAAGATGAACTGCTAGCAATCTTATCAAGAGTATATCAACATTTGAATTCGTATTTCTACTACACTTAATGAAAATTATTCTGGCAAAGACAAATGAGTTATCACAGACACTATAAAGAAAAGATCAAGATATTATCAATGCAATGAATTTCGTGAAATTAACGAAGCAGTTGTTATTTAATTTGAGAAGCATTGAGCTTGAATGAGAGTTATTTATCACTGAAGTAACTAAATTTTGTGGTAAACATATGATTGATGTTCCTAATATGGATAATACATTTGTTCAACCTGGAAGATCAAGGTGTAAAACAAGAAATATCACAAATTTTCATCATTTTCGGGTTGAGCTATTTAATACCGTAATTGATTGGGTATTGAATGAGTTGAATGATCGTTTCAATGAAATAAATACTGAGCTACTTATCTGTGTTTCATGTCTTGACCCGAATGACCATTTTGCTTCTTAATAGATTTGCAATTACTTGAAGGTCAACTAGATGTGTACATTTTTTGTACAACCCCGTATTCGCCCCTGCTCCTTCTAGCCTGGCGGCCTGGTGGGGTGAGACCGGCCGGGGCCGGGGTCTCGCCCCTGCTCCTTCTAGCCTGGCGCCTGGTGGGCGAGACCGGCCGGGGGCCGGGGTCTCGCCCCTGCTCCTTCTAGCGCTGGCGGCCTGGAGGGGCGAGACCGGCCGGGGGCCGGGGTCTCGCCCCTGCTCCTTCTAGCCTGGCGGCCTGGGGGGGCGAGACCGGCGGGGGCCGGGGTCTCGCCCCTGCTCCTTCTAGCCTGGCGGCTTGGTGGGGCGAGACCGGCCGGGGGCCGGGGTCTCGCCCCTGCTCCTTCTGGTCCTGGCGGCCTGGTGGGGCGAGATCGGGCGGGGTCTCGCCCTGCTCCTTCTAGCCTGGCGGCCTGGTGGGGGCGAGACGGCCGGGGGCCGGGGGTCTCTGCTCCCGAGCTCTTCTAGCCTGGAGGCCTGGTGGGGCGAGACCGGCCGGGGGTCGGGGTCGCCCCTGCTCCTTCTAGCCTGGCGCCTGGTGGGGCGAGACCGGCCGGGGGCGGGGTCTCGCCCCTGCTCCTTCTAGCCTGGCGGCCTGGTGGGGCGAGACCGGCCGGGGGCCGGGTCTCGCCCCTGCTCCTTCTAGCCTGGCGGCCCTGGTGGGGCGAGACGGCCGAGGGGACGGGGTTCGCCCCTGCTCCTTCTAGCCTAGCGGCCTGGGGGGGCGAGACGGCCGGGGGCCGGGGTCTCGCCCCTGCTCCTTCTAGCTGGCGGCCTGGTGGGGCGAGACCGGCCGGGGGGCGGGGTCTCGCCCCTGCTCCTTCTAGCCTGGCGGCCTGGTGGGGCGAGACCGGCCGGGGGCGGGGTCTCGCCCCTGCTCCTTCTAGCCTGGCGGCCTGGTGGGGCGAGACCGGCGGGGGGCGGGGTCTCGCCCCCTGCCCCCTTCTAGCCTGGCGGCCTGGTTGGGCGAGACCCGGCCGGGGGCCGGGGTCTCGCCCCCTGCCCCTTCTAGCCTGACGGCCTGGTTGGTCGAGACCGGCCGGGGGCCGGGGTCTCGCCCCTGCCCCTTCTAGCATGGCGGCCTGGCGGGGCGAGACCGGCCGGGGGCCGGGGTCTCGCCCCTCCTTCTAGCCTGGCGGCCTGGCGGGGCGAGACCGGGCCGGGGGCCGGGGTCTCGCCCCTGCTCCTTCTAGCCTGGCGGCCTGGTGGGGCGAGACCGGCCGGGGGCCGGGGTCTCGCCCCCTGCCCCTTCTAGCCTGGCGGCCTGGCGGGGCGAGACCGGCCGGGGGCCGGGGTCTCGCCCCCTGCCCCTTCTAGCTTGGCGGCCTGGCGGGGCGAGACCGGTCAGAGGCCGCGGTCTCGCCCTTACCCCCCCTGCAGTTTTACTTCTTGCCCTCGGGGGAATTCCCCCTTTACCCCCGACGTGGCTGTTCTCTATTGGCCCGAGGCCTTTTGGCCGTAGGGGTATTCGGTGTTTTTTTTACCCCAGACTTGGAAAAACTATAAATAGACCCCCTGGGTGCCTTGGAGAGGATCTTTTTCTTAGCTTCCTCCTCCCTTAGCTTCTTCTTGGTAGAGTGGAGAGAGCTCTCCAAGGCGCTAGCCTAGCCCTTTGGTAAGGGAGGGAAGAGCTCAGGTAGCCTTCCGGGTGAGGTGGGACCTCCGTGCTAGAGCCGAGGGTCTGTTCATAGTATCCTAAGTCTCCGGTCCGTGACGTTCTCTCGAGTGTAATAGGTGTGAGGTCACCCCTTTCAGGGACCCCGAACTCCACAGATGTCAATTTTGGCTTCAACACTTTGGTGCGCGGTGCGATTGGAGAGTGACCAGCACAGAAGATCTCGAGAGGGGTGTCATGACGGGAGGTCAAGGAGGTAGTGATGATCTCGGCAAGCTCCCTAGCCCAGGACCCTTTGTTTGGGAGGCAAGAGTTCATGGCCTCCATCCAAGGCATCATGGAGATGGTGCGAAGCATGCTCCTCAGGGTGGTAGCTCGACCCGATCCCCCAGGAGCTAGCTCCCCCCATTCTCGGCGAGACAGCTTCAAGCATCTCGACGAGACAACTTCAAGGGATCTCGGCAAGACAGCTTCCAGGGATCTCGGCGAGGCTGCCCCAGGTGTTAGGCGAGAGTGCCCCAGGGAGGCAGGAACCCAGGCAACTCCCATCTCCACCACATCAAGTTTTTGGCGGTCAGCCAAGGGAGAAAAAGACGAAGGAGGAATCGCTCAGGGGGAAGGAACGAGGCCCCCAGGAATAGGGAGTGAGTGGAGAGATCTCACCCTAAGGCGCCCAGAGTTCCATATGTATTTTCTGTAATGAGTATCCCCTGCCAAGTAGGTCAGGGTAGGTTGTATGTAATGTCTTTTTCTTTACCAAGTCTTTTTGCTCCGACGAGGGTTCCGCTGCCAGGCTCCCACTAGCTGGCAGGGCAGGTAGACCTCTCGCGGAGGTCAGGTACCCTTTGCTCCGAGATGGTTCCGCTGTCAGGCTCCCACTAGCTGGCAGGGCAGGTTGACCTCTCGTGGAGGCCAGGTACCCTTTGCTCCGAGACGGTTCCGCTGGTCAGACTCTCACCTAGCTGGCAGGGCAGGTGACCTCTCGTGTAGGTCAGGTACCCTTGCTCCGAGATGGTTCCGCTGCCAGGCTCCAACCAGCTGGCAGGGCAGGTTGACCTTCTCGTGGAGGTCAGGTACCCTTTGCTCGAGATGGTTCCGCTGCCAGGCTCCCACTAGCTGGCAGGGCAGGTTGACCTCTCGTGGAGGCCAGGTGCCCTTTGCTCCGAGACGGTTCCGCTGTCAGGCTCTCACCTAGCTGACAGGGCAGGTTGACCTCTCGTGTAGGTCAGGTACCCTTTGCTCCGAGATGGTTCCGCTGCCAGGCTCCAACCAGCTGGCAGGGCAGGTTGACCTCTCGTGGAGGTCAGGTTACCCTTTGCTCCGAGATGGTTCCGCTGCCAGGTCCCACTAGCTGGCAGGGCAGGTTGACCTCTCGTGGAGGTCAGGTACCCTTTGCTCCGAGATGGTTCCGCTGTCAGGCTCCCACTAGCTGGCAGGGCAGGGTTTGACCTCTCGTGGAGGCCAGGTACCCTTTGCTCCGAGACGGTTCTGCTGTCAGGCTCTCACCTAGCTGGCAGGGCAGGTTGACCCCCTCGTGTAGGTCAGGTACCCTTTGCTCCGAGATGGTTCCGCTGTCAGGCTCCAACCAGCTGGCAGGGCAGGTTGACCTCTCGTGGAGGTCGGTACCCTTTGCTCCGAGATGTTCCGCTGCCATGCTGCCACTAGCTGGCAGGGCAGGTTGACCTCTCGTGGAGGCCAGGTACCCTTTGCTCCGAGACGGTTCCGCTGTCAGGCCCTCACCTAGCTGGCAGGGCAGGTTGACCTCTCGTGTAGGTCAGGTACCTTTGCTCCGAGATGGTTCCGCTGCCAGGCTCAACCAGCTGGCAGGGCAGGTTGACCTCTCGTGGAGGTCAGGTACCATTTGCTCCGAGATGGTTCCGCTGTCAGGGTCCCGCCTAGGGCAGTCCACTGCTGGCAGGGGGCAGGTTGACTCTCGTTTAGGTCTAGCCCTTTGCTCCGAGATGGTTCCGCTGCCAGGCTCCAACCAGCTGGCAGGGCAGGGTGACCTCTCGTGGAGGTCAGGTACCCTTTGCTCAGAGATGGTCCCGCTGTCAGGCTCACCATAGCTGGCAGGGCAGGTTGACCTCTCGTGGAGGTCAGGTACCCTTTGCTCCGAGAGGGTTCCGCTGTCAGGCTCCCACTAGCTGGCAGGGCAGGTTGACCTCTCGTGGAGGTCAGGTACCCTTTGCTCGAGATGGTTCCGCTGTCAGGCACCACTAGCTGGCAGGGCAGGTTGACCTCTCGTGGAGGCCAAGGTACCCTTTGCTCCGAGACGGTTCCGCTGTCAGGCTCTCACCTAGCTGGCATGGCAGGTTGACCTCTCGTGTAGGTCAGGTTACCCTTTGCTCCGAGATGGTTCCGCTGCCAGGCTCCAACCAGCTGGCAGGCAGGTTGACCTCTCGTGGAGGTCAGGTACCCTTTGCTCCGAGATGGTTCCGCTGCCAGGCTCCCACTAGCTGGCAGGGCAGGTTGACCTCTCGTGGAGGTCAGGTACCCTTTGCTCCAAGATGGTTCCGCTGTCAGGCTCCCACTAGCTGGCAGGGCAGGTTGACCTCTCGTGGAGGCCAGGTACCCCTTTGCTCCGAGACGGTTCCGCTGTCAGGCTCTCACCTAGCTGGCGGGCAGGTTGACCTCTGTGTAGGTCAGGTACCCTTTGCTCCGAGATGGTTCCGCTGCCAGGCTCCAACCAGCTGGCAGGGCAGGTTGACTCTCGTGGAGGTCAGGTACCCTTTGCTCCGAGATGGTTCCGCTGCCAGGCTCCCACTAGCTGGCAGGGCAGGTGACCTCTCGTGGAGCCAGGTACCCTTTGCTCCGAGACAGTTCCGCTGTCAGGCTCTCACCTAGCTGGCAGGGCAGGTTGACCTCTCGTGTAGGTCAGGTACCCTTTGCTCCGAGATGGTTCCGCTGCCCAGGCTCCAACCAGCTGGCAGGGCAGGTTGACCTCTCGTGGAGGTCAGGTACCCTTTGCTCCGAGATTGTTCCGCTGCCAGGCTCCCACTAGCTGGCAGGGCAGGTTGACCTCTCATGTAGGTCAGGTACCCTTTGCTCTGAGATGGTTCCGCTGCCAGGCTCCAACCAGCTGGCAGGGCAGGTTGACCTCTCGTGGAGGTCAGGTACCCTTTGCTCCGAGATGATCCCCGTGTCAGGGCCCCACTAGCTGGCAGGGCAGGTTGACCTCTCCGTGGAGGTCAGGTACCCTTTGCTCCGAGATGGTTCCGCTGCCAGGCTCCAACCAGCTGGAGGGCAGGTTGACCTCTCGTGGAGGTCAGGTACCCTTTGCTCTGAGATGGTTCCGCTGCCAGGCTCCCCACTAGCTGGCAGGCAGGTTGACCTCTCGTGTAGGTCAGGTACCCTTTGCTCCGAGATGGTTCCGCTGCCAGGCTCAACCAGCTGGCAGGGCAGGTTGACCTCTCGTGGCGGAGGTCAGGTACCTTTGCTCCGAGATGGTCCCGCTGTCAGGCTCCCATAGCTGGCAGGGCAGGTTGACCTCTCGTGGAGGTCAGGTACCCTTTGCTCCGAGATGGTTCCGCTGTCAGGCTCCCACTAGCTGGCAGGGCAGGTTGACCTCTCGTGGAGGTCAGGTACCCTTTGCTCCGCGATGGTTCCGCTGCCAGGCTCCCACCAGCTGGCAGGGTAGGTTGAACCTCTCGGGAGGTCAGGTACCCTTTGCTCCGAGATGGTTCCGCTGCCAGGCTCCCATAGCTGGCAGGGTAGGTTGGACCTCTCGTGGAGGTCAGGTACCCTTTGCTCCGAGATGGTTCCGCTGCCAGGCTCCCACTAGCTGGCAGGGCAGGTTGACCTCTCGTGGAGGTCAGGTACCCTTTGCTCCGAGATGGTTCCGCTGCCAGGCTCCACTAGCTGGTAGGGCAGGTTGACCTCTCGTGGAGGTCAGGTACCCTTTGCTCCAGATGGTGGTTCCGCTACCAGGCTCCCACTAGCTGGCAGGGCAGGTTGACCTCTCGTGGAGGTCAGGTACCCTTTGCTCCGAGATGGTTCCGCTGCCAGGCTCCCACTAGCTGGCAGGGCAGGTTGACCTCTCGTGGAGGTCAGGTACCCTTTGGTCCGAAGGCTCGGCTCCCTGTGGGGGATAGGTTTTGAGTTGAGATCTTCATCGGCACCCCGAGCTCGGCTCGGCCCCAGGTAGACCCGCTGCGCAGGCTCCCATCTAGCTGGCAGGTCCGAAGGCTCGCCTGTGGGGGATAGGTTTGAGTTGAGAATCTTCATCGGCACCCGAGCTCGGCTCGGCCCCAGTAGACCCGCTGCGCAGGCTCCCATCTAGCTGGCAGGTCCGAAGGCTCGCCTGTGGGGGATAGGTTTTGAGTTGAGATCTTCATCGCACCCCGAGCTCGGCTCGGCCCCAGGTAGACCGCTGCGCAGGCTCCCATCTAGCTGGCAGGTCCGAAGGCTCGCCTGTGGGGGATAGGTTTTGGTTTAAGAACTTCATCGGCACCCGAGCTCGGCTCGGCCCCAGGTAGACCCGCTGCGCAGGCTTCCATCTAGCTGGCAGGTCCGAAGCGCGCTGTGGGGGATATAGTTTTGAGTTGAGATCTTCATCGGCACCCCGAGCTCGGCTCGGCCCCAGATAGACCCGCTGCGCAGGCTCCATCTAGCTGGCAGGTCCGAAGGCTCGCCTGTGGGGATAAGTTGGTTTAAGATCTTCACGGCACCCCGAGCTCGGCTCGCCCAGTAGACCGCTGCGCAGGCTCCCATCTAGCTGGCAGGTCGAAGGCTCGCCTTGGGGGATAGGTTTTGAGTTGAGAATCTTCATCGGCAACCCGAGCTCGGCTCGGCCCCAGGTAGACCGCTGCGCAGGCTCCCATCTAGCTGGCAGGTCCGAAGGCTCGCCTGTGGAGGATAGGTTTTGAGTTGAGATCTCATCGGCACCCCGAGCTCGGCTCGGCCCCAGGTAGACCCGCTGCGCATGGCTACCATCTAGCTGGGGGCAGGTCCGAAGGCTCGCCTGTGGGGGATAGGTTTTGAGTTGAGATCTTCATCGGCACCCGAGCTCGGCTCGGCCCCAGGTAGACCCCGCTGTGCAGGCTCCCCATCTAGCTGGCAGGTCCGAAGGCTCGCCTGTGGGGGATAAGTTTTGGTTTAAGATCTTCATCGGCACCCGAGCTCGACTCGGCCCCAGGTAGACCCGCTGCCCAGGCTCCACTAGCTGACAGGGTAGGTTGACCTCTCGTGGAGGTCAGGTACCCTTTGCTCCGAGATGGTTCGCTGTCAGGCTCCACTAGCTGGCAGGGCAGGTTGAACTCTCGTGGAGGTCAGGTAACCTTTGCTCCGAGATGGTTCCGCTGCCAGGCTCCCATAGCTGGCAGGGCAGGCAGGTTGACCTCTCGTGGAGGTCAGGTACCTTTGCTCCGAGATGGTTCGCTGCCAGGCTCCCACTAGCTGGCAGGGGCAGGTTGACCTCTGGAGGTAGGTCAGTACCCTTTGCTCCGAGATGGTTCCGCTGCCAGGCTCCCACCAGCTGGCAGGGAGGTTGACCTCTCGTGGAGGTCAGGTACCCTTTGCTCCGAGATGGTTCCGCTGCCAGGCTCCCACTAGCTGGCAGGGCAGGTTGACCTCTCGTGGAGGTCAGGTTCCCTTTGCTCCGAGATGGTTCCGCTGTCAGGCTCCCACTAGCTGGCAGGGCAGTTGACCTCTCGTGGAGGTCAGGTACCCTTGCTCCGAGATGGTCCGCTGCCAGGCTCCCCACTAGCTGGCAGGGCAGGTTGACCTCTCGTGGAGGTCAGGTACCCTTTGCTCCGAGATGGTTCCGCTGCCAGGCTCCCACTAGCTGGCAGGCAGGTTGACCTCCACGGGGAGTGGACCATCCAGACTGTGGTACCGGTGGGGTTTCCTGGGGGGGGGGGGGATGGATGGCTCCGCTGCCAGGCTCCCACTAGCTGGCAGGGCAGGTGGACCTCTCGTGGAGGTCAGGTACCCTTTGCTCCGAGATGGTTCCGCTGTCAGGCTCCCACTAGCTGGCAGGGCAGGTTGACCTCTCGTGGAGGTCAGGTACCCCTTTGCACTCCGAGATGGTTCTGCTGTCAGGCTCCCACTAGCTGGCGGGCAGGTTGACCTCTCGTGGAGGTCAGGTACTCTTAGCTCCGAGATGGATCCCGCTGTCAGGCTCTCACCTAGCTGGCAGGGCAGGTTGATCTCTCGTGGAAGTAAGTCTCACCCCCGAGAGGATCTCCTCAGCCAGGCTCCCACTAGCTGGTTGGGTCGAATGTGCCTCAGGGAGAGTAAGCCCCACCCCCGAGAGGATCTCCTCAGCCAGGCTCCCACTAGCTGGTTGGCGTCGAATGTGCCTCGGGGAGATCAGTCCCACCCCGAGAGGATCTCCTCAGCCAGGCTCCCACTAGCTGGTTGGGGTCGAATGTGCCTCGGGGAGAGTAAGTCCCACCCCCCGAGAGGATCTCCTCAGCCAGGCTCCCACTAGTTGGTTGGGTCGAAGTGCCTCGGGGAGATCGAGTTTCAAACCCGAGAGGATCTCCTCAGCCAGGCTCCCATTAGCTGGTTGGGTCGAATGTGCCTCGGGGGGAGTAAAAGCCCCTTTGCTCCGATGAGAATCCCGCTGCCAGGCTCTCACTAGCTGGCAGGGCTGGTGGTACCCTCGTGGAGGCTAAGTATTTTTTACCTGGAGGGGGTCTCGCCACCCAGGCTCCCATAGCTGGCGCGGCAGGTTGACCCCCTGGAGAGGCGCGCAAGGAAATTGCACTCAGCGAATACGTTGGGTTGGACATTTCTTTCGAGTTTGTGCCAACCTCGAAAAGAGCGGGGATTGTGTACAACCCCGTATTCGCCCCTGCTCCTTCTAGCCTGGCGGCCTGGTGGGGCGAGACCGGCCGGGGGCCGGGGTCTCGCCCCTGCTCCTTCTATCCTGGCGGCCTGGTGGGGCGAGACCGGCTGGGGCCGGGGTCTCGCCCCTGCCTCTTCTAGCCTGGCGGCCTGGAGGGGCGAGACCGGCGGGGCCGGGGTCTCGCCCCTGCTCCTTCTAGCCTGGCGGCCTGGTGGGGCGAGACCGGCCGGGGGCCGGGGTCTCGCCCCTGCTCCTTCTAGCCTGGCGGCCTGGTGGGGGCGAGACCGGCCGGGGGCCGGGGTCTCGCCCCTGCTCCTTCTAGCCTGGCGGCCTGGTGGGGCGAGACCGGCCGGGGTCTCGCCCCTGCTCCTTCTAGCCTGGCGGCCTGGTGGGGCGAGACCGGCCGGGGGCGGGGTCTCGCCCCTGCTCTTCTAGCCTGGCGGCCTGGTGGGGCGAGACCGGTCGGGGGCCGGGTGTCTCGCCCCTGCTCCTTCTAGCCTGGCGGCCTGGTGGGGCGAGACACGGCCGGGGGCCGGGGTCTCGCCCTGTGCTCCTTCTAGCCTGGCGGCTATGGTGGGGCGAGACCGGCCGGGGGCCGGGGTCTCGCCCTGCCTGCTCTAGCCTGGCGGCCTGGTGGGGCGAGACCGGCCGGGGGCCGGGGTCTCGCCCCTGCTCCTTCTAGCCTGGCGGCCTGGTGGGGCGGGACGAGACCGCCGGGGGCCGGGGTCTCGCCCCTGCTTCTAGCCTGGCGGACTGGTGGGGCGAGACCGGCCGGGGGCCGCGGGTCTCGCCCCTGCTCCTTCTAGCCTGGCGGCCTGGGTGGGCGAGAGACCGGCCGGGGGCCGGGGTCTCGCCCCCTGCCCCTTCTAGCCTCGGCGGCTAGTTGGGCGAAGACCGGCCGGGGGCGGGGTCTCGCCCCCTGCCCCTTCTAGCTGGCGGCCTGGTTGGGCGAGACCGGCCGGGGGCCGGGGTCTCGCCCCTGCCCCTTCTAGCCTGGCGGCCTGGTGGGGCGAGAGAGCGGCCGGGGGGCCGGGGTCTCGCCCTGCTCCTTCTAGCCTGGCGGCCTGGCGGGGCGAGAACGGCCGGGGGCCGGGGTCTCGCCCCTGCTCCTTCTAGGCTGGAGGCTGGTGGGGCGAGACCGGCCGGGGGCGGGTCTCGCCCCCTGCCCCTTCTAGCCTGGCGGCCTGGCGGGGCGAGACGGCCGTCGGGCCGGGGGGTCTCGCCCCCTGCCCCTTCTAGCTTGGCGGCCTAGCGGGGCGAGACCGGTCAGAGGCCGCGTGTACAACCCCGTGTCCGGCGAGCGGGTCCCGCCAGGAAGAATGAGTGGGCCTGCCCCCGCGACTCGCACACCAAGCGGCAGACGGGCTGAACGACTATAAAGGGCTGGCCCGCTCCTGCCCGTCTCAGGCGAGCGAGCTGGCGACCCCGCACCAGCGAGCCGGACCCGAGCTGGCGACCCGCAGCAGCGAGCCGGGCGGACTGGCAACCCGCGGCGAGCGAGCTGGACCCTAGGATGGCGACCCGCCGGCTGACCCCCGGCATGCGACCTTTCCGCCGATCCGCCCGGCGAGAGGCCGGCAGCTCGCCTCTATCGGCTCGCGCTCGCGCCCAAGGAGAACGGGCGAGCCCCGGAGCCAGGTCGCGCCCGCCTCCTGCAGAGGAACTGAAGGCGAGCTGACTGCCCAGGGGTGCGAATAACCACTCAGGACAGCGGAGCCTCGCTGTTGGCAGACCAGGTTGGACTGCGCATAGCTATTCAGAACAGCGGAGTTTGGCTGTTAGCAGACCCAACCAGGGGCTTTTTGTATTTTCAGGTCAGTTCTTTTGGTTTTGGCAGTTCAGATTCTGAAAATCTATAAATAAGACCCAAGGGGTACCTCAGAGGACACGCTTTCAGTGCCTCCTTGCTCTCATTTCAAGTGTTCTCTGAGAGTACCTTAGCTCGGCTCTTGGCTAAGGAGGGGAAGCGCTCAGAGATCTTCCGGGTTTGTGGTGGGACCTTCCTGCCAGCCCTTGGTCTGTCTTTCCTTGTCTCTCTCGTTGTTTTTCTTGCAGGTGCGAAGTAGGCGCGAGACCACCCCTTCCCCAAGGGTCGAACTCCACAAGAGGCCGGTTTCCGTTTCAACATCTTGGTGCGGTGAGCGTGGAGAGTGGTCAGTGCAGAAAAGCTTCGGCGAGCTCAATGACGGGAGGTCAAGGATCTGACAGGCAGAAACTCCGCCGCCAACCCACCTCTCGCGATAGTGGGGATGTTTGAAGACTTCAGGAACGAGGTGCTGGATCTCGTCAAGATCGCACTCGGCGTGCGGGCCGAGTGTTCGACTCCGGCAGCCCAGATCGCGGCCGTCCCCCTCTCTGGGCGAAGACGCTCCTGCAGGCGAGCCGGGAAGGAAGTGGCTGAGGAAGGTCGGGGGAGCGAGCTCTCGGGGCGCGAGCTCTTTCCCGCGCTCGGCAGGCCGAGGCCGATTCGGCGAGCTGGGTCCGCGTGACTCGCCGGCCCGCCAAGTGGGGGGGGCAGCCCTTTTAGCGAGCTGGTCTCCTCAGCTCCAGTACCAGACGGTTCAGAGAGCCCGAGATGACCTACTACACCGGGAAGGGAGACCCGGTTCAGCACGTCCAGTGGTTCGAAGACGTGGTCTCCATCCGTCAGATGTCGGACGGATTCAAGTGCCGTCCCTCTTCGCCATCACCCTCCGGGATAAGGCGAGGGAGTGGTTTCCACCAGCTGCCGGCCAGCTCCATCTATTGCTTCGAGGACCTGCGCCGAGGGTTCATGTTGAGGTTCACTACCGCAAAGAAGAGGAAGAAGGAGTCTGAGTCCCTGTTCCACATAAAGCAGGGGTGAACGAGACGTTGGGAAGCTACGTCGATCGGTTCCAGGAGGAGGTCACCCAAGTCCAGGAGATGCGGGGCCACAGTCTGATGATGGCCTTCACACTGGCCTGCAGCAGGGTTTCTTCCGCATGGAGCTGAAGAGATTCCCCCCCTCTCCTACGAGGAGCTGATGAGAGGGCGGCGAGAGAGGTCGACGGGGAAGCGTCGAACCCAGAATTTGCGAGGAAGTTGGCCAGTGGGGGCGACTGAGGAGGAAAGGAGTCGAGGGGAGGAAGGACAGGAAGAGAGGAGGGAGGAGCCAGGCAGAGGGAGCAGGGGGCAGAGGCAGCTCCAAGGACAGCAACCGGGATGGGGCGTCAGGAGCCCGACCGTAGGCTGGGCTGGAGACCAGAGTGGCAGGGGCAGGGGCCACAGAGGGGATACTACGGGAGAGGCCACTATCAGGGGAGGCAGGACCAGTTCCACCCCCCAGGCTGGAGGCAAGGTCAGAGGCGCGGCTCCCCGATCAGGAGGAGGCCATGGCCATAGCTCTGGGAGCAAGGAGAGGGTCATGAGGAGGAGGAAGGGAGTTCAGGGTGGAACTGCCCTACTGCGACTTCCATCAGGAAGAGGGCACGCAACGGCCACGTGCCCGGAATTCTTGGAGATGAGAGAGAACAGGGGGCGGGCAGCAGCAGCAGGAGGAGGTGCGGCAGGAAGTGAGGATCGAGGAGGTCCTGCCTCGGACGGAGGAGGATCGCTGTGAAGACCGGGTGGATGTGGGGACCCGAGGAATGATCGGAGTGATCCACGGGGGAGTATGGGTCGAGGCTTCCCGCAAGGCAAGTCTCCACACCATGTATCGGCGGAGCGTCGCCTCTACGTCCCAAACCCCGCCGCCAGAGGAGAGGATCACTTTCTCTAGAAGTGATATGCCGCCACGAGGATCCGTTCTGTGATGCGTTGGTCATCAAGGCCGCCATAGAGAACTTCACTGTCTCTCGATCCTAGGGACAATGGGAGTTCCGTGAACGTCGTCTTCAAGAGGCGTTT